>BSBK01010657.1:0-42500 GCA_027943335.1 Chamaecyparis obtusa | reverse complement strand
TGAAGGACACTAAATAAAAATGTTTTGAACTTAAATGGTTACGCCTAAGACTAAAACACATCATATGTAGAAACGGATTAGATTCAAATAATCTGCAAGTTGAAAAGTTTGGGAAGAGAATGGATGAAGAAAAGAAAAGATAAGATAAGATAAAAAGCCTAGATAGATTCTTGATCATTTAGCCACCAAAGAAATGATATAAATTATTTCAAAAAATATGTTTGAAGCACAATAGTAATAGTATAGTAGTGATAAAGGTTTCATGAGAAAGACGTGAGTAATGATTGCCTACAACAAAAAACTCTTAAGTTATATTCTACCTATTTATGCACACACCATGCTGCATAATACAACTTTCCTAATGCCAAATTCTCTGCAAGTGGAATACTCTTTAGATCACACTATCTTCAATGTTAAGAAGCATAATATAATCATGATTACATGTAATGAGAAATGAGAAAATTATGCCTTACTTCTACAAGCACTAAAAGTTGAGGCTTTTGTTGTTACAAAGAATAGAAAAGTAATATCATATTGTTAAACACTGCTTCCCTTATCTCTAGAATTTTTCTTGTGCTATTGCTAAAAAAAATGCTAGACTCCCAGCTTCTAAGTATCGTGCAGCTGGGAAAATGGATTTATGTTATTCAATATCAATTCAAATATAACATATCAAAGACCCTCATCATGTAATCACCTAAAATTGGTCTAGTAGAACTTGAGTCCTCTTGATCAAGTCATCTATTTGCTAAAGCATAATTGTGCAGAGTAACCGTTAGAATCCCCTTTGCATAATTAAATAAAAAATCTTATATCAAGCTTATACTACAGTCTAATTTCTAGAGTTTTCATGTTTATTTTATTGCTAAAACCTTGTTCTTAATATAAATTTCATACACTTTTATTAAAGAACACATTCACATGTGTGCACAATTAATCTTTATTAATTAGAAATTAAAAGGGATTTGTGCCTTCAAATGCTATTTTGTCTTATTCTACCTAATATTTCCCTTTTTCCTCTTAATCCTCACCACTCATTTGTACCTAACCTTGCATCTCCTTCCATCTACTTTTGCCTCTTCATCTCATCACTCATTCTTTTTCTTCTTAAACTTATCCCTTTGTTGTTGTTCGACAATTCCTTTAAAGGGAATATTTTCCCTTTCTCAAGGCTCCCAATCTTGTTATCTTGGATATTCTAGTCCTTAATCTTCACTTTTCTTCTATCTATATCATCTTAAGCTCTTTCATTTTGCATTCTTACATTCTTAGAATAATCTTTCTAACTTGAATTCTTAGCGTTAGGTCTCTTATTTCATAGCTTAATCTTGTATCATTATTCTAGTTTAATTTCTTGCATTGTTTTTGCATCTCATTCTTAGATTACTAGTTTCTTGCATTCATTCTTAGCTTAATGTCTCATTTATTAGCTTGTATTCTTGCAATTCTTAGCTTCATTCTTACATTTGAATCTTCTATTTTGGAGAAGTCAAGTCACTAATCCTTCATGCGAACTTGATGAGCATCATCATAAGGATTAAACTAGCTTCAACTAGAAAGCTATGAGCCACTTCTTTGGATATCCTCTTCCATGTGTTTCTCTCAAGAGTAATGAGGTGACCCCAAAATAGTGGGTTACACTTTTTTAGACATGCTGATTTTTGCTGAAATAACATATTTTTAATAAAATATGATGATTTAAGCCTTGAGAGGTTCCATTTGAAATAAATAATTACAAATGGCTAGCTCAAATCCTCTTAGATAAAAAAAACATTGATATAACATCTATACTCCTAATTCATACCTACAATAGAGTCTCCTTCACACCTATTATTTAATGATGACAAAAAATCACTTCGACTTTATCTTTTGGCAGATCAAATGAATCCATTTGATAAACCTATCTATGTAGTAAGGTACTACTAAGAAAAATATTTCCAATCAATATAATGTTAATATATATTAAGTTTATATTATGACTTTGTATTTGTAGTTTTTGTAAACATAGACATTTCACAGTATGTATACCTGTATTTTTTATTTTTATGGGAAATTAGTAAATAAGAGAAAACAATTTCTAAAAAAAATTTATGCCCTGGGTATTAAAGTTCTCTTTCTATCAAAAAAAATGAAATTGGACAACTACACGACAAGTTATAAGCTATGTAGTCAAGGTATGTCAAAATTACGGTTTAGTCAACTTCAAACATTAATAAAATATGCAATTATCATGATAATATCATCAAACCAATTGTATTCTGTACCTATGGATGTTACAAAACTAAATTCAAAAGAATCACAGTGATATCTATTTTAGAAAAAAACTTATGCTCTATGAAAATAATGTAACTCTTTGAAAATGACATTTTCAGAAACATACCAGTTTTCGTAGGAGAAAGAAAAAACCATTCAAATCAATTCAAAAGTAAAAAATATATATATATTTAGAATATAGACAAAAAATCTTAGAAGACTCTAATTTACTTCATCTTTCGATTTCAAACGGTTTAACGATAATATGCATCTGAATCTAAAAGTTTTTTTTCAAAATGTGGAGTTCAGTGTTCATTCAGGCAAAAAAGTGTAACCCACTATTGTGGATTCACCCAATGGTTCATAAAAGTGTGTCACACTTTTGATCACACACATCCTACTAACTTGTTGATTAAATAGATAAATATTTGAGAGGGTTCCATAAGCCATTTTCAAGAGGCGTGCATATCCAGTTCCAAATTTAATGAGAATAATTATATAACCACACAAACAAACATTTCAATTTAATGTTGAAGAATGTTATGATTTTGTTTTTCTCTAATACCGAGCTTTGAATAGAGATGCAAAGGAAAAAAAATTCATCTTTCCATCAAAATAAGATGCAACACACATTTTAAAAATTTTCATTTCTAATGAAATGCTATAATCCATTAGTTAAAGAAGCAAGTAATTAAGAATAGAACATGGAGTCGCCTATCGAACTATGAATCCAATAATCTTAAAAAGTCTGATTTTAAGATTGAGAATGCCTAATTCTTTCATTCCATTTTAAATGATATTTCCAAATCACCAAGAGTGAAAATATATTGTAGATCCCCAACATCAAATATAAAATCACCACCAATTTTGAAGTATCCAAGAGAGTTTTCGAGAGGTTCTGCTCAACTTCTAAAAATTCACCTTCCTTCTTCATGCGTGCATATTTTCACCCCATAAAATGAGAAAGTGACAATCTTTCTTAATTCTACCATAATTCAGTTACCTAAAATTTTGTAGAAAATAGGTGGAGAGGTAAAAGATGAGTTAACAATTCTTCCTAACCGCCCTCCAATCATGCCATTTTATCAGCTCATTGTGTGAGAAAGGAGGATTTATGTACTATTATCAAACTCACTCTAAACATTTCTCACATGGCAAATTATGAAAAGAGTGGTAGTTTTTTTTCTTTATTAGAAATGGGTCGTCTTGGTGCATTGATCATAATCGCAATCATATTTAAGATAAATTAATTAATTCACTCTTGACATGATTTATAAATCATCTTCCATTATTCAAAATTTTCAAGATAATACACGTATATAATTTTGGATTCTAGCATAAAATCAACAAGATACAATTTCATTCGCTTACATAAAGTCAATTTTTTGTCAGTTATGCATTCTAGTGAGAGCACGCACCAAAAAGATTACATTTGAAGAAAAACCAACACACTTGTATGATAATTATTTCAATAACATTTTCTATATGTGAGTGTGTGAATTCCATTACCACCTTACAATTTTACAAGGTTATATTACCTCTCTCTTACAATATTCCCCCTCAATTATAATGTGTTGTTTCATTTGTGAATAAAAAGAAACAACAAAAAAGTATCAGTTCATGTCATTATTATTATCAAAATAAAAATTTAACTTTCCTTATCCCATTGCTTTGAGAAATAAACTTTCATAATACCTATAAAATCGCAATAAAGTACACACATACTTGTACTTACTGTACCATACCATGACATTATAATGAATTGAGTACACTATCAATACTTTAGCCCAATCATAGTGTACAATACCATACCATACTATACCATACCATGACATTATTATGAATTGAGTACAATATTTTAGCCCAATCATAGTGTTAATACTTTATAGAAGAAAAATTTAAATATTTTATATTCAAGAGTAAAGAGAATCATTTGAAGATTACAATTTTCAACTTATAATCTCTAGATCAAAACTTGATCATAAGTAAGTAATTCATTCATACGAACCATCTAACATGTGGTACTCACTAAATAAGTATATCAACTATCCATACTTGCAATTCACTTGTAAAGATTAATGGATCCATTTTTCTATTTTTGTGACCTAGGTCCTCATGCTCATCTCATCACAATAATATTTCAAACGATTTTTTTAACTCATTTAATCACAACAATTATATTTCATCTATAAAAAAATATAAGTCCTACAATTCTTACATCTTAATATGAATAAGCATTCACATTTTCATCAATGTAATGCAAGTGTGCTTCATCTAAGCATAAGCATCCCAATACATCAAGATAATTTATCACCATATAAAATAAATACATCATATATGTTATACATCTATAATAATTCATCCAAAACATAACCATAAATGTCAATCATGGAACAAGATATTTAATTGCAAGCGGACATATGTCCTTCTATAAGTCCATGTCTCCTAGCACAAGGCCATCTTGAGATGGTAGTTTGGCTCAGACGCTTGTTTTTTCTATCCACAAATATTTACACTTCCTTGGGATTCTACCTACTTGTAGAATTACCAACCCTACAATGCCCAAAAAACAAAAGGAATGGATATATGGTGCAGCCATGAAACTAACTAGTTTCCACATATGTCTAAGTAGAACTAATCATGGATGTGGCAGGGAGATGGAATATAGGAAACATATTTAAGAAAACATGTGCAAACAACTTTGGCCAATGCATTTTAATACCAGACTTCTACTGGCGGGTAGAGTGAATCTTCTACCCTTCCCTAATCTTCCCACATTCAACACCCCTCACTTAAAGGTAATATTTTCAATCCTCATACAAAGTAAGTAAAAAGATGCAACTCATGCATTTCATATATTTTCCTTTCATGCAATATTGAATATAAACAAGAGCATGTAGGTCATACTACAATCAAGTAATCAAAATAATTATGTCCTTCATCATGAAAATCTCATTCATCATATGCAATCACATAATCATAGTCATCTAGTAAAATAAACATACACATACAAAGAAGGATGTGTTGACCATTCTATCAAAAACACTAATTATGCTTCATAACCAAATAATTGTATTTAATTTCCATAAAAATATGTTGACCTACTCGTTGATCATCAAATGCATCAAAAATCACATCAGAGAATATTAATCAATGTTAATTATTTCATAAAATACATTTCTAATATACACAACCATTTGCATGTCAATTCAGTTTGATCATTTCATAATAGTTGAAACATATTTCAAGTAACATATGAATGCAAGATTAGGAATGGTATGTTCTTTGCAATATACTCCCTTTTACAATCTATCAATATTGTACGTTGAACATGACGGATGACATTACTTCACATCACATGACTAGAAACATAAAACACATATTCTGGCCACTACAAGATAGTAAGAAGTCACAATATTCAAAGTTGCAAATTTCAATTCAAAACCCCATTGGTCATAAGAAAAATCAAAGAAGTGTGAACAAAAATCTCAAAGATTACATCACCATGTAGTAACACATTCAATTGGTTAATACAACATAGAATTGTTAATTTTCTCTTTTCTTTTTTATCCAATTATACATTTACTACTTTCTGAAAACATACATACATACATATATATATATCTATCTATCTATCTATCTATCTATCTATCTATAGATAGATAGATAGATAGATAGATAGATAGATAGATAGATAGATATGTATGTATGTATGTATCCAATCTCAGATACAAGGTAAAAAAAAATCTATATTTCAAAATTAATGTGAACATGTAAATGCTACAGGAAGTTCATATACTTCATGTACCAGTTTAAAAGAACAAACAACAACTTTGCTAAGGCTACAGGAAGTACATTAACATCCTGTTGTAGTTTGAATAATGAATTTTCCAACATATTTTCTATAATCTCAATCAAAAGTTTGATAAGATGCTAGTTAAAACAGATTTGTCTGCGTTTACTATCTTTAATCACTAACTGGGATCTAAGATCTATGGCTTACACAGTGCTCATTCAGGCGAAGATTAGAAATGTATATTTATTGTAGGACACTAAATAAAAAGGTTTTAAACTTAAAGAATTATGCCCAAGAGTAAAACACACCATATGTACAGACATATTAGATTCAAATAGTCTGCAAGTTGAAAAGATTGGGAAAGAAGATGGATGAAGAAAAGTAAAGAAAAGATAAAAAGCCCAAAAACATTCTTGATAATAAAGCCACCAAAGATATGATATATTAATTCAAAATAGATGTTTGAAGCACAGTAGTAATAGTACAGTAGTGATAAAGTTTTCATAAGAAAAATGTCAATAATGATTACCTACAACACAAAACCCTAAGTTATATTCTACCTAATTATGTGCACACTATGTTGCATAATACAACCTTCCTTAAGCTAAATTCTCTGCAAGTGGAATACTCTTTCAGATCACACTATCTTCGATGTGAAGCATCATAATAAAATCATTCTTTTCATGTACTAAGCATTGGGAAAAATTATGCCAGACTTCTATAAGCACTAAAAGTTGAGGCTTTTGTTGTTACAGAGAATAGAAATGTAATATCATATTGTTAAATATCGTTTCCCTTTTCTCTAGATTTTTTCCCGTGGTGTTGCTAAATAAAATGCTAGACTCCCATCTTCTAAGTATTGTGTAGCGAGAAAATGAATTTATGTTATTCAATATCAATTCAAATAGAACATATCAAATACCCTCATCCTAATGGATCGTTGATGAAATTGATAAAGATGTGAGAGAGTTCCTTAAAAAATTTTCAAAAGGTGTGTGTATCCAGTCCCAGATTTAAGAAGAATAATTATATAACCTCAAACATTCATTTCAATAATGTTCAAGAAAGTTGTGACTTGCTTTAACTCTAATACTGAGCTTTGAAGAGAGATATAAAGGTAACGAATGTCATCTTTCCAATAAAGCTCATGCACCACGCATATTAAAGTTTCCATTTCTAATGAAATGCTATAATCCATCAATTAAAGAAGCAAGTAATTGAGAAAATAACTTGGAGTCGCTAATCAAACTATGAATCCAATAATCTTGAAAAGTCTAAGTTTTAGACTGAGAATGCCTAATTCTTTCATTCCATTTGAAATGACATTTCCAAATCACCAAGAGCCAAAGTAAACTGTAGATCCCCAACATCAAAAAAAATCCCTGCCAACTTGGAAGTATCCAAGAGATTTTTAGAGGGGTTCCCCTTAACTTCTCAAAAATCACCATCCTTTCTGCATGCACATTCTCCCCCCGTAAAATTAAAAAGTAACAATCTTTATTAATTCTACCAGACTTCAATTACCTAAATTCCTGGTTAATATAGAGGGAGACATAAAAGCTGAGGTAACACTTCTTCCTAACTACCCTCCAATCACGCCATTTTACCAGCTCACTGTGTGAGCTCAAGGAGGAGTTATCTATTGTTATCAAACTCTCTCTAAACATTTCTCACATGGCATAAATTACATAAAGAGTGGTAGGTTTTTTCTATTTATTGGAAATGGGTTGTGACATGTTAATTGCTCATGGGGCTATTGTTATAGGTTTAGCCATGATTGGCATATATGGGGTTTTCTACTGGATTGTCATTTTATGGCTCTTATTATTGTCAGGTCTAGGCTTAAGGGCTTGGGTTTTGACATTTCTCTGAAATGACTCTAGCATCATTTGTATTTTTTTCCTTTCTTGTATCTTTGTATATTTATTGGCAAAGAATGGAGGCTTTATTTCTGCCTCTTTCTTCTAGGAGCCCTTGAACAAGTTAAAAATAAATAAATATAAATATTAGTAGCTTGTGACTTTCACCCAAAAAAATGTAGAGAAATGAAATTAGAGCTTTAAAAATGGAAATAGTATTAAATATAAATAATAAATAAAAACATTATTAAACTCAAATTTCATGACATAAATTAATTATTATTTTTTAGGTGATATGATTTCCTTGTTACATTTCCTATAATAAAATAATAGTTCAAAATGATAAATATTAATTTTCCTAACTTTATTGACTTGGAGGAAAATAGTGCTAACAAGGTTTTTGTGGTGACTATGTTTGTTGATATGTATTTCAAGGATATCCTTACTCCTATTGTGGATGAGGAAAAGTATTATGAGGATTTTACTCCTTTGGAAAGTTTGAAGTCAGCTTCAAGACCTATTGTGTTAGTTACTACTAATCTAGGTATTGATTGTGACCCTACAATTGCTACTGTTGTTTTCTCTACTACTATTCTTGATAGGGATATTCCTTTGGAGAGCTAGAACTTTGTTTCTAGATCCATGATTCCAGAATTTTCTACTTTGTTGTTTATGAGCCTGTTGTTGTTGTTCTTACCCTTCCTTCCTTTTTAGATGGGGATATTGCTTCAGAAACTATTAAGGATATAATTTCTATTCATTGCTCTAAATGGGGTAGTGAGTGAATGGTTGGGGAGGATTTTTGACTCTTCTTTAATGTTCATGATTCTTTTTTTGATGATTCAATTACTTGGTTCAAGTGTTCTTGATGTAGCACAACACACTCTGTTAACAATGAATTCAATCACAAGACAAATAACATAGATCTGAAACCTTCAATATTTCTCATTCATCACTGACTGCCTCTACAATTCGCTGCTAACTCTTAAGTAACCAAAAAACTAGAAAAAATAAGAAATCCAAAAATTACCCTTTTTGGCAATTTTTTTCCACTGGTGTTTTTTGCTATTTTTGGTAATTTTCGAAACAACACCTAAAAAGCTAAGATTTTCCCTAAACATGCCTTCGACTAAGTTAGAATGAATTGCCAACTAATATCTGAGATTTGATAACATAAACTCAGATTTAGTACAAAATAGAACTTTCTAAAAACTAGAGAAAAAACACTAAAAGCTGATTTCAGAGCTTGAGATGAAACTTTCAGCTCCTGAAAATGTTCTAAAACAGACCCCAATCAATCTGAAATCATTGGCAAAACAAATGCCACCACCTGAGGCACGCACTTGAAAAATTTGAGCAAAAACCCAGACCTGAGTCAAAAGTTATGACCTCCAGAAGTTTCTATATGAGATTATGACCTACGGAGGGCCCTGCATCAGTTCTCTTGTTGGAAGGTTTTGTGGGAACCATCCCAATATTGATACTATTAGATGATGGATTAATTTGGAAAATTTCAAGGTAAGTAAGGGTTTCCTCTATGCTAAATGGTTTTTTTCCTTTTTACCCTATCTTGTCAAGAGGAATGTTCTAAGATTCTATACGAGGGGCCTTGGTTTTTGGGTTCTAATAATATTTTCCTTCAAAATTGGTCTCCTGATTTTAACTAACGATAGGAAAATTTGTCATTTACATTATTGGGCCAATTCTTTTGGCAAGTATAGTGCTATGGATAAGATCACTAAGTTCAATAATGCTTACTTTTTGCAAGATTTTGTGTTCTTGTGGAAAAAAATCAACCTCTTCCTACCTAGATCACCCTATCTTCTAGATTTGGGAATTGGGTGCACCAAGTTGAGTTTGAAGAATCCCTAGATATATGTCAAGCATGTGAATCAGTGGTCATGGCTGTAATGGTTGCTTAAAGAATAAAAAGCAATGCTACATTTGGAAAAGGAAGGAATAAATCAAGAGGAAACTCCCCATATTTTTCAAGAGACTCAAAGTTCTGACTCTAACAAAGGGGGTCCTCTTATGGACTCTTTGAGGATTGATAATGCTTTGAGGCCTAATGATGGATGTACCAGCAATCTATTAACTCCTCGTCTCAAGGAAATGCATATTGGGGAGAAGAACCCTTCCATTGTGCTCAATCAAAGAGCTTTGGACCACAATTTTAAGTCACCCTGACTTGAGGCTGGCTCTTGTCTTTTTGCTATGTTTTATCTCATATTGTTCTGTTGAGTTGTGTTGTTCCTTTCCTTTTCTAACTGGTTGCTATTCTTTTGGACTTAACACTTAATATTTCTCCTTGTACAAAAAATCCGAACCCTTTCAAAATCCCTACTGACCTAATCAAAAACTTTATTCATAATCATAATAATGTTAATACTACCATTTAAGACAGTTTTGGTTGTGTTGTTATCATTCTATAGTTGTTCCTAGCCTTGATTAACGAGAGAAAGCTAAGAACATTATTTGTCTGGTCTTGAACTTTATCTTTGTACAATTTTGGTTTGTTGTAACCATGTTGTCAAGTAGCCAGTTTTAATTATCTTTTTGCTGGCTATGTAAATAAGAATATAATATTTGATCATAATGAATTTCTAGCAAAATAATAATTATTTGCAGCAAACATTATACGACTACAATTTTTGAGACCAAATCTATATAACGGATGTATCTGAAATTGATAACCATGAAGCTTTACAACTGGTTTCTACATAATTTATTGTCATAGTGCATGTACATGATAAATAAAAATAATTCTAAATATACATGTCCTCGTAGTAATAGAGAAGGGAAACCATTAGATGGAGATCAGAAAAAGTGGGTGATTTTCCTCGCTGCATCAAAGCGGGTTAGTCATGACTCATTCTACTTTGTCAAAGTTGTCAGTTGGGAGGATCTGCTTACAAGAGGGACACAAGTTGAAACACTGTGCTGCCAATTCATGTATGTGTAATGCCTTTAAAACCTGCAACTCCTTACTCAGGTGTTTGTTTTCTTCTTTCAGATTTATGCAATATCTCTTCAGCACCTCAAAATCAGCTTCTGTCTGCTTTGCCTTTGTTCTGTAGTAGCATCATTCCAACATTTAACCAAGAGGAAAGAAATAAAAAAAGTACCACAGTTTTAAAAGCTATCTACAAATTAGAGTTGGCTAGAATTTCTATTGTCTATTTAGACATTAGAATGTACATTTGAGTGTATTTAATAATTAAGTAAAAATTAGAATATATTTATTTTTATTAGTTTTAATTAATTAATAAATATGATACGATGAATTCTACAGATAGAAAGCTGTTTATTTAGACATGGGAATAAGCTCTTCAGATTCAAATTATTTCCTACCAATAAAGCAACTATACCACTCAGAAGATGGTTTGACAATATTTATTAATTAACTAAAAATTAGAAAACAATATAATTTTTATTTTTATTTAATTAATAAATACAATCAAGTATACATTGAGAAATAGCGTACCTTGCTCTTCTATTTTGGAACCATACTTCAATTTGCCGAGGTCGAAGGTTCAACCTCTGGGCCAGAGCTAGCTTTTGGTCCTACAATAACGTTAAGGAATATCAGACAACAAATAAGCTATTAAATTTCATATATACAGCATGTTTGTAACTATTCTCTTGTAAGTAAAGAAGAGTTAAACCTATGGTACTTATGCAAATATAATCAAATTGCAATAAAATTAGCATTTTCATTTTTTCCAATAGAAATTTTTTATATGATTGCTTTAATATTGAGAAAAAGAAAAGAGCAACCCCATTTACATGATGTAATTTGAAGAAAGTGATTCTCCAAAACAAAAATGGATAGGGTAGGTTTAAGTCATGCTCAGTGTGAAGAAATGGACAGCCGACATATTGTTTGTAAATTGAAACTTTAAACTTGCTAAACGGAAAGTATATACCAGATTCTACATTTAGAATTTGGGCACACCGACCATCAGTGTTGGTCAGCATCACTGTTCAATAATGTTGTACCAGCAGAGGACAGGTCAATGGCTAATGTTATAGGGAATATGTAGCAAAATTGGATATGAAAAATGTAGCTGAGAACAACCAGTACAGGCTATGAGTTAGAAAGTGAAAAACTTTCTGCTGCAAGTGGAAGATGGGACCTCATGTTCCCAAGGGTTTAATCTGCTATCATATCAGGGAGAAAGAGTAATTACATTGTCATATTTTTTTTAAAAATTGAAAGGATGATCAGAAATTCTTATATTAGTGTTCAACAATGGTATATTTTATAAAATAGGAAGTCTTTCAAACAAGATTTTATTTGTAGGCAATCTATTATTCTTTAGTTATTAACAGATGTTTAGAAATGGGAATATTGTCTTGCCTTTAGAAAGATAACAATTTGAAAGGATGGTCAAAAAGCATCGACATCTGTATTCAACAATAGCATATCTTAGGAAATAAGAATGGCTTAAACAGTGATTTCATTGTAGTCAATATACCAACAATACACCAATTATTTAGTTAGCAACAAGTTTTTTTCCATAGTAAATGTTGTCTTTTCTTAAAAAAAAAGAAAAAAGAAAAACTTTAAAAGATGGGAAAAACCTTGACACTGGTACTTTTTATATAAATAATTTTATATGAATCACAGAAATTTTAGCTATCCAATATGAAAGCATGGACTTTTAGACTAGAAGATGAGACCTCATTCCCCACATTCTAGCTCATTAATCTTCTATCTTATCCAACACAGACAAATAGTACATATTATCAGCAGTTTTCAACAATGGTATATCTTACAAAGTAAGACAGGCTTAAAACAATGAGCTTGTTATAGTCAATGCACTCATTGAATTAAAAATAGATCACTTGAAATGGTACATATTGTCTTTTTTTTTTTTATAAATACAAAAAATTGAAAGGATTGTCCAAAATCCTTAACATTGGTGTTCAACAATGGTATGTCTTATAAAATGAAGAGCCTAAACAGTGAGCTTTATATAGTCAATGCACAATCGATTAATTAGAAATGGGTCTTTATAAGTAGCAAACATTGTTCTATAATTAAAATGACATAAACATGAAATGATGGTGAAAGAGTATGAACATCAGTGTTTTTTCTGTTTGGAAGATTTGGTATTGCCCACAAAGAAAATTTAGCTATCGGATAAGAAAGCGGCACTCTTTAGATTGAAATCTCTTCAACCAAAAGGATGGTATTAAGGGATTGACATCAATAATTTTTTATGAAAGATTTTATATCACCCACAAAGAACTTTTAGCTATTTGATATTAAAGTGTGATTCTTTGAACTATAATCGCTTAAAAAAAAGGAGGTGGAAAACGCTTGACCTCAATATTTTTTACAGAATATTTTATCTCACCCAAAGAGAACTTTTAGCTTTCTGGTATTAAAGCACATGAGTCTTAGACTGAAAACGTTTAAACAGAAAGCCAATAAACAAATAATGTTCAAGAATGATATATCTTGCAAAATAAAAAGCACTTAATCAGTAAATTGGCTAGTCAGAACCAGATCTCCTGCATAAACAGAGAAGAGTTGTTTACCTATTGTTTAACCTGTTGTTTAAGAGTCATGAATGGCTAAAGTAATGGGAAATCTATCAAAACTCAAAGTTGAAATGCTGACATGGAATATAACGAACATAGCCTGCATGAAAGACAATTTATCTCAATCAAAACTATATGAAACAAAACGTGGCCGCTTACCATATTAAGTGTATTGTGGGCTTTGAAGGTTTCCTCCAAGTACATATACTGCTCTTTACAGAGGCGAAGTTTCTTCCTAGCCATGGCCTGTTCTTGTTCTTCCTCCTCCTCCTCATCATTCACAGTCCTCCTGCGTCTATAATTGCACTTCATCTTTCCTTTCTCACAAATCTCACCACCATTAGAAGCCATGGGCTGCCCACCCATTATTCCCCACTGAACGTCAGGAGCATAAGAAGATGCAAGCCTAAGAGACAGAAGGTCCCGAGTTCGACTCTCCTCGACACTCACACCCATACCTAAATTTCCCAAACCCACAAACAATTTCTTCAACTTTTTTTTTTGTCTCGATCAGACTAGAGCCTGCAAGAGCATCTTATATCCACTTTCTTACATAGTAATCATCGGATCGGAAAACATAATTCATTATCTATGAATTCTTATAGAATAAGGATCTACATAACCTAGGAAATAACAAGGGATACCCAACATAGAGAAAATTACAAAGACGATGAAGAATTAAAGTGGCGGACTCATGAGAGAAGAAAACAAGTGAATGCAGATGTACCGAACGTTTAAACCAGAGAAACACATTACCTGTCATGAAACCTCACATGGTTCCACGTTATTTTAGGCGAAAAGAATGAAAGAATGCATGGCCATTGAGGAGACAAACGGAATTAGATGTGACAAGGTATTCTAATTCACTTGGCTTTGTCTGTTTGGTAAAACTACTGTTGATAATCATAGGCCATATTTTGGCTATGATTTCGGGGTTTGGAAGACTTATCAACTTTTGCAAGTATTCCATGAATCTGGCATTTAGTCTTCATACATGGAATTATCCATTTCTTATGGTATTGTCATCCATGACGTCTGTATAAGCTAGATCTTATTTTATTCCACCTTTAATGGGGACGGTTGAATTTAGTAAACTAGTTATTATTTCTTAGATCTGCTTTCACATCGACGTGATGTTTTTCCTCCTTTCTAACGAATCATGATTAATTTTGGATGTGCAAATGTTTGTTCTTGAAGTAAAATCAGAACACATTCCGCATTATTAGATGGAAGATTGGAAAGGTGGATTCATGAATAGTGCCAGGACATGGAGTGTAATGATAGTAGTTGAGACTTTTGCACTGAGGTGAGGATGAACGCCCTTTCTTGTGACTTTGTTTGTTTTGATTAATTTTTTTACTTAGTTATGTTTGTACACTGATCTATTGAAAGACAGGGACAATACGTTGAGCTATGGAAAGACAAGGACCTTTTAAAGGACAAGGGGAGTAGTTATATATTTAAAATCCAATTTGTCTCCTTTATATTTAGAGATAACGTGTACTACCTAAAGATTATATAGGACTTGCCTTAAGGTTAGAGTTGTCTCTTAAGGTTGGATTAATGTTTTTGGACTAAAAAAGTTTCTTCTTTTTTTTTCATACTTTTATGCTTTCTAGACACTCCTCGAATGAATTCGAGAACCGACTTTGTACCCTACTACTTTTTTTTGTGAATATGTGTAATAATATTTAATTAATAAAATTAAACACACTTATTCATAGAAAAAAAGGTGAAGATGAGGGTGATGGGATGGAGAGCTATGAAGGACGCATAGAGGGGTCTGTTAGGATTTGAATAAATAAATCTTAAAAAATGATACACTTGTTTAGAATGATTATATAATATTATTAATATTTATCATAGCTAGATAATTATAAGAATCAATTTGTATATTTGTGCCATTTCATATTTATTTTTGTATTCATTTCGGTAGCTTAAGATTTACTATTCTAACATATTGACAAGTAGTATATTTTTTTATTAGATTTAGATCATGTCATATATTGTTTATCTTGATATACTATCACTTACATTGATTGTTTAATATTTTTATTCACCTCTTATTCATAACATTACATTTTAACTTATCTTACTATGCTCATTTAGTGTCTTGATATTATTTTTTTCTTAATTAGGTTCATTGTCTTGTCATTTTGGATTGATTCTTTAATATATAAGAATGAATCTCAAATTTGAATTCCAATGTCCCTACCATTTTTACTAACTTTCACACATATATCTGCTAGCAACGTTTCTATTTCATGTTATTTAAAAGCATTCCATGTGTCTTTAATTGATAGATAAAACATATGCTAGATTATGGGACTAGAAAGACCATTTAGAGAACTATTCAATTTTCTAAGCAATAAATAATCTGAATTTATACCATCTATAAATTGCTCATTGGAACACTTATGTAGATTGTCCTTAAGTATTATCTTAGATTCATAAATCTAGTAGATCCAATAGTTTGAGTAGCCAAAATTACACTTAGTAACCCAAAACATTCCTCTAAGTTTGTTTGTTTTTTGATTATTTTATAAATAGAATTATATTTACATGTTCATAAGACATTACTAATCAAATAAAAAGGTTACATGGACAATTATTTTCCTAGTTTAAATTGATGATCATAAAAACCAAATCTAGAACATTGAAGAGTAAACCCCAAGAATTTGCATAATTGTTAACAGTATGACATATTTGTCTTGAAGAAATATAAATCAATTAATTATGTGAATAAATCAATGTCAGTCTTGTATTGCATAAAATAAAATAAAATATATCACTAATGATAGTGTTTAAATATATTAATTGTCATATAATTGCTACATTCCCTATCTTGTACTTATCAACCCAACTCCCACTTGCCCAAATTAATGTATAATGTTTTAATGCTAACCTAAGAAGAATTGTATACAAAAGCAAGGAAAAAATATTCATATTAGTGGTTTCTTATTAGTTCTTTTAATTTAGATTTTATTATAGGTTAGAATAAAAATAAATTACATTAATATTTATATGTTAATTTATAATTTATTCAATAGTTTATTAATAAAAATATATATAGTTAGTTGGCAATTTTGTTAGTTATTCTCTTAAGGAAATTTGGAGTGGTTATTTATTAGAAATGTAATACCATCCAATTCAATGTCAATGTATCTATGTGTATGAGTTTGATGAAGGGTGCTCCCCTTAATACCATAAACACATAACAGAAATAGAGAAACAACAACAATATGCAAGAACAGAAAATTGGCTTCTTATTATCTCCACAAATGTGGAATTACAAACTTTCAGAATTACAATATGCAAAGCCACATGGGCATTCCCTTACAATATTCTGTAGGACAAAGCCTCGAGCTATTACCCAGATCTACTACCCAGAACTATTCTGAACTGCCTAAGACAATAATACAGCCTTCCTTATATAGGCAATTTTCCACCGCCTGGAAGGTTCCAGAATTTTAGCCAATAAGGCCGACCAAACTTAGAATTATTTTATTTTACATTTTATTACATCATAGTCGGCTCAAGATAACCTTTGAAACCCGAACAGAAATTTTGAAGAAAATTATTTTCCGCCATTTCGGGTGGCCCAACTTCCGAAGACCATAAGTCATCACCAGTTGACCCGATCGGCTATTATAACCCCATTTCAGAAACGCCACGAAGCACTCTACAGGCTGACCCGCGCAAGTATCTATCACCCAAATTTTCAACCTCATCCGGGGCCTCTAAAGCCTTCAAAACTGAGTTCAAAGTTTTTGTACCCTGCTGCCAATACCGAAAATCTTCAATATCTTCCAATATACACTTGATCTGGAAATGAAACTTTACTGGCAGGCTTATATGACCAAAATGAACCTCCAAGAAAGAAATCAGATCATTCTGAGCTCATGAGAAAATTACCAAAAATAGTAACTTTCCATAAATAGCAACTCTGCACAAAATAGCCCTTATTGAATATAAAAAAAAATAGAAATATTTTTGGGTGATGCAAGATTGCTCTTACACCCAGGATGCTCCTGCATCAGACACCCAGGGTAATTTGAGAAGTGACCCTGTCACTACTCAGGTGTGCAGAGGAAAACCAAGACGGCTAACCTCCTCCTTTGTCAACCATGATGAATCTTCAACAGGTCATCCTTTCCACTTGACCAGATATTCTTCATATGTCCTGCTCCTTGTGCTTCTACCAACACGACTGTCCAGTATATCTTCGATCTCCTTAGTGTCTGAACTAGTTGCTGGAATACTCCACTGTGCTGTTGTGATCTCATCTTCAACACCTCCTTCATGATACTCTGTCAGATCTGAAATGTTAAAAATTGGTGAAATATTTAGCTCAGTAGGCAATTCTAGCCTGAATCATGTTTCTTCAGTATCCTACATGGTCCAAACTTCTTCATTTTCAGCTTGTTATATGTACCAACTAGAAACCGCTCCTTCCGTAAATGAACCATGACTTCATCACCAACCTGAAATTCCTTATACCTCCTTTTCTCATCTTCCTTAGCCTTATGCTGTGCGTTCATCTTGGTAATATGCTTCCTCACCTCTTCATGGATGTTCTTCAAGTATTTTGCAAAATCTTCAGCTTCAGCACTACTTATTTCTCCTTTATCTATCTTCCTCAATTCAGATGCATTTCTTGGACTACTTCCATATACAATCTGGAATAGTGATTTACCAGTGCTCCTGTTGACAGAATTATTGTATGCAAATTCCGCCTGTGGTAAAATCAAATCCCATCCTGTTGGCTTATCTCCAACCAAACATCTCAGCAAATTTCCCAAACTCCTATTCACCACCTCTGTCTGTCCATTAGTCTGTGGATGATGTGATGAACTGAACTTCAAATCTATCTTCAACTTCTTCCACAACGTACGCCAGAAATATCCAACAAACTTAGTGTCCCGATCTGAAACTATGGTCTTTGGCAAACCATGAAGTCTCACTACTTCTCTGAAAAACAATTCTGCTACATGAACAGCATCATTAGTCTTCTTGCAGGGAATGAAATGTGCCATCTTTGAAAATCTGTCAACCACCACAAAAATTGAATCATGTCCCCGCTGAGTCCTCGGTAAACCAAGAACAAAGTCCATGCTGATATCCTCCCAAGGCTTCTCTGGTACGGGTAATGGTTGATACAACCCTGTATTTTGCTTCACTCCTTTCGCCATCTGACATACTCTACAACTCTGTACAAACTTCTTCACATCTTGCTGCAACTGTGGCCAATAATAATTCTCACTAACCAGACCAAGGGTTTTATCACGACCAAAATGTCCAGCCAATCCTCCACTATGCTTCTCCTTGATGAGATTCTCCCTCATAGAACTTCATGGAATGCACAACTGATTCCCTCTGAATAGCATATCATCCTGGATGATGAAATCCAACCATTTTGTCCTGTCTAGAGTAACAGGTTCTGCACAAGCTTTCCAAGCTTCACCAAAATCAGGATCCTCTGGATACAAATTCTTGAGTTCCTTGAACCCAACCACTTCAATCTACATTTATGTTCGCAATAGTTGCCTTCTGCTAAGAGCATCTGCAACCCTATTAGACTTTCCACTCCTGTGCTTCAAAACAAATGTATAACTCTGCAAAAACTCAACCCATTTCAAATGCCTTTGATTCAATTTTCCTTGACTATTCAAATATTGCAAAGCTTGATGATCAGTATACAAAACAAACTCCTTAGGAAGCAGATAATGTCTCCACTTCTTTAATGCCTGAACTATAGCATAAAATTCCTGATCATAAACAGAATATTTCCTCTTGGCATCATTTAACTTCTCACTGAAATAAGCAACAGGTTTACCTTCTTGGCTCATAACAGCTCCTATTGCAGTACCACTAGCATCACAATCTACTTGAAACACTTTATTAAAATCTGGAAGTGCTAAAACGGGTTGTTCTGTAACTTTTTTTTTCAACAACTGAAAACTATTTTCTACCCCATTAGTCCACTTAAACTATTTTCTATCCCCTCTCATTGTTTCAGTCAAGGGTCCACAAATACTGCTAAAATTTCTGATAAACTTTCTGTAAAAGCTAGCTAGACCATGAAAAGATCTTACCTCAGTAGCACTCCTTGGAGTAGGCCATTCAAGGATAGCCTATACCTTCTCTGGGTCCATTTTTAGACCTTCTACTGAAACTACAAATCCCAAATATACTAACTCTTTCTTCACAAAACTGCACTTCTTCAAATTAATCAACAATTTCTCTTCTCTCAACTTCTCAAATACCATACGAATATGCATCATATGCTCATCCAATGTCTTACTAAAGATCAAAATATCATCTAGGTAAACAATGACAAACTTACCTAGAAATTCTTTCAGAACCTCGTTCATGAGCCGCATGAAAGTGCTCGGTGCATTGGTTAGCCCAACAGGCATGACTAACCACTCATATAGTCCTTCTTTTGTCTTGAAGGTAGTCTTCCATTCATCTCCTTCTCTGATCCGAATCTGGTGATATCCACTCTTCAGATCTATCTTTGAGAAATACACAGCTCCACTCAAACAGTCCATAATATCATCCATTCGTGGCAATGGAAACCTATACTTGATTGTGATCTTGTTTATTTCTTTGGAATCTGTACACATCCTCCATTCTCCATTCTTCTTTGGTGCTAATACCACTGGTACAGCATAGGGACTCAGACTCTCACGGATCAATCCTTTCTGTAATAGTTCATGTACTTGTCTGTTCAACTCCTCACTTTCTGCAGGTGTCATTCTGTGTGCTGCCTTATTCGAAAAACTCACTCCTGGGATCAAGTCCATCTGATGACTGATCTTCGTGACTGGTGGTAATCCATCAGGCATGTTATCGGATACAATATCCTGAAACTCATTCAACAAATCTGCAACTTCTACAGGAACATCTTCTACTTCCTCTTTACCAGTTTTTGGAATTAAAGCAAAACATACATGCTCATGCCTCATACCATCTAGGAAATTTCTTCCATCAACAAAAGTTATCCTTGCATTACCACATACCTTTTCTTCAGTCTCCTTCAATGGTTTTAGCTTATGCCGCACTCCATCCTTTGTCAGGGAATAGGTATTCGCACGACCATCATGTACAACACATCTGTCAAACTGCCATGGTCTACCCAACAACATATGACATGCATCCATAGATATGATATCACACAATACCTCATCTTGGTATCCGCCAATCTTGAACTTCACCAGGCATTGTTCATTGACCATGACCTTGTGGTAATCCTGTACCCAGGCAATCCAATATGGATGTGGGTGTTTCTGTCTCTTGAGCTTCAACTTTGTCACCATCTCTTCTGACACCAAATTGTGAGTGCTTCCACTATCAATAATCACATCACAACATTTACCTTCACACTTGCACCTGGTACGAAATAGGCTCCTCCTTTGCTCAGGTTCATTCTCACCACTCAACAGGACTCTTCTATTAATCAATGTTTCTCCTCTTTCAGAATCTTCAGAATTTGATGATCTGGCATCTTCATCTACATGTGCAACTCTGGCCTGGCCTTCATTCCTCCTGTCTATTCTACCTTGGCGCTGAGGACATTCAAATGCCCTATGACCTTCTTCTCCACAGTGAAAACATGTTCCACGGAAGCCACCTCTTCCAGATCCTTGTCCTCTTCCTCTTCCTCTCTGATCTCTATTATTCTGATCCTGGAAGCGATTGGAATTATTTCCTCGCTGATTCTGACTACTACTGGCCTCATCCTTCTTTTTCGGATCCTCATTTCAGCCACCATATGACCGTCCACCAGATCGTCCACCGCGACCTCTTCCATTTTGTCTGCTCTCAAACTTCTTGTTCAGCTTTTCCTCTACTTTTAGGGCAAACTGGTATGCCTCTTCAATACTGTTCATTCGAACCAGATTCAGCTCCTCCTGAATGCTTGGCCTTAACCCCTTAAGGTATCGGGCAACTTTCTCCTTATCAGCTTCTGCGTGGCCTGTTCTGATGAGAAGTCGATAGAACTCGTCTGTATACTCCTGAATAGATCTTCCTGCTTGCTTCAAACTCTGCATTTTCTTCAGTAGATCAAGCTCATAATCAACAGGAATGAACTGCCACTTCAATTTATCCACCATCCGATCCCATCTCGTGATTTTCTCCTTTCCCCTTCTATTTCGCTCCAACTGAATCTCTTGCCACCATATCTTCGCATGACCTTTCAGTCTGGCTTTGACAAATTTGACCCTATCAGGATCCTCAACATCTTCATACTCAAAATATTCCTCACATTCGTTGATCCAATCGATCAATTCTTCTGGGTTAAGATTTTCAGAAAATGCAGGAACCTCAATCTTAGGTCTTTTCCCAATCTTAGAAATGGCCCGAAAAAGTCTTTCTTTCTCTTGGTTCACAATTTTGACTTCTCCTTCTTGATATTCTTCTTCGGCTTCATCCTCGCTTTCGTCTCTGACATTAAGATTCATTCCTCTACGAATCTCTTCTTGTAATGCTCGCACTTGTCTCTGTAGCTCTCTAACCTCAGGTGTTACAACACCAGCTCTTCCACCACGTTCCCTTCGTGGAGGCATTTTCGCGATGCCCGCTGAAACCCTAACCACGGTCTTGGTGCAAACTGCCTCACAGTCGGCGATCTGTTTACACACTCAAGAACCTGGCTCTGATACCACCTGATGAAGGGTGCTCCCCTTAATACCACAAACACATAACAGAAATAGAGAAACAACAACAATATGCAAGAACAAAAAATTGGCTTCTTATTATCTCCACAAATGTGGAATTACAAACTTTCAGAATTACAATATGCAAAGCCACATGGGCATTCCCTTACAATATTCTGTAGGACAAAGCCTCGAGCTATTACCCAGATCTACTACCCAGAACTATTCTGAACTGCCTAAGACAATAATACAGCCTTCCTTATATAGGCAATTTTCCACCACCTGGAAGGTTCCAGAATTTTAGCCAATAAGGCCGACCAAACTTAGAATTATTTTATTTTACATTTTATTACATCATAGTCGGCTCAAGATAACCTTTGAAACCCGAACAAAAATTTTGAAGAAAATTATTTTTCGCCATTTCGGGTGGCCCAACTTCCGAAGACCATAAGTCATCACCAGTTCATTCGATCGGCTATTATAACCCCATTTCAGAAATGCCACAAAGCGCTCTACAGGCTTGACCCGCTCAAGCATCCATCACCTAAATTTTTGACCTCATCCGGGGCCTCTAAAGCCTTCAAAACTGAGTTCAAAGTTTTTGTACCCTGCTACCAATACCGAAAATCTTCAATATCTTCCAATATACACTTGATCTGGCAATAAAACTTTACTGGCAGGCTTATATGACCAAAATGAACCTCCAAGAAAGAAATCAGATCATTCTGAGCTCATACGAAAATTACCAAAAATAGTAACTTTCCATAAATAGTAGCTCTGCACAAAATAGCCCTTATTGAATATAAAAAAAATAGAAATATTTTTGGGTGATGCAAGATTGCTCTTACACCCAGGATGCTCCTGCATCAGAGTTCTACACTTCTAAAGTGAATGAGTTAGCATCAAATAAAATAAAATTAAAAAAAATACTCAAGATAAGGAAAAATAGGTCAATAAATTATATAATTTATCTAAATTAAATTATGTCAAATTTCATATTGAGTAGACTTTCCCAATATGATTGGTTGGATATGTGCTCACTCAAATTTTTTGAAGCATAACATCACTCAAACAAAAATGAGTGAGTTCACAATAAAAATTTATATGGGTTAGATATATAGATTGAGGATAAGATTGAATGCATGGTTGACATTGAGAAATAAGGATCAAAGATGGAGGATGGATCAATCCTCTCACCTCATGGTAAGGTTATAAGTTTCACCAAGTGGTGAGTTATGATTGAGATGGAGGATTGAAAATATGTAGGGGGTACATGAGGGGACAAGACCCATGAGCTTATGTCATAGCAGCATATTGTGTGTGGATTTTAAGTGGTTCAACTCCATGTAATGAGGACTAGGGAATCTATAAATGATTAAGAGATGGACTAAATGGAGATTAAAAGATAATGAAATGTGATGGAGGATGCGATATTTGAGGAGATAAATCAAGTATATAAAATTATTTTTTTATTGTTTGGAGAAACATGCTAAAGGTAATGGTAAATAATTAAAGGTAATTATTTACACTATTTTATTTCTTATACAAGTTAGAGGAAAGTGGATAATATTGATTAAATAATAGGATATTATTAAATTAATATACATGATGGAAAATTAGATGAAATAGGGGTAAATTAAATAAAGGTGGTCAATTTTAGATGTCTACAACATCATTTTCATTTTCTTGCGCAATCATGGTGTAATAGTGCATATTTTACCACCATTTTAACATTGTGGTAGAGCCATAATTTATGAATGTATTTTTTTGAAGAAATGTTATACCAACATGAAACATTTATGTAAGGGATAACAAATTCTCGAGGTAGCTAAATTCCTCCATATAGAATTTAATTCTTAATAGTGGAATTAATAGATTGAAGAACTACTAGTGATCAACTAAATAGATAGATGATGAGAAGATGTATGGAGGCACTGGAAAGAAAGTATCATTCGCTAGAAAATTAGATCTACAAAGATTTCATATGGGAAGAAGATTTTAATTCATAATTGGGCATTATATTTCAATAATAGATAATTAGGAAAGTATTAGTTTTTTGTTCCTACGTGTTGAAAGATATAGGTTCAAGGGCCACTGAAAGGGAGACATTACATTTGAAGACAATGCAACAAGAAAATAGCCTCACCGACATGATAATGAATGAGATTATATAGAGGTTTGAGGACATTTAAATATACATGATCAACACATGTGTACATTAGAAGTAATAATATTTTATGCAACAATGAAATAAAGTACTTTAAAAAAAGTGAGTTATATTATTTCTTACACATTTAAAATTCATATATTCCTTGAATTAAGTCATCTCGCACCATGTTGAAAGGTGAAACAAAGGAGAATAGATTAGCACACCTAGAACATGTAATTTATTTGTCTTTTACTTAATGGTTGATCACAACCAGATAATTATTTTTTAAAGAAAGCTTTCTATAGAAGTTTGAGTATCAGGAGAAGTTAGGGGTAAAAAATGACATCAGCAATTTGATTTAGGAAAATAATTTAAGGAAAAGTTGAATATTAGTTTTTTAGTGACTAATATTTTCTTCCCATATTTTACAAAATTTTATTTGAATCTTGATTAAATAGTTCAAATATTTATTTTATGAAACTATTAAAATATAAAACTAGCACAATATTTTCAACACTTAATTGGATTTGATTCACCCATATTTCATAAATTATAGAATTAAAAAAACATTCCTATAATATTATATAACTTTTGGTTACTTTAGGGTCATACCTTTAAGTTTTAACCACATCCATTAATTTAATTTATAATCTAATGGCTATTGTTTCATAATTCCATGGATTAAAATGTACCCATAGAGCTCTAATATTCATTGAGTCCAAAATTTATTTGGGCCATTGAAGATTATAATCTAATGATAGGGGTTTGATTTTGTTCCAACCAAAAATACCTTCCAAGATCCAATGTCCATACATTAAATTCTAAATAAAATTAACCATGGTGAAAAATAATATTATAGAAATAATTTGAAATATTTTTTGTTTGATGTAAAATATTAAAGAAATGGGGAATTATATATAAAGAAAATTTATCAAAACACTAAAATAGATTGCTCATCCTACATTCATTAAAGGTTTTTATTTTAATAGATTTATTATTAGTTGAATCTATCACCCCTATTTTATATGTAATCACTTTATGCATGTATTTAGAGACATTAATGTTTTATTTTGTGATTAATTATAAGACTTCACATTGGAGGTTGGAAGAAATGGAAGATGGACAAATTTTATCATATTGAGTTACCTTCATCCTTAACGATGATTCATTTTCTTATAAGAACCAATTCATATTCATGTCCCTCCCTAGAGAGACTGGGGGTTTTACATTTGATGAAAGAGCTAGTAGGTACAAGTTCTTTTGTACAGTAGAAGAGGGATTATTTGCACAATATTGGATGGGAGATATTGACACACTTAGAGGAGAGGTAGATTCTCAAATAAAATTTATGCTCTCATTTGTGAAACTAGAGGGTCTATTTTGACACACTAAAAGGAGATGCAAAATTTCAAGAAAAAGTTATTCCATCATTGTACAAGGAGGATGAGGACACTTAATGTTCTCTCATGTTGTGTGAAGTTCTAAAAAGTTTACACTCAAGAGATCCATTCATGGATTTGTTCTACTATTTCTTGGGTGAGTAAGGAGAATTAGTGAAGGAATTTCATCAAATTATCTAAAAATGTTATTATGATAAACTCTTAAAATATTTCATCCTTTGTTCATATTAATGTAATCAAGGGTATTGTTGGGTTATTAATCTTTTTTTTTAAATCTTATTTTGATTAGAATGATATTAAAACAAATTAACATATATAGGTTTTTTTATTATTGAAGCAAGGGAAGGTCCCTGATCTTGAGAAATAACAAAACTAAGAAAACATTGATCCAACGGACCTCATAAATATTCCTGAACTAGAGAACCAAATTATTAAAACTAAAAACCATTCAACCACAAGGAAACTAAGAGAAATATTTTGGTGAAATAGAAAGGCACAAAGGCCAAACATAAAGTGGCATTTTCTAAAACCACTATTAATGGAAAGGCAACAAATCAAGACATCAAAAAATAGGAGTAAAATCATTTGGTAAAGTTTATAAAGCCGTGTGTCAATCCAATTATTCCCACTAGGCCTCACTTTCAATCACTACAAAATCCCCATGTGTATCTTTAGCAACCTATATTCCCTATTATTTCCTCTTTTTTTTAATCTCATAGCTCCTCGGTACCACCCCCATGACAGCTTTGTTCATTATCACTAGTAATCTCAATGATAGTATTGATGGCATGTTGACTTTTCTAGACTTTCATTTCTCATCTTCTCTAGCCTCTCCCCAATCTCATTCACCTAATTTTGTAGCTTCTCAATTCATGTCTTCGTATTCTCTTTTCACTTCACCACTTTCTTCTTATTCTTAGTCTTCACAAACAACATCTTCATCCCCAATCTGATCTTTATCATGATATTGTTCCTCCTAAGTGTACTCCTTTGTATCATCCTTAGTATCCTCAATGTCTACCTTATGTATGTGAAATTTAGTGCGATCAGCTCTAAAAATTCTTGTGAACATTTACCCACTCTTATTGCCAACATTACATATCTTATTTAAACCTCTATCAAGCTTTTCTATATTGTCCTCTCTTATGTCCACTATAATTTGAGAAACAAGGCTTATTAAATCCCTTTTCATTTTATGGCAAAAGGGTAGAGATTAAATTATGTAATTAGGTATTCCTTTTATTAGGAGTAAACTTAAGAACTTTAGGATAGAAGGGAGGAATATTTGACACTACAAGAGAAGCCACCCCCATTGGACAGTCAATTACTTTTTCTTTCTTTTACTAGTTATGTGCAAAATATTTTTCTATTTAAACAAAATTAATTCCCCTTCACAATTTTTTTTAGTTTCACCAACCCCATTGGACTGTCAATTACTTTTTCTTTCTTTTACTAGTTATGAGCAAAATATTTTTCAATTTACACAAAATTAATTCCCCGTCCCATTAGACGATCAATTACTTTTTCTTTCTTTTACTAATTATGAACAAAATATTTTTACATTTACACAAAATTAATTCCCCTTCACAATTCTTTTAGCTTCACAAAAAAAGCAGGAACAAATTTAAGGCCCCCTGGATTGGAAAGAATCAGGGGCTTAAATCCCATATGACTAGCCAAACTACAATTATAAATGTTGACGAGAATCAGCCTCTTCTAATATAAAAAAGCTTTTCAAAACCTATTGTGCCCGAGCTTTGGCTTCTATTGTTGTACGGAGGCCAACACAAAGGGGTGGGCTGAGCCATGGAGGCTGTACAGGGGCTAACGCAGAGGTTCAAACTGAGAGCCATACACAGGGGCAAAGGCGCTATGGAGGAGATGATTGGGTGTGACTTGACCTGATTGGGCCCACACAGAACCAGACGCCCGCGGGACATGCCGTATCTGGCTATTGGCCATGACAAATTGCAGTGATGCCAACATGATGAATAGAGTACCAACTGCCTGACTAGAGAAGGCTTAGCATGGCTGAGTCGCATAGTGCCTATGATGGGGTTAACGTGCCCAGAATAGAGCACCTGGGGTCTTCATAATCGTGAACATGAGCTAATGGATTCAGGAGCTAGTAGATTCCACGCCACAAAATACACACAAAATCTTTCAAGCTAAACATTATAGAATTCAAAATATTCCTAATTGGCTCTGATATCATGTAGAATTCTAAAAGATATGAGAGACAAAATCAAGCACAATAAGATAAAATGAAAGAAAAGTTGGCCACCTTAATTAGTTGGAGAAGTTAGTGTGTAGAATCTAACAGTCAATGAGTGGTGGCGAGTTTCCTTCCACTAAACTAGTATGAGGTGTCGAAATAGAATCAACACCTCTTTAATCAACTTGTAAATGATGGCAACTTGTATGAACAAATGTCAAATATACATGGATGACTAATTAGACTTAATAAACCTAAATATAAATAAATACTCTAACAAATAACCTAATCATTCTCCTCTACTATAGAATTTCATAGAGACTTTCTTTTGATAACAACTATAGAATTTAAGAGAGGCTTTCTTGTTATAACCACTCATTGATAGAATTAACTGAAAGAGCTTGGCCTTTTCAAATAGTCTCCATGATTGAACATCATTTTACAGAAATTTGAAAGAAGAGGGCTCCAATGTTTTAGTGGTTTTACCAATAATTTGTTTTTATCTATAAACTTCCCAACTATAGAAAGCATCAATGATGAAGGGTGCTCCCCTTAATACCACAAACACTTCATAGAAATAGAGAAACAACAACAATAATATGCAAGAACAGAAAATTGGCTTCTTATTATCTCCACAATTGTCGAATTACAAACTTTCAGAATTACAATATGCAAAGCCACATGGGCATTCCCTTACAATATTTTGTACGACAAAGCCTCAAATCAATACCCAGATATACTACCCAGAACTATTCTGAACTGCCTAAGACAATAATACAGCCTTCCTTATATAGGCAATTTTCCACCGCCTCGGAAGGTTCCGGAATTTTAGCCAATAAAGCCGACCAAACTTAGAATTATTTTATTTTACATTTTATTACATCATAGTCGGCTCAAGATAACCTTTGAAACCTGAATAGAAATTTTGAAGAAAATTATTTTTCGCCATTTCAGGTGGCCCAACTTCCGAAGACCATAAGTCATCACCAGTTGACCCGATCAGCTATTATAACCCCATTTCAGAAATGCCACGAAGCGCTCTACGGGCTTGACTGGCGCAAGCGCGTGTCACCCAAATTTTTGACCTCATCCGGGGCCTCTAAAGCCTTCAAAACTGAGTTTAAAGTTTCTGTACCCTGCTGCCAATACTGAAAATTTTTTTTATCTTCCAATATACACTTGATCTGGCAATGAAACTTTACTGACAGACTTATATGACCAAAATGAACCTCCAAGAAAGAAATCAGATCATTCTGAGCACATACGAAAATTACCAAAAATAGTAACTTTCCATAAATAGCAGCTCTGCACAAAATAGCCCTTATTGAATACAAAAACATAAATATTTTTGGGTGATGCAAGATTGCTCTTACACCCAGGATGCTCCTGCATCAGACACCCAAGGTAATTTGAAAAGTGACCCTGTCACGACTCAGGTGTGTAGAGGAAAACCAAGACGGTTAACCTCCTCCTTTGTTAGCTATGATGAATCTTCAACAGGTCATCCTTTCCATTTGACCAAATACTCTTCATATGTCCTGTTCCTTGTGCTTCTGCCAACACGACTGTCCAGTATGTCTTCAATCTCCTTGATATCTGAACTGGTTGCTGGAATACTCCACTGTGCTGCTGTAACCTCATCTTCAACACTTCCTTCATGATACTTTGTCAAATCTAAAATGTTAAACACTGGTGAAATATTCAGCTCACTAGGTAATTCTACCTCATATGCATTTCTTGAATCATGCTTCTTCAATATCTTACATGGTCCAAATTTTTTCATTTTCAGCTTGTTATATGTACCAACCGGAAATTGCTCCTTTCGCAAATGAACCATGACTTCATCGCCAACCTGAAATTCCTTATGCCTCCTTTTCTCATCTGCCTTAGCCTTATACTGCACATTCATCTTGGTAATATGCTTCCTCACCTCCTCATGGATGTTCTTCAAGTGTTCTGCAAAATCCTCAGCTTCAGCACTACTTATTTCTCCTTTATCTATCTTTCTCAATTCAGATGCATTTCTTGGACTACTTCTATATACAATCTGGAATGGTGATTTACCAGTGCTCATGTTGACAGAATTATTGTATGCAAATTCCGCCTATGGTAAAAACAAATCCCATCCTGTTGGCTTATCTCCAACCAAACATCTCAGCAAATTTTTCAAACTCCTATTCACCACCTCTGTCTGTCCATCAGTTTGTGGATGATGTGATGAATTGAACTTCAAATCTGTCTTCAACTTCTTCCATAATGTTCGCCAGAAATATCCAACAAACTTAGTGTCCCGATCTGGAACTATGGTCTTTGGCAAACCATGTAGTCTCACCACTTCTCTGAAAAATAATTCTGCTACATGAACAACATCATTAGTCTTTTTACAGGCAATGAAATGTGCCATCTTTGAAAATCTGTCAACCACCACAAAAATTGAATCATGTCCCCGCTGAGTCTTCGATAAACCAAGAACAAAGTCCATGCTGATATCCTCCCAAGGCTTCTCTGGTACAGGTAATGGTTGATACAACCTTATATTTTGCTTCACTCCATTCGCCATTTGACATACTCTACAACTTTGTACAAACTTCTTCACATCTTGCTGCAACTATGGTCAATAATAATTCTCACTATCCAAACCAAGAGTTTTATCACGACCAAAATGTCCAGCCAATCCTCCGCTATGCTTCTCCTTGATGAGATTCTCCCTCATAGAACTTCGTAGAATGCACAACTGACTCCCTCTGAATAGCATATCATCTTGGATGATAAAATTCAGCCATTTCGTCCTGTCTAGAGTAACAAGTTCTGTACAAGCTTTTCAAGCTTCACCAAAATCAGGATCCTCTGGATACAAATTCTTGAGTTCCTTGAACCCAACCACTTCAATCTGCATTTCTGTCAGCAATAGTTGCCTTCTGCTAAGAGCATCTGCAACCCTATTAGACTTTCCACTCCTGTGTTTCAAAATAAATGTATAACTCTGCAAAAACTCAACCCATTTCAAATGCCTCTGATTCAACTTTCCTTGACTATTCAAATATTGCAAAGCTTGATGATCAGTATACAAAACAAACTCTTTAGGAAGCAGATAATGTCTCCACTTCTTTAATGCCTGAACTATAGCATAAAATTCCTGATCATAAACAGAATATTTTCTCTTGGCATCATTTAACTTCTTACTAAAATAAGCAATAGGCTTACCTTCTTGGCTCATAACAGCTCCTATTGCAGTACCACTAGCATCACAATCTACTTGAAACACCTTATTAAAATCTCAAAGTGCTAAAATAGGTTGTTCTGTAACTTTTTGTTTCAACAATTGAAAACTTTTTTCTGCCCCATTAGTCCACTTAAACTCTTTTCTATCCCCTCTCATTGTTTCAGTCAAGGGTCCACAAATACTGCTAAAATTTTTGATAAACTTTTTGTAAAAGCTAGCCAAACCATGAAAAGATCTTACCTCAGTAGCACTCCTTGGAGTAGGTCATTCAAGGATAGCCTGTACCTTCTCTGGGTCCATTTTTAGACCTCTTGCTGAAACTACAAATCCCAAATACACTAACTCTTTCTTCACAAAACTGCACTTCTTCAAATTAATCAATAATTTCTAATCTCTCAATTTTTCAAACACCATACGAATATGCATCATATGTTCCTTTAATGTCTTGCTAAAAATCAAAATATCATCTAGGTAAACAATGACAAACTTACCCAGAAATTATTTCAGAACCTTGTTCATGAGCCGCATGAAAGTGCTCGGTGCATTGGTTAGCCCAAAAGGCATGACTAACCACTCATATAGTCCTTCCTTTGTCTTGAAGGCAGTCTTCCATTCATCTCCTTCTCTGATCCGAATCTGATGATATCCACTCTTCAGATCTATCTTTGAGAAATACATAGCTCCACTCAAACAGTCCATAATATCATCCATTCGTGGCAATGAAAACCTGTACTTGATTGTGATCTTGTTTATTGCCCTAGAATCTGTACACATCCTCCATTCTTCATTCTTTTTTGGTGCTAATACCGCTGGTACAGCACAGGGACTCAGACTCTCACGAATCAATCCTTTCTGTAACAGTTCATGTACTTGTTTGTTCAACTCCTCACTTTCTGTAGGTGTCATTTTGTGTGCTGCCTTATTCGGCAAATTGGCTCCTGAAATCAAATCCATCTGATGACTGATCTTCCTTACCGGCAGTAATCCATCAGATACAATATCCTGAAACTCATTCAACAAATCTGCAACCTCTACAGGTACATCGTCTACTTCTTCTTTACCAACTTTTGGAATTAAAGCAAAACACACATGCTCATGCCTCATACCATCTAGGAAATTTCTTCCATCAACAAAAGTTATCCTTGCATTACCACATACCTTTTTTTCAGTCTCGTTCAATGGTTTTAGCTTATCTCGCACTCCATCTTTTATCAGGGAATAGGTATTCGCATGACCATCATGTATAGCACATTTGTCAAACTGCCACGGTCTACCCAATAACATATGACATGCATCCATAGAGATGATATCACATAGTACCTCATCTTGGTACCCGCCGATCTTGAACTTTACCAGGCACTGTTCACTGACCATGACCTTGTGGTCATCCTGCACCTAGGCAATCTGATATGGATGTGGGTGTTTTTGTCTCTTGAGCTTCAACTTTGTCACCATCTCTTCTGACACCAAATTGTCAGTGCTTCCACTATCGATAATCACATCACAACATTTACCCTCACACTTGCATCGAGTGCGAAACAGGCTCCTCCTTTGTTCAGGTTCGTTCTCACCACTCAGCAAGACTCTTCTGTTAATTAGCATTTCTCCTTTTTCAGCATCTTTAGAATTTGATGATCTAGCATCCTCATCTACATGTGCAACTCTGGCCTGGCCTTCATTTCTCCTGTCTGTTCTACCTTGGCGCTGAGGACATTCAAATGCCCTATGACCTTCTTCTCCACAGTGAAAACATGTTCCACGGAAGCCACCTTTTTCAGATCCTTGTCCTCTTCCTCTTCCTCTTTGATCTTTATTATTCTGATCCTGGAAGCGATTAAAATTATTTCCTCGCTGATTCTGACTGCTATTGGCCTCATCCTTCTTTTTCGGATCTTCATTTCGGCCACCATATGACCGTCCGCCAGATCTTCCACCATGACCTCTTCCATTTTGTCTGCTCTCAAACTTCTTGTTCAGCTTTTCCTCTACTTTTAAGGCAAACTGGTATGCCTCCTCAATACTGTTCATTCAAACCAGATTCAACTCCTCCTGAATGCTTGGCCTTAATCCATTAAGGTATCGGGCAACTTTCTCCTTATCAGCTTCCGTATGGCCTGTTCTGATGAGAAGTCGATAGAACTCCTCTGTATACTCCTGAATAGATCTTCCTGCTTGCTTCAAACTCTGCATTTTCTTCAGTAGGTCAAGCTCATAATCAACAGGAATGAACTGTCGCTTCAATTTATCCACTATCCGATCCCATTTTGTGATTTTATCTTTCCCTCTTCTATTTCGCTCCAACTAAATTTCTTGCCACCAGATCTTCGCATGACCTTTTAGTCTGGCCTTCGCAAATTTGACCCTATCAGGATCCTCAACATCTTCATACTCAAAATATTCCTCACATTCATTGATCCAGTTGATCAATTCCTCTGGGTTAAGATTTCCAGAAAATGTAGGAACCTCAATCTTAGGTCTTTTCCCAATCTTGGAAATTGCCCGAAAAAGTCTTTCTTCCTCCTGGTTCACAATTTCAGCTTCTCCTTCTTGATATTCTTCTTCGGCTTCATCCTCGCTTTCATCTCTGACATTAAGATTCATTCTTTTACGAATCTCTTCTTGCAATGCTCGCACTTATCTCTGCAGCTCTCTAACCTCAGATGTCACAGCACCAGCTCTTCCACCATATTCTCTTCGTGGAGGCATTTTTGTGATGCGCACTGAAACCCTAACCATGGTCCTGGTGCAAACTGCCTCACAGTCGGCGATCTGTTTACACACTCAAGAACTCTTGCTCGATACCACTTGATGAAGGGTGCTCCCCTTAATACCACAAATACTTCACAGAAATAGAGAAACAACAACAATAATATGTAAGAACAGAAAATTGGCTTCTTATTATCTCCATAATTGTGGAATTACAAAATTTCAGAATTACAATATGCAAAGCCACATGGGCATTCCCTTACAATATTCTGTAGGATAAAGCCTCAAATCAGTACCCAGATATACTACCCAGAACTATTCTGAACTACCTAAGACAATAATACAGCCTTCCTTATATAGGCAATTTTCCACCGCCTGGGAAGGTTCTAGAATTTTAGCCAATAAGGCCGACCAAACTTAGAATTATTTTATTTTACATTTTATTACATCATAGTTGGCTCAAGATAACCTTTGAAACCCGAACAAAAATTTTGAAGAAAATTATTTTCCGCCATTTCAGGTGGCCCAACTTCCGAAGACCATAAGTCACCACCAGTTGACCCGATCGGCTATTATAGCCCCATTTCAGAAATGCACGAAGCGCTCTACGCGCTTGACCAGTGCAAGCGCTTGTCACCCAAATTTTTGACCTCATCTGAGGCCTCTAAAGCCTTCAAAACTGAGTTCAAAGTTTTTGTACCCTGCTGCCAATACTGAAAATCTTCAATATCTTCCAATATACACTTGATCTGGCAATGAAACTTTACTGGCAGACTTATATGACCAAAATGAACCTCCAAGAAAGAAATCAGATCATTCTGAGCACATACGAAAATTACCAAAAATAATAACTTTCCATAAATAGCAGCTCTGCACAAAATAACCCTTATTGAATACAAAAACATAAATATTTTTGGGTGATGCAAGATTGCTCTTACACCCAGGATGCTCCTGCATCAATCAAACACCAAAGTAATTCTTTTATCAGGCATGGAGAAACTCTTTTCTATCTATTCAAGACACTTATTTTTCTTTCGGAGTACTCAAAATTGCAATCCACCTTTTGTAGAGCCACTCCAACCTTGTGACCAAATTTGAATGAAATATTATAATGTTGTTTCTATTCAGAAATAAGTATAAAGTTCATTTTGTAGTAAAATAATCAATGCTGTTATTGATTTATTCAATTTTAGAATATATTTTTAATACAATTAAACATGAAAAAAATTGATTTCATAACATTCGAATATTAAAATTCCCTTTTTAATAGCTTATTTATATAAGCTTAATACATTTCTCCTACAATTGTTACCAATTGGTAACTAACTTTTGGTAACTGCATCATTGTACAAATGATCCCCCAAATTTAATAATATCAACCATTCATTGCTTCACCACTTAAATATGGTATCGGAGCAATTTTTAATTTTCTCCCTGTAGAATTGAAAGACCATTGACTTGTATCACATTCAAATCTAGAAAGTAAAGGTTCAGTTTGAAGGACCATTGGAAGTGAGAATGGCTAGTCCCTTGTTGTGTATTGCTTCATTGTAAAGTTGGCAAGCACGTATGCATGGGTTCCAACTTGGCCGAGAGGGTTGAGATATCATAAATATTGCAAAGCGCATTTACCATTTACAAGTATTCCATCACCTCATCCAATGCCTAGTCTGACTAGAACAGCATAGAAACATGTTCTTATCGACATCACATGCTCGAAGCAGTACACTTTTTGTGCAGAGGCCTCTATAATGGATGCTTTCTCTTTCATCTCCGCTATTATTTCAAAATAGTATTCATGTAATCGCATATGATTTGGTATTGAAATTTCTAAAAGCTTTGATCTACTTACCCACTAGCAGCTAAGGAAAATATTGTATGAAAAGCATATGTTTTTCATTGCTAGGTGTATATCTGCAGAAGCACAGGAGGATCTAAGAAATTCATTTGGCAGGATTTTATTGTTTTGGTGGTGTAAGCCATAAAAAGAAAGTTACAGAGATGTTTGTGTTAGTACTATTTAGAATGGAGCACAGGTATGTAAGGCTCCTTTCGTAAGAAATTATAAGATCTATTCTATAGAGAGAATTTAATGGTTTGAACATTTTTACAGCTGATTAGTGTGGTTTTTTGTGTTTGGGTTGCATGGTCAATACCCACAAATTAGGTTGGCCTTTATTGCTATTGAATATTCTATACCTCTCACCATACAAATAAATGGATTGAATTCACACATCTGTGTTAGTAATTGCCAATAGACAATTCCTTAAGGAAAATAGAGAGAACTCCAAACCAAACCTTATATATATTCTTTGGATCATTTTGAAAAGAACTGTAAGGAGGAGATCTGTGAAGTGCACGAGTGATATGTTTCTCTTAAAAGGCTTTACGTATGAAAGGTAAGATACTTGCTAAGAAGTGTTATAGAGAGAAATATTTGATAAAATAAATAATTGTTATGCATGATCAAGGTGAATTTGATATTTATAAGATTCATGTATTAAGGGGGAATGTTAGCGCAATACATTTATCTTGTGGTTAAACTGTTACTGATTGTTAACTAACTTTTGGCAAGTGCGTCATTGTATAAATCAACCTCTAGATTTTGAATAATAATATCAAGCATTCATCATTTGACTACTTACAATATCATTTAACAATTTTATTTATGCTCTTTTGCTATTTTATATGCATGTGCAATTATGCTTGACGATAAATGTTGAGTGGTTAACATTACTAAGCATAAACTCCACTTAGCTTAATAGGTCTGAGTGTGCCTACCTCTCCAACAAGGGTTACTAGAAGATGACATATTGGCCAATTCCCCTACTCCTAGCCTTTTTGTGCTGAGCTTAGTGTGATTTGTCTATTTATAATTATGAGACCCATGTGACACCTCGGCTACTACCATTGGTAGTGTCTAGTGACCCACCCTTATGTGGATAGTTGGTACAAAATGTATTTGTGTCATATACACTTCGTACAAATTTTAATGCTTTGATGGAGTTTATGCTTTAAATAGTGGTTTAAAAGTGTATTTGTGTCATATGCATTTCGTACAAGACATGTCAAGGAGTTCTTTAAATGTGATAACTTAATAAAAAATAAATAACTAGATTAAACATAATAAAAGATAAACTATCATTGGTATTGTGGCTGTCTAAGTGATGTGGATTCAATATAATCATGCTCATTTATGGATGTTGATCTGACATAGCCATAGACATCTACAAATGTTGACATGGCATAGTCATGACTTTTTACAAACATTGAGCTAACGTAGTAGAGCCTCCTTGATGAGAGAAGGATTGTTCGAATCAATGTGAGCCTCTATGTGTTGTGTGATGATGCTACATTATTGATTCCTTAGACTAAACCATTGTTAGTACTTAGTAGTACCATGGTGTACTTTGAGTGTGTTTCTTTAGTATTGCATTATGGACATTCGTCTACATGTTGAGTGTTCTCCATGTGTTATTTATTATCTACATTTATCTGCATTGATTCAAAAGAGTGTATAATTGCATTCCCTTCTTTGCTTGATTCCTTGTTTGGGTATTGTAACTATCTCCATTAGAATGGTGGGGTGGCCTTGCAAGTTCTACATGGTCAAGTGGTGTGATGAGCCACTATTGGGGATGCATTTATAGGTGGTGGGCATCTTCTAGTGAAACAGCTCAAGCATAATGTACTCATTCTACCCTTGGTATATCTTTTCTATGATTTTATATATGTGTGGTTATGCTTATTAGATTTGATTTGATTCTAATGAGTATGGTTGTATCAAGTGTGTACGACTTTGACTTCATGTACATGATACTCCATGTGGAGTTGTACATTTTTAGGATGTGCATTGGAGCCAACATTAGTTATTTTGCATTTTCATGATTCTTCAAGTATCCCACAAATATGCATGTATGTGTAGTATTTTTGCACATCCTTTCATATTTCATATGCATGTATTTATGTACTAGTAATGGTTACCCTTTTTCTACACATTCATACAAAGACTAACTCCACACATTTACAACAACTTGGGGTTCCGTTGGGCCTATGTAGATATGAATTTCACAGTTAGATTCCTTTTTTTTTGGATTGACTTCATGTACCTGCATCTTATTTTTGGTTTCATTATAATGTTGTTTAGATCACTTTTCAATTTAGGTTTGAAAATGAACCTTGTTTTGGATCTTGTTGAGGATGAACTTGTCTCCTTGTTAGTGACCATTGACAATGGTTTGGTCTTATCATGTGAGGTTCATGGATGTGGTCCAAACTCTAACATGGTGGTCTGAACATGACTCGGTCATTCATGCTTGTATTGGAGTATTTCTAGAACCCTTGTAAGTGCTTGTAAGACCTCTACTTATGATTGATCACTTGGCAATTATTGTGTTCTCCTTATTGTTGTTGCTTGATTGTTATGGTTATGATCTTATGTCATTGAAATTATGGATGTTAACCAAGAAAAATATTATTTAGTGCATATTTGACCTTTCCTTCTAAGGGTTCCTTTGTAGGGCATTACATATTTGATAAAGGTCTTTCAGCCTTAAAGCCTTAACAGAGTTTCACTTTTCCTTTCTTTTGAATGTCATTGTTTTGGAACACCCATACTATTTTTAGGGATGTTTGATCTTTGATGACTACTTTTTCATCTTGTTCTCATGCAAATGTGTCCTTATTTTATAGGTCTAAAGTATGAACCTCATTGGAACTAATTTTAAAACATCCTTATATCATTTCTATAATTTTTTTTACATTTCATCCTCTATGATCTACTACTATCCTCTTTCTTATTCTCATTAAATACAAAAAGAGCCTTCAATTTTGTATACTTCAATATTTCTAAAACTTCCTATTTGCTTACCTTCCTCGAGATCTTAGTTGCTCTATTTTGAGATCATCTATTAAGACTAAAAATCATTGTCATTATATCTGTGATTTTTCACTATAATAGTGTTTGTGCCTTCATGGTCTTTTATGCTATCATTTCCCTTTATATTGTTAAGACATTTGATATTATTTGTTTTTCTTTGTGGCTATAGTATTTCTTCCTTTTAGCTTTGTTGAGAAGTTATTGAGAAGATATGGTTTTGTTTTCATTGATGTCATAACATGGGATCTGGAAGGCTATGCATCAGCTAATGTATAACATTTATAGTATTCTATGATATTGAGTAGTGTGGGGTTCATCCTTGTTTCAGATATGGCAGTATCCCCTTTTGGGACATCAATGAAAGGAAATTAGTGTAGAATAATAAAGATTAAATGTTTGATATTAGCTACTGCATTTAGATCTTATTCTAAGTATATTTTCTATCTAGACATTCATTTAGTCTGTTAGAATTTATTTAGTATGTCACTTCTATTTAGTTTATGAATAGATGCTATTAGGTGCTATTGTTTGGTTAGTGTTAAATTCAATGGAGATCATGAATTGGTCTTTGTTGTGAAGTTCCTATTGGTTCTGGAATATATCTCATGTGGTTCAAAGTTCTTTATCCTTTGGTAATTATGCTATGTAACATTCTTATCTTATGTATGACTTATTTATTGGTCTTGTGGTAATGCAGTATGGAGATCTTTTTGCATGACCCATCTTTTGGGTTCAGTGCTAGCTTGTTGATCCTTATTGAATATTTTAATATTGTTCTTCAAGATGACATATTTTGCTAGGCCAACTTATTTGTACTATTTTATGGCTATATATATAGAACAACTTTTTGGATCTTAATATGTGTGTGTGTGGAAAAGTGTGACAATAGAGAAAGTATTGTGAAGGATTATGAAGTAATGCAAAAAAGTATAGAGAAGCAAGTGTAAAGTAAGTGATAAGAAGTAATTGCCTCATTCTCAGTTTTGTTTGGCATTACACCCTTATGTCTCCTTGCATCATCCTAATCTTCTTCTCCATTTTTCCTTATATAATTCCTCTCTAATTTATCACTCTGATGTCTTATCACTCTAAATTATTCTTATATCTACTCACCTTATTGCTCCATGAAAAATCCTTATCTCTCCAAACAACTTCACATATCTCTTTAAGAACATCCCCTTATCTCTCTACCCTTATCACTCCTATAAACTAGTAGGGTCCCATTGACAGACCCTATCCCCATGGTGAAATCTTGACTTGAGCCATCAACAACTCTTGTTGATATGTCTCATGCAGTTGTCTTCTCGTGGACACCTTATCGCTTTAAGAATTTTTTATTACTCATGTATCTTTATCACTTCGACAACTTATCATTTCAAACCTCCTTATGTCTCCTGATATCTCCTTATGCCTACCCTTCTTATCACTCTTAAATATTCTTATGCCTCCTATCCTGCATTCACCATATACCTTATCACTCCATCATAACCCCTTTTATCTTGACGCTTATCACTTTTTCAATAATCCCTTATGTTTCTCGTGGCTGGTATTTTATCTCTCCTTGCTATTAGATTTTGAAGTGACTTAGAACCCTTTGAAAGTAGATTTTATTGGGATATGGAACCCAAGAACCAATGCTACCAATAAATAAACACTAAAAAATAGCATCCCAACTACAATAGCAAGTAATAAGGATTATCTTCAAAAAATCATCTATTATAAAGCAACAACTCAAAAGAAAAGAGGTCATATTCAAACTTGGTGCCAACTAGTGAACTTGGGTTTCACATAATAAGATACTCATATATAGGTCTCTTCCTTTTTAGGAGACTCATGAGTAACCGTATAATTAGACACCCCTAAACAAAAACTGTCAAGAAAAGGCCTAGGAAACTTAGGGTCCACTAGAAAAGACACATACAGTCCACGAGATCCCTACCCAAAAAAAAACTCTACCTCCTAAGCAAGGAAAACCAAATGGGTATCATACAAAAGAATAGCATTAACTTCATACCCATCACTACCCAACCCCCAAAGTAGGGATATCCACCCAAAAACATCAAAAGGGTGCCGTTTCCATGAGCAATAGACTCCAAAATGCACCAAGAGGCAAAATGGGCCAAAGAAATAGAGATGCACATGGAAACACAAATCAACCATCCAACCTAAAAGAATATGTCTTCAAAGAGAAGATAATGAATTAGACAAAAATCATTAGATGCACCTCCCAAAACCCTAGTAGCCAAAAGAACTTCCATCTCACCAAGAAATGAGAACCCAACAGTAGCACACCTAAAGGCTTTGCAAGAGAGAACAAGATTTCCTTCAAAATTAACTTATGACCCAGGGAAATCTAGGCACAAGAAGGGTGGGCATGAGCAAAGCCAAAATAGAAATATCTACATCACCCACACTAAAAACCTCCATAGCAAGGAACACCACAAGACCTTGCACACCTTGAGCAAGATCCACCACAATGGCGACCACCTCTAGCTCAAGAACAAACTCATGGACTACAAAACAAAAATGAAATCTTGTTAAAACCCTCCATAGATAGGGATACCATATAGGATTGTGACACTCTTCCATGAAGGCACACTAATAGCCAAAGCCAACCCCTTACCATGAAAATTTCATACGCCAATGGAACAATGGAGCAGTTGCTAGAGAAGCAAGGCTAAATAGGACTAAAGCACGAATAAAGCCCCTGCAACCATAAAAACCAGCTCTGGCTAAAGATAGGTTGCCAAAATCTCGAGCATCAAAACACCTCCACCAACAACAAAGATAGGGAGAAAGAACAAAAGACCCTAATAGTTCAAGGTAACTAGAAGCTAGCACCCAATGAATCACAGACACAAGCTCGTCGCAAACCAGACAGAAACCCCTAGGTAAAAGATTTTCCCATGCAAAAGTAGCGGCCACAACTTAAAATTCCTCCATGAGAGAGCACTCACACCAGATAGAAGAATACCACTCTCTATCCTCGTCGTTGCCTTCAAATTTGCCCTCCTTCGCAATGACATAGTTTGAACTCCTACCCCCGCTCCTCTTCTTGCGCTTCGCCATCTCTTGATGTGTTTGTTCCAAACAAAAATAATTTTAAATATGTTTCTTATTTTTATAATATTATACTTATTTTTAAAATGTATATTATTTCGATATGTTAAAGTGTTAAAATGAAAATTAAAAAAAAACAATTTTTTTTATTAGCATGCTTCTCTTATTTCATTTGTAAAATGTCTCTAACGTTAACTAAAAATAATTACATGCTGGATAATTGAAATAATAACACCAAATATAAAGCAAATAAAAGGTGACATCCGATGTAAATACCTGAGGAACTTCAATTCCCTGCAACGGTTCATGTACCAGCTGTGATAACAAAGAGAGACAAATCATATCTGACATCTGAAATTACTGAGACAAATTAATGGGTGAACTGCCAAGCCCTTTCCAATTCACACACCTGTCAAAAACAATTGATGGAAAACAGAAAGAGCAGCGGACATTACTTTAATGGTGAAACTTGTGTTGGATCTCATTAAAAGATTCCATTTTATAGAAGATGTGGAGAACAAAATAAAGTACGATGACAAATAACAGAGCAATAGGCTTCGATTTTCAGAGGCAGATTTGCACGACAATTAGGCGGTGATTGGACTCCAACGAAATGTTAAAATATAGTCAAGCTATCTATTTGTAATGGTAAGATTTCATGTCAACTATCAATTTTATGTAACTCATAGTCTTATAGTACTTGTTTATACACTTACTACATAAGGATCAATAATCTTTTTTTTCAGT
>BSBK01010656.1:0-34654 GCA_027943335.1 Chamaecyparis obtusa | reverse complement strand
ATAATATATATATATATGTATATGTCTATATATATGTATATATATACATATATATATAATATATGTATATATATATATGTATATGTATATATTGATGCAGTCAAGGGTAGAGAAATCCCCAAAGGCGATGTCCAACCTTGTAGCTAGAGATTACACAACAAGAAAATACAAGACAAGACAACAATAACACTATGAAATTATAGGGAATCAAACTTCATATCATAAGCTTGCAATAAGCTACCAGCAATCTACCTTCATACATGTTGGGTTATAAGGCCTACCTGGTTGTAGCCTTACAATATCTTTGATCCTTCATAGATCTTCTTTATGCTCTATCCCCTAGAACCCCTAAAATAAGAACTACTACCTAGCTTATAAATAAGATTACTAGCACAAGTCAACTTATATAATCACAATCTCCAAGATAAAGAAACGGTTTACAAATATATAGTTCAGGACCTAAATCCATAAGAACATCCATAAATAAGTATATCATGACATGTGATTGTACAAGGAGTTTGATCATGAACATAAGATCATCAAATAATATACCACAAGATGGATCTCGCCACCCTGGCCATGAGAATAGGAAACCAATATAGGATCAAACCCAATCATAAGATAACTTTATCTGGAATATCATATCGAGATGTGGTCATATACATAAGATCTTCATGATGTCAAGAACACATCATAGAAACCGCATAATATGACGTGCCAACTAGATCGACCACACCTAGAAATAATAGAAACTACCCAGCTAGAACAGTAAACAAAAAAACTAAATGGAAATCTTTTTGGGTGATGCAAGATTGCCACAATGCAAGGATGCTCCTGCATCAGACACCCCGGGTGAATAAAAGATGTTCCATAAAGGAATTATGAACATCTTGAGGGATTCAAAACATAAATCCATGCTCATTTCTAACCCACATATCCTCTTCATCAGGAGGAAAATGACTTCTCTAACTCTTCTCATGACTACTTTAACTTTCATCCTGCAACAAATTCTTAGTCTCTATCACTGATCTAATCACAAGATTATGTTGTGCATCTGATACCACTCTTCTGGTGCTTTGTTGTAACATTATCTAATTGTCACTAGCTTTCAACTCTACCAATTCATGTTTATTCATTAAACTCATCATCAATTGTAGCATCTCAGAAACTTTCTCAACTACCTACTACAAATCCATCACTTTATGATCCACAATTGTCTAATCATTCAAGGTATAAGTCCTCATCAAACTCGGGTTTTTATCTTTCCTTCCTTCCTCCTTCAAAGGGAATTAAAGTAAACCTTTTTCCCTCCTTCATGATATACACCACATTCCTTCTACAGTCATGAATAGCTCCAATATAAAACTACCAAGGTTTACCTAACAAGACATGGCAAGCACCCATATCCACCACATCACACAATACCTCATCATAGTATGGACCAATATTTCACCTCAACCATGTTGTCATTCTAAAATAAACTTATCTCATAGGACAAGGGTGTTTAATTCCCATCAAACCTAACTTTTGTACCATCTCCTCTAATACAAGGTTTTTTGTACTACCACTATCCATAATCACTTTGCAACATTTACCTCCTGACATGCAGATTGTCTTAAACAATTTCCTTCTCTTCTTAGTCTTGGTTCTTTGGTGCTCAACATGACTCTTTTGAACATTAGATATTCTCCCATCTCATGTGTCACTTCATTTCCAACAAGTTCTCCTTCTATTGGTTCCTCATGTGCCACTAAGTTTTGTTTGTCCTCGCTAGAACCACCTGGACATTCGAAAGCTCTATGTCCAATATTTTCACATTTGAAATAAGTGACTTTGAAATCCTTGTTTCCTCTACTCCTAACATGATTCTTCTGATTGGTTGCTTCTTCAATCACAAGTTTAACATTTCCCTTAGCATTCACTGGTTTATCCCTAACCCTAGGGGTAGCTTGTCTTCTTGTTAACTTATCTTCTGCCTTCAGAGTATACTAATAAGGATCTTAAATTATACTAGAATCCTCAACATACTTAACTCAAACTGAATATTAAGCCTCAATCCATTTACATACCTGACCACCTTTCCTTAGATGACTCTTTGTGCCTAAATTTTCTTGTCATCTTGTAGAACTCCTCAATATACTCCTTCATAGTCAAGTTTTTATGCTTTAGATTTTACAACTTCTTGAACAAATCTAGTTCATAATATTATAGTATGAACTTGGCCTTAAGTATAAAATCTATAACTCTCCATATAGTGATCTTAGTTTCAGCATTGTCCTTTCTATCTTTTTGCAATTCCTTCCACCATAAGGTAGCATGACCCTTCAACTTAGTCTTTGCTAACCTAACTCTTTGTGGATCCTCAATATTTTCAAGTTTAAAGTAGTCTTCTAGCTCATTATTCCAATCTATCAATTCCTCTGGATGTAATGAACTGAAAAAACAAGAAACATATATTCTATGAGTCTTACGCATTTGTGTCATATCTCTCAACAATATTTCTTCTTCTACAGGAATCCCAACTTAGGTAGTCTCAAGATCTTCAACAACCTCCTCATATTCATCTTCAGTCTCAAGATTCCTGGGTAAAAGCATAATCGGGTGTCACCTTTTAGGCTAACTTATCAGCATAGCTGAACTTTAGTATTTCTAACTAAAAATTAATTTTGGTCAAACATATGGTCTAGCTAGATTCATTCTAGCTAAGTTAGATAAGTTATTTAACTTTTCCAATTGGAAATATCTATTAAATACATGTTTTATACCACTTTGGGTCAAATTATCATAAAAATAAAATTATTTCAAAAAAGTGACATTTCAATAACTCCTAATGTTTTTAATGATATTTTATTGAAAATAAAAAAATACCCTTTGTAGAGATTAGAGTCAAGAATATCCTCATATAGATTTTATAGTGTTTTAATTAGACATAGTTTATTGTAATCAAAAAATATTGCAAGTAGGTATTTTAACAGTCAAGGAGATGTTGATTCAAAGAAATAAAAAAATAGTAAATCATATTAAATAAATTTGAAAAACATACGGTGCACTAGAGGAGAGAGTCCTCTTCAAGAATATATATTTCTTGTTTTGATTGGGATAGATTTGTTATGAAAAATATGTTGCAAGATGAAAACTGTCGATTTCAGTGAGTTCAAAATTGAATTGTTATAAAAGAGAAAATAGAGGTCACAAACCAATTTTTATTTCTTCATGCACTAGCTATATATTTCATCTATGACATATTTTGAAATTAGGGGAAAAAATGTTTATTTACATATTATTTTTTGGTGGGAACTAGACCCCTATTTTTTAGCACTTTTCAGCAACTGAAAAACTATCTTTAAAAATTAAAAAAATATATCAATTCTTATTCAAGAAAATTATTAAAAATATTAATCATAAACTTCATACATTTTATCACATTTAATTAGTTTACATCATCTTCAAATTCCAAACATAAATGTCATTTTTATACTATTAAAGTTTAACAGCTTTGATTTTGTTAGCCTCTTCCTTTGTAAAAGGGTGACAGCTTATTGTGTTTTTACCCTCCTCTTAATGCCAGCCAAAGCATTTCAAATTTCTATCCTTATTTCATTTTTGAATTCTTCCATCATTTTCTCTAGCCTTCTAGGATTCATTCTTCTAGGAAGTATGTTTATAGGTATGTCAATCTCCAATCTCCTCAGGTTCGGTGATCTAATTACCAATATCGATTACCCTAATCTGATCCCGCAATCTATCAACACTAACAATCTACCTCAAGAAACTAGGTCAATCAGTAACCCAAAAACTATGAACTCTCACTTTCCAATTACTCACCAACCTTTGCAGTAGGTTCTTCTGTAATTGCAGGTTAGATCTTGCTACTGACACCCCACAACCAAAAATTTCAAGATCTACAACTACTAAACCTCTATCTAACCAATCCCTTAATTATTATCACCCTTTGATATGTCAGTCAACAAAAAAACCTATCCTGAACCACCTTGCACAAGCCATCGATTGATGTAGGTCAGATCCTCAATTCTATCACACCACAAACAACAAGTAAACAACTTTGCAAGCTTAGGAATCCAAATCTGTGAACCAAGAATCACAATTGTGCTCTGATAGCACTTGATGCAGTCAAGGGCATAGAAATCCCCAAAGGGGATGTTCAATCTTTCATCTAGAGATTATATAACATAAGAAGGAAAGACATGACACCAATAATACCAACAAATTACAAGAAATCAAACTTCATATCATAAGCTTGCAAGAAGCTACCAACAATATGTCATCATACATATTGGACTATAAGGAATACCTGGTTGTAGCCTTACAATATCTTTGATCAACCATTTGATCCTTCATAGATCTTCTCTATGTTTTGTCCCTAGCACCCCTAAAATAAGAACTACTACCTAGCTTATATACAAGATTGCCAACCATAAGTTGACTTACCAATCATAATCTCCAAGATAAAGAAACGGTTTAAAATATATAGGTGAGGACCTAAATCTATAAGAACATCCACAAACAAGTATATCATGATGTGCGATTGTACACGAAGGTTGACCATGAACATAAGAACATCGAACAATGTACCATGAGCAACTACAAACCATGAATATTCACCACAAGTTGAATCTCGCCACCTTGGCCATTAGAACATGAAAACAATATAAGACCAGACCCAATCATAAGATAACTATATCTAGAAACATCAGATCAAGATGTGGTCATAGACATAAGATCTTCATGACGTCAAGAACATATCATAGAAACTGCATAAGATAATGTGCCAACTAGATCGACTGCACCTAGAAACAATATAAACTAGCCAACTAGAATAGTAAACAAAAAAAATGAAAGGAAAGCTTTTTGGGTGATGCAAGATTTCCAATTATCCAATTGATGAGACTAAAGTTAGTCTTTGTTTTATGATATTTTATGCTCTGTTCCTAAACATTCCTGAAACATTTGTGTGACTTTTAAGTGCTTAAGTTTGTATATATTCCATAAGTACAGATATATCCTCAAACTTTTGGGTAGGAAATAGTATACACACCTTGCTAATAGTATATATATATATATATATATATATATATATATATATATATATATATATATATATATATATATATATATATATATATATATATATATATATATATATATATATATATACACACACACACATAATGTAGTATTTCATATAGTTATTTTAATGTGTGTTTTAATATTTGGATGAAATTGATTAAGTTGAATATATGAATATGCATGCATATACTACTAACCTACCAAGAATGAAGGAGTAACTGGAAAACAAATCAGTTACATCAATGAAGGAGTGGAGATGTTTCGGTCATGATCAGAAGACCCATCAAGATAGTTACGGGATATGCCTGTAGAATTGAAGGAATGAATGCTTTAGGGAATATAGGGGAGCATGATCATCCTAGATCTCCTCCATAATTAATATTCTATTAAGATGGTTGTTTGATCTTTATGATCTTATGTTATTGATTGACATGTTCTCCTTTCATGGATGAATCAGTCAAAGTGTATCTAAATGTTTGAATGTAATTCTCTATATATAAGGAGATGATCGATGGAAATCTAGTTATACAAAATAATGATGTTACTGTTGTATTAAGAAGCAAGTTGTTCTTCAAGTATATGTTCTGATTGTAATCCATTTTTCTAAATATATGAAATGAAGGAATAATTTGAGTTATCTTATGTGTTTGTAGTTAGTCGAAACCAACTAAGGAGGGCCCACTTGGGAGGTGGAATAAACTAGAGTAGAGAAGAGAAGTTTAATTTTTTTTAGCATTTAAGGTGGTGTTCAATGTTTGTTCCTATAGCATATGTGGAGATAGCCATAGTTCATGCATTAGAATGGTAGAATGAGCTGGAATTAGATTTATGGTTGTTTACATTAGTTTATTTGTTCAACTGTGTGTTTTACCTTCCTGTAGCAATAGTTTCATTCTTTATATGCATTTTCCTTTCCTGCAGTAGTTTAAGTAAGATGACTCTATGAGAATCTTAGTGCAAAAATTGTGTTGTCCCATTTCAAGTATACATCCCTGGGTTGACAATCTAAATTCACTTTGTGATAGTAAAATAATACCTAGTGTGAATATACTATTCCTAGGGAAGGCTTTGGCATAGTTATTATTACCTATTATGAGGCTATTCATTTTTGGCACTGTTGTCAAGGATGGTGTTAAGATGAGAATCCCATTGAGTCATTCTTGATAGTTTCTTGTTTCCTAGGAGTAGTTTGTAAAGTCTGAACTTGCTTCACAAGTTCATTTAATCACTTGTATGCATTGAAGGGGAAGAAGAAGAGATGTCTATGGCAGATTTCTCCAAAGAGAACCACCAATTTAAATGAAGAATCTGCAAAAACTAAATTACCTTTTATTGATGCGAGTCCAGAATTTCCTCTATCCACTTCACTAGTAGAGGACCCATTTGATCCATCTGACCTTTGGCCTTTTGTTGAGATTTTGGCTAGTTTTCTTGCACACTCCACTCTGAGTGCACCAAATGCTAATAGACACTACTGAGTATAAAAACTCCTCAACAGAAATTTCAAGTTCAAATACCAGCAGTAATGGCTCAGCCTACATTTCCATTTCCACTTCCTAGCCTTATTAACAATGCTAATCTTAAAAATATCCCCACTACTGTGTTACCAAAGTTCTATGGCCTAATAACTGAAGAACCTGACACTTTCTTATTTGAGTTTGACATTCTTTGTCGAAGTTTTGACTATAACACTAATAGTCATAAACTTAAATTATTTCTAGCTACATTAAAGGAGTCAACCTTAAGATGGTTTATGGGACTAGGGGCAAATGCAGCAACTGATTGGGATGGGATGAGAGACTTGTTTCTACAAAAATATAAAGAATACTGCAAAGGAAGTGATTTGAGAGGAGATTGTATCTTTTGAATGTCACAAAAAGAAGATGAGACTCTGGAAGACTACATCTCATGCTTCTTATACAATATGCAAAAGAATCCTCAACATGCATTGCAAGAGGATTCACAAAAACTCATCTTTTTGAGAGGAGTGAATGATGACTGTTTGGAAGAACTGGACCTTATGGCTGGAGGAGATGTATCCCAGTATTCTTTGGATGATATCAAGAAACAAATTATGAACTATTCAAGATCAACAGTAAAGAAGGGTAGAGGATTCCGCCCAACACTTGCAAAAGGAAGTAGTTATGGCATATCAAAGATAGAAATCTCAAAAGTTTGTTGTAAGATTTCAAGAAAGACATTATCAATGATGTTGCAACCCACTTAGATACAATGCAAGCCAAAAAGAAGCATGAAGAAGCTGAGTTAAAGTTAGCAGAGTACTGCCCACATTGTCGACAGCAAAAGAAGGATTGTAGATGCAAGCTGGTAGAAAATTTGGAAACATATCATGTTCCAACCAAGTTTAGGAAGATAGAAGGGGAAGAAGATCAAGTCTTGTTTATTTCTCAATGTCGCCCATGGGCTCCACAAAAAGGTATGCCTCAGGACCCATTGCAATCTTTCAATAATTATAATAGTCAATGGTGAACCCAAAATTCCCAATATCCTTCACAGTCTTTCCAACCTATGTGGAATAATGCATGGCCAAATACTCAGCCCAACCAATGGTATAGCTCCCAGCAACCCCAATGGCCAGAGCCACAACCTCAAAATCAATGGCAACTACCATAGGGAAATTGGAAGCAATATAACCAATGGAGGGGACCTCAATAGTGGCCTAATCAGACTCTTGGCTATCAACCATTACTACCTCCAGTTCCTCAGCCAGCACTCATGCCACCTCCTGTAGCCACAAATTATCCTCCATGACCAACACAATTATCATTTTAGCCACAGCCAAATCCTAATAATAAGAAATAGCATCCAGTCTACAGTACTAAATCCCAACAGTATCCTGCTTATACATTAGACATCACTGATATTCACCTGAGATCTGGTACTACTCTACCAACACCAAAACCACCTATTATAACTAAAGTATCAGATACTCCTATAGCATCAACACAACAACTAGAAGTTACTTTTCCAAATCCAACCTTACCAACTAAGATGCCAGACTAGGAAGTTCCTAAAAATCAAACTAGACCTCCATTTCCTCAGAGGCTTAAGATGGATAAAGCTACACTCCAAGAAGACACACCATTTGATATCCTGAACCAATTAAAGAACACGCACATCCAGATTCCACTATTTCAGGCTATCAAAGATGTTCCACTCTATGGAAAAGCCATCAAAGAAGCATGTCTTAAGAAACCTGGAAGAAAGAAAAAGGATCCCCAAACAGTGCATGTAATAGGTCAATTGGTTGATATAATGTTAGGAAAGATTGTGATTCCTAAGTAATCTGATCCAGGAAGCCCAGTTGTTGACATAATAATTAATGGCCAGTCAGTAAAGAATGCTCTGATAGACCTAGGTACTACTATAAATGCCATGACCAAGGACACTATACATAGGTTGAGTATAGAGGGATTAAGGAAAACTCCAACAATTTTACAATTTGCAGATAGTTCTATAATTACTCCAGATGGTATGGTTGAAGACATAATAGTCACACTGGACTCTTGGGAATACCATTCTGATTTTATGATTCTGTCACCTAAAGTAATCCTTGTTGGTTATCCAGTAATACTTGGAAGGCCTTGGTTAGCAATAGAAGATGCTAATATCAATTGTAGATCAAGAAATATGACCATCTCTAATGGCCAAACTATCAAGAAATTAGCATTGTATCCTCTAGCACCACAAGAAAATCTAAACAATCCTATTTGGCCAAACTTGGGAGATGCGGAAGAAGAAATAAACTCTGTTGCTTAGCTGATGATGTTGCATAGACAATCTTTTCTGAAATTACAAGAGGATGATGATATACTCCAAAGTATCCTTACAAATGATTGTATTACAACAAGAGACATTTCTCAAAGCTCAATTTTGCAATTGACTACCTATGAAAACTATGTCTAGCCAACAGAGCCTGAAATCATACAACAATTGTTACCTTTTGAAATATCAACCAGCCCTATATCAGAAGCCTCAATGCTAGAGCTAACCACTACTTTGCAACTCTCACCTAGCCATAACCTTTATGTTAACAATAAATTATCTTAGCAATAATTAAAATTGTTAACACAACTCTTATGCAAGCATGAAAAGGCTTTTGCTTGGTAATATGGGGACATGAAGGGATTAAGTCCAAAACTATGTACCCATAGAATATACATTAATGAAGGAAGTCTACCTCTACATCAACCATAGAGAAGGATCAACCCAGTCCTCAGGGAAATTGTGAAGACTGAACTGTAGAAACTGTTGAATGCTGGTTTCATATATCCAATCTCAGATAGTAAGTGGGTTTCACCTCTTGTGATAGTACCTAATAAGGGAGGTAAGTGGATAATATGTGTAGATTATAGAGAGCTTAATAATTCAACAAAGATGGACCATTTTCCATTACCATTCATTGATCAAGTGCTAGATACATTAGCAGGCAAAAAGTACTTCTCATTTCTTGATGGCTATAGTAGCTATAATCAGATTAGCATTGCACCTAAGGACCAAGAAAAGACAACATTCACATGTCCTTGGGGAACGTATGCCTACTCTATTCTACCATTTGTTTATGTAATGCTCCTGCAACCTTTCAGAGGGTCGTGATCAGCATCTTTACTGACATCTCACATGATTACATAGAGATTTATATGGATGACTTCACTACATTTAGGGTCACATTTGAAGAAGCAATGAAGAATTTAGAGAAAGTTATAATTAGGTTCCAAGAGCATAACTTATCACTCAACAGTGAGAAGTGTTTTATGATGATGCGGGAAGGAGTCATTTTGGGATACTTCATCTCAGAAGCTGGCATACAAGTGGATCTAGCAAAGATAGAGGTAATTCAAACATTGCCCACTCCTACTAAGCAAAAAGAGGTTAGATCATTTCTAGGACATGGACCGCAGCTTGTGAAGAGTCATTCCTGCAGCTTAAGAACCTTCTTACAAAAGTACGAGTACTAAAAGGCCTTGATTGGACTTTGCAATTTCACATACATACTGATGCATCTGATTATGCAATAGGATTTGTCTTAGGCCAGAAGTCTAAAAACCTTGAAAATGCTATTTACTACATTAGTAAAAGTCTACATGGTCCAGAGTTAAACTACACAGTTACAGAAAAAGAACTACTAGTAGTAGTCTATGCTCTAAACAAGTTCCGACACTATATAACAGGATACCCCATATTTATTCATACTAATCATGCTGCAATAAAATATCTCATGAACAAACCTACCATTTCAGGTAGATTAGCTAGATGGCTACTTTTGTTACAAGAATTTGATCTCACAATAATAGATAAGCCGAGAAGAGCCAATGTAGTAGCAGAATATTTGTCCAAATTACAACATGCAGATACAGATACTTCATTGATAGATGACACATTTCCAGATGAGCATCTATTTCACATTGGTATTAAAACTCCATGGTATGATGATATAGAAAATTATCTTATAGCCAACAAGATGCCTAAACACTTCTCTCCAAATGATAGAAAATTGCTAGTTGAAAAGAGCTTTCAATACTCATGGATTGATAATACATTATTTTACACAGGCCTAGACCAGGTCATGAGAAGATGTGTCTGAGAAGATGAGACCTATGATATTTTTCATGCATGCCATAATGAACCATGTGGAGGAACTTTGCAAAAAAAAGAATAGTAATGAAGGTGCTAACAACAGGCTACTATTGGCCAACACTTCACAAAGATGCAACCAGTTACACCAAAAAATGTGACAAATGTCAAAGGATGGGTAGGCCAACAAAATTAGATGAGATGCCTCTCAACCCACAAGTGGTTGTCACACCATTTGATAAATGGGGAGTGGATTTCATTGGTCCTATAAACCCTCCATCAAATGGAAAATCATATATCTTGGTATGCACGAATTATGTAACAAAATGGGTAGAAATGAAGGCAATGAAGCATGCCCATGACAACAAAGTGGAAACCTTCATGTATGAAGAAATATTTACTTGCTATAGAGTACCAAGAGAGTTAGTGACTGATCAAGGGGAACAATTTACATCAAATCTAATAATAGAACTCATTAATGAATACAACATCAGACATAGGAAGTCCAATCCATACCACACACATGCTAATGGTCAAGTGGAAGTCACCAACATGGAAATTGAAGCAATACTTACAAAAAAAATTCAACTCAAATGAAGAGATTGGAGCAGCCATCTAGCAGAAGCAGTGTGGGCATATAGAATCACATGGAAAACCACAACTGGATTGACCCCATTTGAACTACTCTATAGAAAAATAGTAATGCTACCAATTGAGTTTGAAGACAAAATACTAAGGACTACTTTGAAGCGGAATATGGACCTTCCTGCAGCTCAACATGAATGCTTACTGAATCTCAACTCCTTGGATGAGATGTATAAATCTACATTGGAGTGCACAGAAATAGTCCAAAAATAGAGAAAGAAATGGCACAACTCCCACATCAAGAATAAGCAATTCTAAGTAGGTGATTGGGCACTATTGTTTGATTCTAGGTATCAAGAAACACAAGGCAAGTTGCAAACAAGATGGCTAGGGCCATATGAGATAACACATGTTTTTGCAAATGGAGTGATTCAATTGACAATAATTGACCCAGTACAATTCAAATTACTGGTCAATGGCCATAGACTTCATCTATACTATCAACCACAAACCAAGATAGAGTTCATGTAGCAATTCAAAGAAGACAAGCCAAACATAACATAGGTAACCACTCGTGTAGTAGAAGGTGACAACCTTCTTCCTGTAGCTTCACCCTAGCATACAAGCACATACGTCCATAATAAAACTTCATTTTCAATGAAGTCTCATTCCACATTCACTTTTCTTAAATTCTATTTCCAACCCACCTCATTTCTTTACCTTCCACCCATACAAATTCCATGTCACCCACTTTGCTCAATTTTTTACGCTTTCAATAAATTCCACGTCAGCATCAATCCATTCAAGGACAATCAATTTCAAGGCACAACTGGTTATCATTTTTCAAGCGCATATGGAAACATAATGATGGGTACATGAATTCAATTTATTCATTTTATTTCCACTTTTAAAATATAGATTTTGAAAATTATATTTAGTACTGCATGTGTCTATATATTATGGCATTACACCAGTTTTCTCTTCCTTGCGAAGGAGGACAAGTGTGGACACTTGTCATTCTTTTGTACGGGGGTGAAAAGTGTATTAATTCCCAAGTTGCTATTTCTTGTACCTATCATTTCAAACCAGATTGCATGTCAGCCAAATTAGTAGTTATGTGATGTGTCATCAAGTCCTTGTAATGTTTGCACAAATTATTGTACTTAATTGCTCAGATTATTCTTGATTCCTACCCTAGGTGATGTAATTAAATTTGTGTAAGGATTAACTACACTTAAAAGAAACATAATTCCCCACCGTCAAGTACCATTATCATTTGTATTGCCCAATTTTCAAAATAGTACGACACAAGATTGAAGGGAGATGAAGTCAAGTGCAGTTATGAGCTAAATAAAAGGGGTTTTTCAAAGGAATTTAGAATATTTGGGGTTTCAGAGAAAATTGAAATTGTGAAATTGCAGATTGAGAAAGAGTTTGAGAAAGAATTTGAGAAGGAATTTTGAAGGCTGAATTTAGCACAATGGGTGGACAGTTGATGAGGCATGAACCGGTAGTTCATACCATTTTATTGATTGATGTAGAAGCTATTCATAGGTTTCATTCCTACGGATGGTTGGGTTACTTCTTGAAATTAATAGAGTTTGATGAAGAAGTGGTAGCAGAGTTCATGAATACATTTGAAGAAGGGGAAGCAACTATGTAGGGAGTGATTGTTCTAGCAACAAAGGAACAAATTGCAGAGGTGATGGGCTTGCCAGTAGTTGGGGAGCATTACCCTAATGAGCATGATGTGAGGTCTGCATGAACTCAATTCACCAAACCATTCGACCCTCTTTTGGAAGTAAGTAAGAAAGGATGCAAGAGAATGTCACTACTTGTTCCATACAATGAGTTGGATATGCATATCATTAGGTATTTCACATGTGAAGGGAGATTTTCCCATTTACATGCTCATCATTTCAAGTTACTTAGCTATATCAGGAATAATCTTCAAATAAATATTCCAAACTTTCTGTATAACATGCTAAGTATCAGTGCTGAGGAAAAACAAAAGGGTAAAATGAATTCCATTTCCCATCATGCCCTAATCAAACTTCTAGTTGAAAGAGCCCTTAGGGATGTCTCTCCCCTAGAATGGAAAGAATTTGTTAATAACAAAACCTTGTAGCCCCAGAATGAGCCTGTTGAGCAGCCAATTCCTGAAATTGAAATACCCCTTGACCCAATTGAAATACCCCAAGAAAAAGGGTATGAGAATATTGAAGAGAAGGAACCTTCTCCTATCCTGGGTGATAATGTACCTACCTGATCTCAAAGAAAAGGGAAACAAAAGGTTAATGAAGGGACTTCGGTTCCTGAAGAAAAACCCTAGAGACATACAACCTCAAAAAGTAGAAAGAGGAAATTAGTTCCTGTAGCAGATACTCCTGCAATAGAAAGGCCGAGGAAAGTGTGTGTGAGTGATTTACACCTTCATGAAATTACAAGATTAACTAAGAACAACAAGAATTAGAGCAAAATAATCTAACAAATGCACAATTAATCTATCAACATCTCATGGATCTCTAAAATAAAGTGGTAAATGAGGCTCTCAGCTATGATCCTCACTAGTGACACTCTAAAGATGAGAATTAAGCTATATGATATGCAAATTTAGATCTATTCTATCAAATTCTAGCTCTATTTGATGAACAATCTACTATGATCAAAGCAATTTAAGCTAATTAGCAATGAGAAATGATAAGTGAGTGATATGGATGCAAATTGACAGAGCTTTGCTGCAATTCAAAGATATGGAGTGGATGAATTATGCTTCTAAATGCCTTCTATTTATAAGATTTTCCCAAGGGTAGGGGGTAGAGTGAGATAACCATGGTTATGCTTGGGTAAGGTCAATTGGCTTTGCTTTGTCCCTAAATTGGGGGGACAAACATTTAAATGGTTTCAAAAATCTGGACCATTTCAACAAAAGTGAGTGATTTGTGTCCATTTTGTCTCCTTTTTTGCTTTGTTGAGGGAATTTATGATTTATTAATTAATTAAAGTAATTAAATTTAGCCATGAAGGGTAAGAGGTTCATTTTGATTTTTCATTTTTATTTTCATTTTTCATTTCAACAACTATGTCATTAATTGAATTTAATCAATTTCTTAGTGTTTTTCCCCTTTTCGAGCTTTATTTAATCATTTAATCATTTAATTGAATTTTCCTTTGATTTGAATTGCCTTTGTTCCATTTATTGATTTTTAGTGCTATTTTGATGATATATTGCACCTTTTGATTGATTTAAGCCTTTGCCAATTTTCTGTGTCTACAGAAAGCTAGTAAAAAGAAAATGGGGGAAGAAAAAGAAACCCCTTTGAGAAGAAGTACCGGGATGAGAGGAAAAGTCCCTCAAGTTACCCTAGTAAGTCAAGATGTCTCATAAGAGACACCTATTACAGATTCCCATGTCAACTATGTCACAGTTGATTATCCAATTCAATCAACCTACCCAGATCCTCCATAGACTGTAATTAACCCATCTCCTAAAGAGTCTCCATCACATCAAAGTAAACCTAAGGAAAGTGCATAGACAATTCAAGAAGACTATCATAAGGACTTGCAGTCACATGTCCACTCCTATACCCACAATGCTATAGTGCCTTTTAGAAGGATCTGGTACATAGACTATCTAGAATAGGTTCGCATTGTAGAGAGGAAACAAAGAACTTAATCAGAGGAACCTGGTTGGCCTGCTTTGTAATAAATTCTATTTGGTCTATATACCCAATTTTTTTTCAAGAACATTATGTGGGGAGAAGAAAAGAAAATGATGAAAAAGGAAATTGATGAGCAAAAGGAAGAGATTGAACACCTAAAGGATCAAAAGAAAAGAAAAAATAGAAAATGGATCATGCCCTCAAGTTGGCTGACCAGATTATAGCCTGTAGGCCACCCCTAAGGGTTTATGCTATTTTTTTAAAAGAACAATTCCTTATGTTTCAATTCATGATGACCATTCAGAATAAGGATTCTGAGTTCAAAATAGTTGAAGACTTCTATGGTCTTTATCAAACACTTCCTACTTGGCAACAAAATCTGCTCTATAAATTGTACATTCATAATTTCATTATTCCTAATGAAATTGATTGGAATCATCTACTCTATATAGGAGATGTACATTTAAAAGCATTAATGTCCTGGATGCAAAATGAAGCCAACTATGACATGCAACTGGATAATTACAAAGATCTAGAAAAATATGAACCTTTACCTTTAAGAGCTAAATCCAATAAGCCATATGTCCTTTTAAGAGATTGGTTAGCACTCACCTATGAAAAGACAAAATTTGAAGTCAGGGACAAGATCTTTTCTCTCAAAGATAGAGTCTACAAGGAATATTAGGGACTACCTTATTTTACATTTCAAAGGGCCCTGGCTGGAGTGAGAAGTAGGTGGAATTGACTGCCTAAGATTTTCAAGAAAACTGAACTGCGTAGTCTAATTAATTTTGAGGTAGTTGTGAACAAGGAAATGAAGTACATGCATCTAGGGAGATAGATCATAAGAGAGCTTTGGTTTCCTCTAACTTTCTAGCCACCTATGCTCATGTGGCCACTATATGATATTAACACTACCAGATTAGACTAGTTGCAGGAAGATCATAGAATGGACTACTGGGAGTGGACCAGAGGATTTTATTACACCTTCAAGAGTAAAAGGAGAGGCAAGATAGAGGTTGGAGAATTCTGAACAATAGCCAAGAAGTGTAATTCTTGAGGACAAGCATTATACTTGTTGGGGGGAAAATGATGAGACTAAAGTTGGTCTTTGTTTTATGATATTTTATGCTCTATTCCTAAACATTCCTGAAACATTTGTGTGACTTTTAAGTGCTTAAGTTTGTATATATTCCATAAGTACAGTTATATCCTCAAACTTTTGGGTAGGAAATAGTATACACACCTTGCCAATACTATATATATATACATAATGCAGTATTTCATATAGCTATTTTAATGTGTGTTTTAATATTTGGATGAAATTGATTAAGTTGAATATATGAATATGCATGCATATACTACTAACCTACCAAGAATGAAGGAGCAGCTGGAAAACAAATTGGTTACATCAATGAAGGAGTGGAGATGTTTCAGTCACAATCAGAAGAACCATCAAGACAGTTGCAAGATATGCCTGTAGAACTTAAGGGATGAATGCTTTAGGGAATATAGGGGAGCACAATCATCCTAGATCTCCTCCACAATTAATATTCTGTTAAGATGGTTGTTCAATCTTTATGATATTTTGTTATTAATTGACATGTTCTCCTTCTTTCATGGATGAATCATTCAAAGTGTATCTGAATGTTTGAATGTAATTCTCTATATATAGGGAGATGATCGATAGAAATCTAGTTAGACAAAACAATGATGTTACTTTTGTATTAAGAAGCAAGTTGTTCTTCAAGTCTATGTTCCGATTGTAATCCATTTTTCTGAATATATGAAATGAAGGAATAATTTGAGTTATCTTTTGTGTTTGTAGTTATTCGAAACCAACCAAGGAGGGCCCACTTGGGAGGTGGAGTAGACTAGAGTAGAGAGGAGTAGTTTAATTGTTTTCAGCATTTAAGGTAGTGTTCATTGTTTGTTCCTACAACATATGTGGAGATAGCCATAGTTCATGCATTAGAATGGCAGAATGAGCTAGAGTTAGATTTATGGTTGTTTACATTAGTTTATTTGTTCAGCTATGTGTTTTACCTTCCTGCAATAATAGTTTGCTTCTTTATATTCATTTTCCTTTCCTGCAGTAGTTTAAGTAAGATGACTCTATGAGAAGCTTAGTGCACAAACTGTACTGTCCCATTTCAAGTATACAAAACTGGGTTGACAATCTAAATGCACTTTGTGATAGGAAAATAATACCTATTTTTAATATACTATTCCTATAGAAGGCTTTGGCATAGTTATTATTACCTATTATGAGGTTGTTCACCAATGATGCTCTTGCATCATATGTGTGTGTGTGTGTGTGTGTGTTATATAACACACACACACACACACATATATATATATAATATTATAGCATCAAAAAATGGAAGCACTTCCATTTAGGACTGGTTTAGCCCTTCGAATAAGTGGTTTGGGGTCATGTCAAATGCCTTGAATGGGTCTTTGACTTGGATCTAGCTTTCTCCCCTATTTTGCCCTATTTTCCACTTCTTTTCTGCATAATTATGGCATCCTAAATTGAAATTCTAAGATTATTGACCTCGGGTTCAAGGTCAACCTCGAACTTGACCCAGGGTCCAAATTTCAAAATCTCAAAGTTTCTGGATGTTGGGTTTCAGAAAGATTTATTTCCCACTTCTGGGTTGGTTGTTTCGGGCTTCAAAATGGTAAACTCTTAAATTATATTATCTTTAGGGGTAAAGGTTTAAATGGAAATTGAATTCTCCTATTTAGGTCTCTCTAGAAGTTTGTGCCCTAGACTAATATAAAAGGAAGCCTTCTCCTCTCATTTCAATCATCTTTCATCTCAAGTAAGCACTCAAGCATCCATCAAAAATCATAATCTCTAAGCAAGCAAAATCAAGAAATCAAGAAGCAAGCAAGAAGGAGAAGGAAAGCATTCAAGCATTCATTCATCTTCAAGCATTCAACATTAAATTCATTAAGGAGATCCATTGGTAGCCATTGAAGGATTCAATCTCTATGGAGTCCTCTTGTTGAAGATTTCTCCATCCACATCTATTCAATATTCTTCCTATTGCAAGATCCATTCAATATTGGTGTTGAAGATCTAAAGACAATTGATTTGAGACATCCTACATCCAATTCTACATTCATTTGGAGCATCCATACTTGTGGATTCAAGCATTTGAATACTCCATAAGGGTTTTGTGTACTAGAATTTGTACCTTCATAGGGTTAGTATTGCCAATAATTGAATAAAATAACTAAATTAACCACAAAGGAAGAGGTATTTTAACAAATAAAGACAATTAAGCACTCTATGGATCTCTAACTAGGGATGTTAATGGTGAAGCTCTCAGCAAGCCTCCATTAATGACAGTCCTAGAATGAGAAAATATGATAAAGCAAGCTAAAATAGTTCAATTCCAAATTGAAATGCTTAATTAACTTCTAAATTTGCCTTCCTAGCTCAAAATCTCAAGAGGTTAGATGCAATTCTCAAATGTGTGGATTGAATTATGAGTGAATTAGGCCTCCCTTTTATAGATTTTAGCAAGGGTAGGGGGTGTGGTTGGATTTGATCAATGTTGAGTTAGGGTTAATTCTTTCGTTCCACCCTTTGAAGACAATTTAAATATTATGTCCTCAAAGCTTGGAACAAGAAGAAAAGATGAGTGGACAAGATGTTCTTTCAAATTGAGTGATTGAGATTGAATTTGGCTTGATCCATGTGAGCTCTTTCTTTAAATCCTATTGGTTGAGGCTTTTTCCTCCCATGTAGGTTTGAGAGAAAATAGGATTTAATTAATTGAATTTAATTAATTTGTTTAGCCATGTGTACCCCTTGAGTGGGTTGATTTGATTTAAATAAAACTATACAATTAATTGGATAAATTACACATTGATTTAATTTATCATGATTTTATAGGTTTTAATTGATCTTTATGGCTTTGATTTTTTATTAAATTGAGTTAGAACTTGATTTTAATTTTGATTGGCTAAATGTTTGTTTTGATTCAATTGCCATGATTTTTCCTTGATTAATCACATGAATGATCCTTTCCACTTTTTGGTGATTACAAATGCCCCTCTTTGAGTTAACATGCGAAGCATGTCAATTCAAAGAATGTTTTGATCCAACTGATAAAAAGTTCCTAGTTTTGTCGATGGTCGATCTTGATGTTCGATATGAGATATAGATATTGATGATGTTTGATGCAATTTTGATTGAATTTGGTGTTCCTGATGGTCGATCTGATGTTAGATTGCTGATGTGATACCTGATTTGATGTGGTTCGATGTTTGATGCCCCTTTCGATTGATTAGCAAAAAATTTCCTGATAAAAGATTACATTCTGATTTGATGGTTGTGCCCCTGATTTGATGATGTTGTTATTGTCCTGATTATCTGAGTATATGCCCCCTCAAAAATGAAATGAAATTTGTTGATTATTTTGATTATTTTGAAATGCTTAATTAACTTCTAAATTTGCCTTCCTAGCTCAAAATCTCAAGAGGTTAGATGCAATTCTCAGATTTGTGGATTAAATTATGAGTGAATTAGGCCTCCCTTTTATAGATTTTAGCAAGGGTAGGGGGTGTGGTTGGATTTGATCAATGTTGAGTTAGGGTTAAGTCTTTCATTCCACCCTTTGAAGACAATTTAAATATTGTGTCCTCAAAGCTTGGGACAAGAAGAAAAGATGAGTGGACAAGATGTTCTTTCAAATTGAGTGATTGAGATTGAATTTGGCTTGATCCATGTGAACTCTTTCTTTAAATCCTATTGGTTGAGGCTTTTTCCTCCCATGTGGGTTTGAGAGAAAATAGGACTTAATTAATTGAATTTAATTAATTTGTTTAGCCATGTGTACCTCTTGGGTGGGTTGATTTGATTTAAATCAAACTATACAATTAATTGGATTAATTGCACATTGATTTAATTTATCATGATTGGATAGGTTTTAACTGATCTTTATGACTTTGATTTTAATTTTGATTGGCTAAATGCTTGTTTCGATTCAATTGCCTTGATTTTGCCTTGATTAATCACATGAATGATCCTGTCCACTTTTCAGTGATTACAGGTTTCAACATAGGCAAGGTGAATTGTTTCATACTTTGTTTATTATTGCAATTTCAATTCAATTTCAAGGTTAATTCCTAAATTGGAGTTTGACCAAGGCAAACCCCTCAACCCCCCCAACAAATAAAACCATTTTTCTTACAGGAACAGGTACAAAACAATGAATTGCAGTGCAGATTTGGACACCCTTTTTGGCAAACTTTTGGGATCCACAAACATAATTTTCATCGGAGCAACGCAGGTCAAGGTCAACATAAAGGGGTCAAGGTCGACCTTTTTACCTAGATCAAGGTCAACCTTTCCTAGAAAAGGAAAAGATTTCTAGTTTTTCTCCGTCTTTGTGTTTCTGTTCCAGATTCGGTTGCAAAACTTCCCGAAACTCAGTACAAACACCAGAAAACAATATTTTCCAGATCTGTCATACTTTGAGGTTAGTATTTGTTTTCAATTCAATTAAGATTTCAATACTCCCTCCCATAATGAAATATAAGGTTTTCTTCTTTATTCATATTCTTCATCGATTGATTCATTTATGCATTGACCATTTTCTTGTGGTTAATCAATTGGTATCTTTCCTTTGGGAATTCGGGGTTAAGAAGAAGATCTTACCTTCTCCAATCCTATCTATTCATAGGGATCACTCACTCTTCCTACCACATTTTATATTATAAAAATATGTGTGTGTGTGTGTGTGTGTGTGTGTGTTATATAACACACACACACACACACACACATATGTGTGTTATATATCACACATAGAGAGACATGTGTGTGTGTGTGTGTACATATATATACATGTGTGTGTGTGTGTGTGTGTGTGAGAGAGAGAGAGAGAGAGAGAGTAATTTAGTCACTTCCTCCTCTTAGGATTATTTTTTGACATTCACATAGCCTAGCCAAAAGTAATGGAAATGGGGATTATGTACCAAATAAATGGTAATATTTAAACTATTTATTTAACTGTTACTAAATTTCTACACATGCTGAAATTTAGTTTTGATTGCAAGGTTTCATACAATTACACAAGCATTTTGCATCTTGATTCAGTTCATACATATTGAGAACATATTTCATTCAAAGCAAAAAGGATAGCATAAATGTTCTTTGTGTTACACATCAACATATACAATTGATATTTCCAAAGTCATAATGAAATGAAAAGCTAAATGTACATGTTTTCTCACAGAAGTTGTGAGATTAGCTTTCATTGCAAAGAATGATCATATCCTATTCCAGTGAAAGTACATAAAGAAATGAAATGAAATAGCATAAGGATCATAAGAAGCCAATCATTGTCTAGTTATGACTGGCTATTGTATGCTTGCGTTCTGGTTCGATAGTTGCTCCAACTCTACGAAATCCAAAATCTTGTAAGAGAAGAATGAGTTAGATCATTTTGATCTAAGCAATGCTAGCTCATCTTCCCTCAAATGCAAAAAGCATTTCATTCATGTTGTACTTGCCTAGAACTAGAAAAGGCATCAGTAATGAAGAAAAAGAAGAAATGCAATGAATAGAGTATCAGTAAGCTCACAAGAGCAAAATTCAAGCAATCAATAGCAGAACAACAATGAAATATTTTTCTTTATACTCATGTTTTAGATTTACATGAAGATGATTCTCTTTAAATAGAATCATTTCTTTATTCCAGTCAAGTGCAGATATTTTCAGAAAGGAAGATGAATCAACAATGAAGAAATAGATAACATGATGCTACAAGAGTTTAAAATAAAAAATAGCTATAGGCAGCAATGCTTCAACTGGAAATCACATTTTTTGAGCAGTAAAGTTAAACATTTTAAAGACATTTTGAGCTAAAAATATTATGTTCAGTTTTATGATTAAAGTGATGAAGTGCCATAATCAGAGTAGTTATTCATGAAGCTCAAGGAGATGTATTTGGAACATAGTGAAAACAATAAACTGCTAGAAGCTGCTAATGAAAAAGAAAAGATGCTCCAAAATGGTGGAGGAAATGACAAAGAAGGATCATAGCAGAAAATAAATCTTTAAATTTCTTAATACCCGGTAAATATCCATCAACAGCTCACGGGTTTGGTATTTTATCAAAAGACAAGTGGCGTCATTAATGCCCAAAAATTAGATACATCAACAAGCACATACGTAATATCGAGAACAAATGTCAAAAATGGCGGCCCTAAAAACAAAGAATAACCAGCAATAAAATATACAAGGGAATGCTAGACAACGAGAGTGTAGAAGCATATTTAAAAGTCATGAATATTTGATCCAAAACAATGATAGTTGTCTTAAAATTATAACCCCAAAATCTGGGCGCAAATGAATCATTGGTTTGAACTTTGGCATCATAAATAAATCTTACCTTCAGCAAGTCACGGCAAGATTTTATCAACAACAGTCATAGTTAGTATTGATGAAAGCCACATTTTCTCCAGATGTTCATTTAGAGACCAAGTCGACAGGAAACTACAGAGGAGCGAATGAGCCCAAATTCATGGCTAAGTTGACCCATTTTTTGTGCCAAAATTCCAGCTTAACATCTCCAAGTTGATAGCATTGGTCACGACAGCAACAGAAGAGTCTATTTTCATGGTGGAAAAATTCAAAAGCAAGCTCCATATTTACATATAATAGCAGATCAATGGCATGTTTGAAACCCTCTCTCCACATTTTCCTCAAAGCTCCATATGTTTCGAATGAGGAAGAAATATGCTCTTAGGGCTCTTTTATGTTTTCCTCAATTCTTTTATATTTTTATTTGGAATCCAGAACCTTATAAAAGTCTAATTGAATATAGGAATGTGTCCACGCCTTTATCATATTCCTTTTTATTACTATTAATATAGTTATACATTACTTAAAACATTGAAAGTAGTGTGTAATTATATTAATAGTAATAAAAGATTTTATTTAATATACTATATACTAAGCAATATGATAATATGTTACTTAAAAACATATTAATATATTATCATATTATTAAGTATTTCTTATATTTGCATTTTCATATAAATTGTAATTATTATTTATTAATTGATGTCATTATAAATCAATTAATTAAATAATAAATTTAAATACAAATATAAAAGAGTTGGAGTCCTTTTAGGAGAGTTGGAGAAGTCTTGGGTCGAATTTCACTTTCCTCTAGGATTTGGGAGGCAATTATGACCACTTTGAGATTTTTTGGGGGTTGTTTGGATGAGTCATTGGGTGATTAATGACTTGAGAGGACTTTTTCATGTATTGGCTTTATTTTGGAGAGAGTGGAGGTGCTATTTTTAGGCCTTTTTTCTTGAATTTGACCCAGTTGGTTGAATTAGCATTGTACTTAATGAGTTTTGCAACTCATTCTTAGGAGTTCTCTCTTATGCATTTTTGGCTCTTAGTGATTTTTCTCTATCCTTTGGGCATATTTTTGCAAGATTTTGTAACTCCTTTTATTATATCCAGAAGCTACCTTGGAGACTATTTTGGCATAATTTTTATCATCTTCTTGTCATTTTGCAAAATTGTGTTCATGTGATTTGATCAAATTGTTAGTGAAAGCCTTATTTTCCTTTCAAGTTTTGTCTCACTGTTGTACCTTTTCTGTAATAAATGTATGGCAGGTTGCAGGTTGTGTAGAGTTGATGTAACTTGTTCATCTATTGTGAAAAATCAATTTTCCTTTACTGAGCAAATATCCATTCCAACCTTTCTGCAAAATATTTATGTGCATGCATGTGTTGGGCAAGTTGTGTGAGTTTGAAAATTATTTCATGGTTTTCAAGTGTAAAAGTTCTCTGAATATCACTGTTTCAATCTTTAGGTGCATCACCATAGGTTTAGTTTTTGTTTTCCCTTATCTTTCTATCCCTTTCCCTCATGAGTATTCAAGTTTTAGGTGAAGCATCTGATAGGAACTGCCTAGAAACTGGAGGTCTCACTTCAATTGCATGTCCCACGTAGAAGTGATTCCCACGTTATACTAGAATTGTTAAACTCATTCAGTTCAGTATCAGGTGCAAATTTTGGAGTTAATAGTTTTGGCACGCCCAGTGGGACCAAGAGGTCATAGTTTTCATAGTTCTTGCTGGTTCTGATATGCATCCAATAGGTTGCAGACCTTTGAGAGGTCATTATTTTGCATATCTAGCAACTCTGAGTTCATATCTACTAGTTTTAAGTAGATCCAGTAACTAAAATGGATTACCATCCTCCATTTCATGAAGGTCTTCCTCCATTCTATGAATTTCAGTCATCTCAAAATAATTGTAGTGTTGGTTTCATGCCAGAATTTGAAGGACAACATTCATCTCATGCTTACCACCCACCCACCCCTGCTGAAGCATTTGGGCAGCATCAATATGCATACCAGCAGCCTCGGGAGGAGATGCATTGCATGGAAGAGCAACACAGATTTGTTATGCAGCAATAGGAGCTTGTTTTTCAAGCTCATAACCAACAGCAAGAGATGTTGGCTATTCAGGAGCAACATCATAAAGAGATGGAAGAGCAAAGAAAACACTATGAAGGGGTGTTGGAGACACAGAAAAGGCATATGCAAACACAATTAAAGGAGCAGTTTGATGCCAAATGGAAGCAGTATGAAGAGGTCATTATAGGGCAACAATGAAGTCAAGCAGCCCTTGCAAGCAATCTTGCAACATTGAAGAAATTTTGTGAGAAAGAGTTGATAAAGGTTACTGTTGTTGCAGCTGCAAAAGAAGAAGATTTTTAGAGAACATTAGCATCTCATGATGAGTTTCATGATAAATAATTACAAGAGTACAAAGCGACAATAGAGTTCCTGATTCTAAAGGGTATAGATGATAAAGAGGCTCATCGGATACAACTTGAAGAAGCTCTTTGTAAAGAAAGGAAAGAAACTATATCAAAGTTATCTGATGAATCTCATAATGTTGCCAAGCAAACCATCGAATTGGAGGATGACTTATTTAATGAGCTACCTTGTTTTGTCGAAGGGCACAATACTTCTAACGTATCTCATATCTCAGTTGCTAAAGGACAGAGCATAAAATGTTTTCCTGAGAAGAAGCATGCTACTAAGAATTATGGCAAGAAAAATGATGAAAGTAAGGAGGAAGATCATTTTTGGGATGAGTTGGAGGAATTATGTCTAAATCTAGATGATAAACCAACTTTCCCAAAATTGGAAGTTAGTAATCAGCATGATGAAATAACAAAATAAGCCTTGTCTTGGCCCATTCCACCTAAGGCACCTAGGTTAGCTCACTTTGATCAGCAAAATGATGTAGAAGAGGAAGCTCATCTACATGAATTAGCAGTTAAAAGGCCTGACAGCAGCAAAAAGAGCTCCAAGTTCATTCTTTCAAGGGGTTGTCCTTTAAGGTACTTAGCAAGAATGGAGCCCAGCCATGAAAAACCAATCATGTTTATGTCCAAACATGAGTGTTCAAATGAAGTTGAAGTTGAAGGTGAACTTACAGTCTAGCAAGGACAAGCTCAACTCACTTATCTACCCCTGGATAATGGAAAGAAGAAACTGTTGGTGGAGGTGAGTCAATTTGTTTATGTCTTTCAAGAGGTAGTGTATCAGTTCTTTACACAACTGTGTGTACTTCATTCCTTCTTAGTTGTCCTCATGCATGTAAAGTATTGTATCCTAAGGAGGAAGGGTAGCTATTTTAACTATCTAGTGAATGGTTTTGTTTAACCATTTGTTGTACTGGTTAGTCTAGGGTAGGTTAGATGTTTTTGTTGTTTTCCTAAGTGCTATTATGCATAGTTTTCCTAGGTTTTCTTAGTGTTTTCATGCTTTCAATAAAGGTTTCCAAGTCTTCAGAAGAACTGTACAAAGCAGAACAGTCCTACTTGCATGCAAATACAATAGCCAATTAGGCACATCCATACATGAGTCTACAAAAAGCAAGTTGAACCAATTCATGTGTCCTAATGCAGTGCATATACAAATGTGACTCCCTGGTTATGATATTTTCCCCTAGTATTGCTCTGCTTTGCACAATCCTACTGTTTAGGTGTTTTTTGCAGCCATAATATCAGTCATTATTGTTTTCAGCCAAGAGCAATCTATATCATTCATACTGAGGAAGGGGAGCCTACTTCATCATTATGAATCTTTCAAATCAATGTGACTGAAAACAACAATCATTAATTCAGGGAGGGTAAAAAAGGCAAATCTATATTGATTCTCAGCCCAACGGATACTCAAGGAAACTGGTCCAGTGTCTAGCAAGCAAACAATCAGCAAGAAGTCACCAAAAATGTTACTAAATTTCTACACATGCTGAAATTTAGTTTTGATTGCAAGGTTTCATACAATTACACAAGCATTTGCATCTTGATTCAGTTCATACATATTGAGAACATATTTCATTCAAAGCAAAAAGGATAGCATAAATGTTCTTTGTGTTACACATCAACATATACAACTGATATTTCCAAAGTCATAATGAAACGAAAGGCTGAATGTACATGTTTTCTCACACAAGCTGTGAGATTAGCTTTCATTGCAAAGAATCTGTGAGATTAGCTTTCATTGCAAAGAATGATCCTATCCTATTCCAGTGAAAGTACATAAAGAAATGAAATGAAATAGCATAAGGATCATAAGAAGCTAGTCATTGCCTAGTTATGACTAGCTATTGTATGCTTGCCTTTTGGTTCGATAGTTGCTCCAACTCTACGAAATCCAGAATCTTGTGAGAGAAGAATGAGTTAGATCATTTTGATCTAAGCAATGCCAACTCATCTTCCCTCAAATGCAAAAAGCATTTCATTCATGTTGTACTTGCCTAGAACTGGAAAAGGCATCAGTAATGAAGAAACAAAAGAAATGCAATGAACAAAGTATCAGTAAGTTCACAGGAGCAAAATTCAGGCAATCAATCAGCAGAACAACAATGAAATATTTTTCTTTATACTCATGTTTTAGATTTACATGAAGATGATTCTCTTTAAATAGAATCATTTCTTTATTCTAGTCAAGTGCAAAGATTTTCAGAAAGGAAGATGAATCAATAATGAAGAAATAGATAACAGGATGCTACAGGAGTTTAAAATAAAAAATAGCTATAGGCAGCAATGCTTCAACTGGAAATCACATTTTTTGAGCAATAAAGTTAAACATTTTAAAGACATTTTGAGCTAAAAATATTATGTTCAGTTTTATGATTAAAGTGATGAAGTGCCATAATCAGAGCAGTTATTCATGAAGCTCAAGGAGAAGTATTTGGAACAGAGTGAAAACAATAAACTGCTAGAAGCTACTAATGAAAAAGAAAAGATGCTAAAAAATGGCAGAGGAAATGACAAAGAAGGATCATAGCAGCAAAGAAATCTTTAAATTTCTTAATACCTGGAAAATATCCATCAGCAGCTCGTAGGTTTGGTATTTTATCAAAAGACAAGTGGCATCATTAATGCCCAGAAATCAAATATGTCAACAAGCACATACATAATATCGAGAACAAATGTCAAAAATGGTGGCCCTGCAAACAAAGAATAACTAGCAATAAAATATACAAGGGAATGCTAGACAACGAGAGTGTAGAAGCATATTTAAAAGTCATGAATATTTGATGCAAAACAATGATAGTTGTCTTAAAATTATAACCCCAAAATCTGGGCGCAAATGAATCATTGGTTTGAACTTTGGCATCATAAATAAATCTTACCTTCAGCAAGTCATGACAAGATTTTATCAACAGCAGTCACAGTTAGTATTGATGAAAGCCACATTTTCTCCAGATGTTCATTTAGAGACCAAGTCGACAGGCAACTACAGAGCGGCGAATGAGCCCAAATTCATGGCTAAGTTGACCCATTTTTTGTGCCAAAATTCCAGCTTAACATCTCCAAGTTGATAGCATTAGTCACGACAGCAGCAGAAGAGTCTATTTTCATGGTGGAAAAATTCAGAAGCAAGCTCCATATTTACATATAACAATATATCAACGGCATGTTTGAAACCCTCTCTCCACATTTTCCTCAAAGCTCCATATGTTTCGAATGAGGAAGAAATATGCTCTTAGGGCTCTTTTATGTTTTCCTCAATTCTTTTATATTTTTATTTGGAATCCAGAACCTTATAGAAGTCTAATTGAATATAGGAATGTGTCCACGCCTTTATCATATTCCTTTTTATTATTATTAATATAGTTATACATTACTTAAAACATTGAAAGTAATGTGTAATTATATTAATAGTAATAAAAGATTTTATTTAATATACTATATACTAAGCAATATGATAATATGTTACTTAAAAACATATTAATATATTATCATATTGTTAAGTATTTCTTATATTTGCATTTTCATATAAATTGTAATTATTATTTATTAATTGATATCATTATAAATCAATTAATTAAATAATAAATTTAAATACAAATATAAAAGAGTTGGAGTCCTTTTAGAAGAGTTGGAGAAGTCTTGGGTCGAATTTCACTTTCCTCTAGGATTTGGGAGGCAAGTATGACCACTTTGAGCTTTTTTGGGGGGTTGTTTGGATGAGTCATTGGGTGATTAATGACTTGAGAGGACTTTTTCATGTATTGGCTTTATTTTGGAGAGAGTGGAGGTGCTATTTTTGGGCCTTTTTTCTTGAATTCGACCCAGTTGGTTGAATTAGCATTGTACTTAATGAGTTTTGCAACTCATTCTTAGGAGTTCTCTCTTATGCATTTTTGGCTCTTAGTGATTTTTCTCTATCCTTTGGGCATATTTTTTGCAATATTTTGTAACTCCTTTTATGATATTCAAAAGCTACCTTGGAGACTATTTTGGCATAATTTTTATCATCTTCTTGTCATTTTGCAGAGTTGTGTTCATGTGATTTGATCAAACTGTTAGTGAAAACCTTATTTTCCTTTCAAGTTTTGTCTCACTATTGTACCCTTTATGTAATAAATGCATGGAAGGTTGTAGGTTGTGTAGAGTTGATGTAACTTGTTCCTCTATTGTGAAAAATCAATTTCCCTGTACTAAGCAAGTATCCATTGCAACCTTTCTGTAAAATATTTATGTGCATGCATGTGTTGGGCAAGTTGTGTGAGTTTGAAAATTGTTTCATGGTTTTCAAGTGTAAAAGTTCTCTGTATATCACTGTTTCAATCTTTAGGTGCATCACCATAGGTTCAGTTTTTGTTTTCCCTTATCTTTCTATCCCTTTCCCTCATGAGTATTCAAGTTTTAGGTTAAGCATCTGATAGGAACCGGCCTAGAAACCAGAGGTCTCACTTCAATTGCATGTCCCATGTAGAAGTGATTCCCATGTTATACCAGAACTGTTGAACTCATTTAGTTCAGTATCGGGTGCAAATTTTGGTAGTTAACATTAACTAAGAACTTTTAATCTTTCTTCAAAGAGAGATATCTTTCAAAATAATTATGTAGGTTTAGGAAAGTGTAATAGATAATATGACTCTTTGGAACAAATTTCCTTTCTAATAATTTTTGAGGTTTGAGAGACTTCACAAGAAAAATATATAATATGAGATGTTTTCATGTACTTTCAAACCTATAAATTCTTTGTGTGGAAGATGTTATAGTTTCAAACTTTTTCCTTTTTTCCTTTGTCATATTATATAGCTCGTTGTCACTTTTTGTGCAATAACCATGGAGTTAGGCATGGTGATTTTTCACCATTCACTCTCATGAATGGTAGTTACATTAATTGAACTAGAGATGGGATCATGTTAAAATAGTGTTAAAGATTGAGATATTTATGAGCTCTGAAGGACATTGTTGAATTACTTATTGGAACTATTTTTTTATTTGTTAACTCTATTTACAAGGATTGTGTGTTGAGACTTTAACATGGTTAAATATATTTATAGAAATTTTGGTACCCTATCTATGCAATGGATAGTTGGCAAGAGAGAATCTTGATTTTCTATGTTCAATAAATTTGGTCTCTTTGATCCTAGTGTTGACCACTATCACTTTGATCTAATTTTTGGTACTCCATATATATAATGGATGGATGACAAGAGAGAAGTTTGGTATTATTTGTACATTAAATTTAGTGTGGTAAATGTTGAATAACTTTCATTCCCATTTTGAATAACTTGTTAAAAGATGTATTATGGAAATGATGTTAAGTCACAATCTTGCCTTAATATTCTATTAGATCCAATAAATATATTGTTGGAGTGATATACTTAATACATCTACATTTCATATTCAAATATATAGGTACTAGATAACTAGATTTTATCACCAATGTTATGAATACACCATCATCTAGATTAGCTAAGTCACAACTCAAATTTAAACACAACTATTTCCTTCTTCTCTGAAACTATGATTTATAGAAAGTTATAAGAAATTGATAATAGATAACTATTTTTCTAGAGGATCTCAAGTTAAGTCTTACATAAATTGGCTAAATTTTGGATATAGTGTCCAAGGATTTTTCCTCCTTAAGAGATTGTCATTTTTAGGAAATCAAATTTATCAAAGAAGCTTCTCGGCTTCTATAAGACATTTTACCATCACTTGGGCTTTAGTTGGACACCATGAACATTTTTTCAAAGCTTAAGATTCATCCCTAGAGTTATGTAAATATATGATGACGTGGATCTCTTTGAGTTCTTTAATTTTAAAAAGGACTCAATTTTCTTCCCAAATTAAAAGTTATGGTTTCCAAAATTTTAGTTTCCCACATCAAAAATGTGAGAGCATCTATGATGGGTGAAAGAGTTACAAGAGGGGATTGCACTTATTGGTCAACTTATGATGCATGCTAGGGTATTTCATACGGCATATTTGATTCAATATAATGAAACCAAAATCAAGGTCCCAATTTGGTGAGTGGATTATAACATCCTTAAATCATATTTTATATGAATATAATATTTATAATCTACATACTTGTTAGAGTAATAAGTTGTTTTTCTTATTAATTAAATTTATTTGCTTAAGCTAAACTTTAGGCATATAATGATTAATTCTTTTATTAATTATTATTATGCAACCTAGGTTTCCTTTTAGGGTTTTGATCTCCTTTGATAAGGATTGATCTCTCTTGTAATATTAACACATTCATTTTAATTGATTGCAACTTTTATTTTTGCACATCAAGAATATCTCTTCTTTCATGGATCCTTGCATTCAGGCCTCCATAGCTTTTGCTTCTCTCTTTCTATGATAGGTGTTTGCATGCAAGTGTTCTTGGGAGTTGTAGGTTATTTTCTCATCAACTCCAACATGGTATTAGAGCTTCAGATCTTCATGCCCCTATCCTCTTCTTGAGAGATTCGGCCTTGTTCGTCAGATTTACAATTTTCATAGGACTTTATGTTGAATCTAGGGGGACCTATTTTCTAGTCACTTTAGGCTCATATGACCTCATTGTTGTGTTTAGATTGCCCAAGAGCCCCTATTTCCATATAAAACTTGTCTAATTTGGACAAATTTGCATTCTATGGAAAAAAACATTTGTGCCAAGGTCATACAACCCTAACATGCACTTCAAGGCAAAAATAATTTGCCAACAAGACCACTAGCAACCCAGCCAGTAGCCTCCACTAGCAACTACTGCTAGTGGAAACCACTAGTGGAACTGTCGCGGTTACCACTGCGGTCTCCACTGGATTGACCATCGGTAGTCACAATAACCGTCAGATATCCAACCCTCATTGTCATAACAGTTGGTCATATGGTGGGACTGGGAGCTAGTGCCAGTGCCCAGGAGCTAGCCCCTAGTCACCTAGATGACCAAGGGCCAAATTTTTTAGCCCCCAAGTGCTTTTTTATGTCGATGACCAATTGACCATTAAATTTAAGCTCATGAAGTGCTAACATCAGCACATGTCAGCACTATTTGCACACCATTTTAGGCCCTCTGAAGTACCTGTCATTTTTTTATCATCTCTTGAGTATACAGTGTCAAATTTGGGAAAACAAGATATTGTTGGAAAGCTCTTTCCGAGCTCTATCTAGATCTCAAGGTTTGAATTTCTAATTTTTCTTTTTTGATGGTGTTTTTTTTGTCAAAGTCATAAGTTATTTTTTGCACTTTGAGAGCCATATCTTACGCATCTAGACTCTATTTTAGAAAACAAGATATCATTCAAAAGATTGTTCTATGATATTCCAGTGCTATGAGTCATTTTTTTAGATTTTTCTTTAGGTATATTTTATCCATTTTTTTGCATTTATGCACTCTGGTGAATATCTTGGATGTTTCAAGTCTTGAGATCTCTTCCCTGTATGGGATGGCTCTTCTTTAGTTGTTCTTCTTGTTTCATCAGACTTAGCTCTTCTTGAGCATTGTATACATCATTTTGTAAGAATTCTTTTATGCAAACACACTGAGATAAAGTGTCATTCTAATGCATGCTTTGGATCTTGCACATGTTTTTTATTTTTTGTACTCGCACTCCATTATAAAGTTCCATGGGGGGTTTGATGTTTTCCTTTGTTTTCCATCTACCTTTTTCAAGTGAGCATTCCTCTAATGGCATTAGCCTCGGGATATCTTTATTTGTGTTTGTACTCTTTCTGCACCTTTGATGTTCCTGGTTCTTCATCATGCAGTTCATATTGGATGTCCTTTTTAGTGTACCTATCATTTCTCCCTTATCATTATGGGGGGGTTTCTAAGTTGATTGTTCTTCTTCTTCCTTGGTTCAATGGAGTGAGCTATGTATTCAGTATTTGTTCCTATGTACTAGGTGGATGCAGTGGCTGGGTACCTATGCATTTCAATGAGATGGATCATTTACCATATGGATACTCTTTCTTTCCTATTTTTGGAGGCACTCTTCCATATTTTATTGATCAACTCTTCAAGCTTTGGTGTTTTATGCCATCTGTATCTTTGAGTTTAGCTATTTTCCTTTGTTTACCTCCTAATTTGAGTAGTACCATTTGAAGGAACTCATGCAGATTATAGTCTTCTCTACCTGGTCATGTTCTATTTTAATGGAGGTTCTTCAGATCAACCATTACTTCTTGATAGAGTTTGCATCTTCTTGCTTCAGTGGTGTTCTGCATGTTCATTCTTTGTTCCTATTTTATGGAACACTCCTTAGTTTTGGAGGCTTCTTTAGCCCTTCAACTAGTCTTCATATCTTTTTGGAGTAGAGCTTTTCCCATGTGGTTTTCTCTATTTCTCCTCTTTATAGAGACTCTCTTTTGTACTTGGGTACTTGATCAAGTCTTTTTTGTCATGACCCATTTGCTTTCAGTAGTAGTTCTAGGTTTTTGCTACTCCCAAAGTTTATCTTAAGGGGGGAGTGTAAGAGTAATAAGTTGTTTTTCTTATTAATTAAATAATATTGATTTAATTATTAAGTCACTTATTACCTATTTCTTTTCTTAAGCTAAACTTTATGCATATAATGATTCATTCTTTTGTTAATTATTATTATGCAACCTAGGTTTCCTTTTAGGGTTTTGATCTCCTTTTATGAGGATTGATCTCTCTTGTAATCTTAACACATTCATTTTAATTGATTGCAACTTTTGTTTTTTCACATGAAGAATGCATCCTCTTTCATGGATCCTTGCATTCAAGCCTCCATATCTTTTGCTTCTCTCTTTCTGTGACAAGTGTTTGCATGTAGGTGTTCTTGGGAGTTGTGGATTATTTTCTCATCAACTCCAACAATACTCATCTTGAAATTTAGCTGTTGAATTTTGAGTAGGGAATCAGGTGCAATATTTTGGGTGGTTTTGGTTCATGGTTTCTTAATTAACATTCGGTGGTCTTATGTGTTAATTATCTTGTTTAATTAGATGGTTGAGATTAAAGTTTTGTACTAAGTTTTGTAGTTATTATTGTGCTAGTAAAATTTGTTTATATCTCTTGTTGGTAAATCATCCTATAAGGCTTAGGTTGTGTAAGTATTTTCAAATAATTTATTAATAAATAACTCATTGAATTTCTTTAGAGTGTGGAATTTATCACTCAAAAAAGGTTTTCAATATAAATGACTATATTATGGTATATTAAAATTGTGTTTAATTTATTTTAATTATGCAATCAACTTTATTATTTCTCATATGTCCTCTTATAGATAAGTGGAGGAAGTGTACTCCACATATCTTATTCCTTTTACTTAGTATCAAATATTTACCACCTTTGGTTCTAGATATTAGAGGCAATATTTTTATTCTAATCTTGGTTTAAATGGGAGCTTGTGTAGAAGGAGATCTTGTTATAGGAAAATGGAAAGCACATTTGGGATAGAAACAAAGATGTTCACAAGCACAAACTTTAATCAATTAAAGCTAAAGATGTAGGATAGTCTTTTAGAAAAAGAACTATGGGTTACTATAACTTGGCCCAAACTAATGTAGTTTCACAAGCCAACGATGATATATTAGATTAAAGTTAGAGGGATTCATTAGGTTCATAGATCAAACATTTTATTGAATGTATGTAAAGAAACTATCACACAAAATATTTGAAAGAATTTATATATATACATATATATCTATACATATATATATACATATATATATATATATATATATATATATATATATCTATATATATACATATACATATATGTATATATATATATACATATATACATATACAATATATATATATATATGTATATGTATATACATAGATGTATATGTATATATATATATATATATGTATATGTATATATATAGATATATATACATATATGTATATGTATATGTATATATATATATACATAGATGTATA
>BSBK01010655.1:75000-133659 GCA_027943335.1 Chamaecyparis obtusa | reverse complement strand
CTGAATCGCTTTTAACTGACCCTCACTGCAAGTTTTGGCATCGACTGAGATCATCTTGCCAAATGCAAATGAAGTCAAATCGCCCAAAACCAAGAGAGGTTATTATAGAGCTCGGAAACATGATCCTGTAGCATCTAATGGCTTGTCGATAGCTCTTACGAGGTTTGAGATACAAGCCTCGAAAGATCGCTGCCCAATCGTGCTTAGTGGACCTTGGGGTCACTTGGGTCGAGTGTGGTCGCGAGCGTTCTAGTGACTCCATGGGAAGAATGGGGTTGTCATTTGTGTTTACTCAGCCAACCGAAGCCTATGGAGAAGATTATTTGATGCTATGTCGGACGGTTTGAAAGATATGCTGCTAAGCCGCTTTCAACTGACCCTTACTGAAGTTTTGGCATCGACTGAGATCATCTTGCCAAATGCAAACAAAGTCAAATTACCCAAAATTGAGAGAGGTTATTATAGCACTCAAAAACATAATCCCATAGCATTTGATGGCTTGTCAATACCTCTTATGAGGTTTGAGATACGAGCCCTAGAAGATCACTGTCCAATCATGCTTAGTGCACCTTGGGGTCACTTGGGTCGAGTGTGGTCGCGAGTGTTCCAGTGACTTCGTGGGTGGAACGGGATTGTCACGACATTTACCTAGCCAACCAGAGCTGATGGAGAAAATGGTTTGATGCAATGTTGGATGGTTTGAAAGATACACTGCTGAACCACTTTCATTGACCCTCACTGCAAGTTTTGGCATTGACAAAGATCATCTTTCCAAATGCAAACGAAGTCAAATCACCCAAAATTGAGAGAGGTTATTGTAGACCTTGGAAACATGATCCCGTAGCATCTAATGGCTTGTTGATACCTTTTATGAGGTTCAAGATACGAGCCCCGAAAGATCACTGCCCAATCATGCTTAGTGCACCTTGGGGTCACTTGGGTCAAGCGTGGTCGCGAGCATTCCGGTGACTCTGTGGGTGAAACAACGTTGTCACTAGAATTTACCTATCCAACCAGAGCTGATGGAGCAGATGATTCGATGCAACGTTGGATGGTTTGAAAGATATGTTGCTGAGCCGCTTTCAACTAACCCTCACTGCACGTTTTGGCATCGACTGAGATCATCTTGCCAAATGCAAATGAAGTTGAATCACCCAAAACTGAGAGAGGTTATTGTAGACCTTGAAAACATGATCTCGTAGCACTTGACATCTTGTCGATACCTCTCACGAGGTCTGAGATATGAGCCCCAGAAGGTCACTGCCCAATCGTGCTTAGTGCACCATGGGGTCACTTGGGTCGAGTGTGGTCACGAGCATTCCGGTGACTTGTGGGCGGAATGGGGTTGTCACTGATGTTTACCCAGACAATCGGAGCCAATGGAGTAGATGGTTTGATGCAATGTTGGACGATTTGAAAGATACGCTGCCGAGCCGCTTTCAACTGACCCTCACTGCAAGTTTTGGCATCGACTGAGATTGTCTTGCCAAATGCAAACAAAGTTGAATCACCCAAAAATGAGAGAGGTTATTGTAGACCTTAGAAACATGATCCCATAGCACCTGATGGCTTGTCAATACCTCTCATGAGGTCCAAGATACGAGCCCTAGAAGATCGCTTCCCAATCGTGCTTAGTTCACCATGGGGTCACTTGGATTGAGCGTGGTCATGAGCGTTCTGATGACTCTATGGGTGGAATGGGGTTGTCACTAGTGTTTACCTGGCCAATCAGAGCTGATGGTTTGATGCAATGTTGGACAGTTTGAAAGATACACTGTTGAGCCACTTTTAACTAACCCTCACTGCAAGTTTTGGCATTGACTGAGATCGTCTTTGCAAATGCAAACAAAGTCAAATCACCCAAAACTAAGAGAGGTTATTATAGACCTCAAAAACATGATCTTGTAGCAGCTAATGATTTATTGATACCTCTCATGAGGTCTAAGATACGAGCCCCAGAAGATTGCTGCCCAATCGTGCTTAGCGCACCTTGGGGTCACTTGGGTCAAGCGTGGTCATGAGCATTCTAGTGACTCCATGGGTGGAATGGGGTTGTCACTAGTGTTTACTTGACCAACCAAAGCCGATGGAGCAGACGGTTCGATGCAGTGTTAGACGGTTTGAAAGATACGTTGCTGAGCCGCTTTCAATTGACCCTCACTGCAAGTTTTGGCATTGACTGAGATCGTCTTGCCAAATGCAAATGAAGTCATATCACCCAAAACCAAGAGAGGTTATTGTCGACCTCAGAAACAAAATCTCATAGCACCTAATAGCTTGTCGATACCTCTCACGAGGTCTGAGATACGAGCCCCGAAAGATCACTGCCCAATCATGCTTAGTGCACCTTGGGGTCACTTGGGTCGAGCATGGTTGCAAGTGTTCTGGTGACTCTGTGGGTGGAACAGGGTTGTCACTGGTGTTTACACAACCAATCAGAGTCAATGGAGTAGACGGTTCGATGCAATGTTGGACGGTTTGAAAGATACACTACTGAGCCGCTTTCAACTGACCCTCACTGCAAGTTTTGGCATCAACTGAGATCGTCTTGCCAAATGAAAATGTAGTTGAATCCCCCGAAACTGAGAGAGGTTATTGTAGACCTCAAAAACATGATCTTGTAGCACCTGACAGCTTATTGATACCTCTCATGAGGTCTGAGATACGAGCCCCGAAAGATCGCTGCCCAATCGTGCTTAATGCACCTAAGGGTCACTTGGGGTCGAGCGTGGTCGCGAGCGTTCCGGTGACTCTGTGGGCGGAACAGGGTTGTCACTAGAATTTACTCGGCAAATGGAGCTAATAGAGCAGATAGTTTAATGTAGTGTTGGACGGTTTGAAAGATACGCTACTGAGCTGCTTTCAACTGACCCTCACTGCAAGTTTTGGCATCGATTGAGATCGTCTTGCCAAATGCAAACAAAGTCGAATCACCCAAAACTAAGAGAGGTTATTGTAGACCTTGGAAACATGATCTTGTAGCACCTGATGGATTGTCGATACCTCTTATGAGGTCTGAGATATGAGCCATGGAAGATCACTGCCCAATCATGCTTAGTGCACCTTGGGGTCACTTGGGTTGAGTGTGGTCACGAGCATTTTGGTGACTTTGTGGGTGGAATGGGGTTTCTATTGGCATTTAATTGGCCAATTGGAGCTGATGGAGTAGACGGTTCGATGCAATGTCAAACAGTTTGAAAGATATGCTGCTGAGCCTGTTAGCTTTTAAACTTGTTCCCACACAGTGTCAGGTTTACACTATGATGACAAACTAGTTAGTCTCCACTCCAAATTCTGACAAGGAAAAGGGCCAATTGATGAGGACAAAGAGCATCCTCCTTCTTCTTTGAGCTCCATATCACTCAGGCGAGTATTGCCTTATCTGCACACTCATGACTCTTCTTAATACACAAAAGGTCTGTAGATAGATTATTGTGGAATAGTTTTTAGACTCCTTTAGGTATCCTATACCCCAATGAAATCAAGCCTTATACAATAACCTATTTGCATAGAATGAGTATGAAACCTAGAATGGACCTCCTACTACTACAACCAACATGAAAGGAAAAGGTAGTTCATTTGAATGATTAATGTTGGGTTGAAAGGACCCCTGAGATACCCTAAGTCTCTCATAGACCAGTGCCTTATCCAATGGGCAACAGAGTCAAATACATCATTGCAGTAGAGCTATGAAACAAGAAGACAATACATCATAATATGTTGATGCCTTACATCAATCATACACTATTAATCAGACCTCACTTCAACAATCCACCTGTGTACCCAGATATTCTATCACCTATTCAAAGGATTTTAACCCTCCCCTTAGAAGAGACCTATAAACAAGCAATACATTAATCAACATCCATTGAAAGACAAGCGTGAGATACCCTTGATACCCCAGCTCATACACATCTGAAAACTAATCTTGAACTCAGTTATCTCTGCGAAGACAACTCTACTGAAGACACATAGGAAATGCAAATAAAAAGATTAAACATCCTTGATGCTATAATCAACAAGTTCAAGATTCAAATGGAGACAATCTGATAAAAGTACAAATATATTGAAACCTTATACATAAAACAAACTGTTACAACTTATATTATCTTCTCCAAACCAAAAAGGAAAGAGGGAACACCTTATATGCAGAGAAGAAGGAAAATATCTACAGGAAAAGAACCCTTCATGGAACCAAGATTTGGAACTCAAAAATTGGAACCCTTCTAAATGATCTTGAAAATCCTTTTATAGGAACAAGGATTAAAACAAGCTATAGATCATTTAGAGAAAAAATTATGTCTACAAGCACCAAGTACAACAAGAAATGAAAGACTACAGGAAAAAGCCTAGAAATCTGGAAGAATCAGATCAAATCTGATGTACAGATATTTAGTTTCATATTCTAAGCTTACTACATTTACAAATTCAACCAATTTCTTGTTACAAGCAAAAAAAAAATGTAATGCTAGAGCTAGCCTACAGATCTTCCGTGTACATAACATGGAAGCCTCTGACATCAATCAAAACCCTAGCTACCTATGTCAAAAAAAATAGTCCTTTGTATTTAAAATAGCATGGCACCCCAAGAAAGAAAAGTCAGATCTGCGCGACAACCCATGCCTTCCTCATCAATTTCTAATTGCAACTGTCTCAGAGAAATCAATTCTGAAGAACTCTTTTTCTTATACGGCTTACTGTTACAAACCCTACAAAGAAAACTCTGAAAAGATTTGAATTTGAAAAATAATGGCTACATTATGGTGCCAGACAACATATTGGTGGCCAGCATTCAAATCTAGATCAACTTTATATCACGATCGTCAGATCTCCTTATTTTACCCAGGCTTCATTTTGTCTTTAGTCACGAGATCGCGCAGACATCTCTTTAACCACTACATTTTCCTGCGATCACGTGTCTGAAGAAATCTAACTGCCCATGAATCCCTTTGACTTTCTATCTGGCGATATCACGACAGAGGATCCAATACAGCAAGCTTTTAAATCAAACGGTGGTCGCATGATCACACGGTCTGGAAAGATTCCATGCGATCAAGTGACAACCGTAGATCTTTTTTCTTCTCGAAAGATTCAGGCCCACTGACACATCTTTGTCACCAAACCTGTGACCAATAAGAAATGAGCATGTCAGCGCCCACTGGTAAAAGGTCCCACAACATCCCTTATAGTCTGATACCAAATCAATGACTGTCGCATGATCACATGGCTATTAAGATTCCATGCGCTCATACGCCAGCCATTAGATCTTCTAACAACTGAAAGCTGGGTCTCGCTAACAAATTCAAACTCACCATCTAGCTCGACCAATGAAAAGCCACCATTTGTGCACACCTGGCAGTGGACCTACTGAGAAATCACCAGATTATCTGGAAGATCGGACGACGGTCTTATGAGCGCATAGCTTGGAAAGATTCCATGCAAACATAAGACAACCGTTGATCTTGAATCTATTGCTAATGCTGTTAAAGCTTGGCCCCACTCTACCATATAAGCCACTTCATCGAATCAAAACCTACCACGTTGCATAGAGCGGGCCCATTCTGAAATCTTCTGACATCAGCCCCACTCACGGTCTATCTGAACATCTGGAAGATCGGATGGCTGGCGAATGATCTTAAAAGCTTGAAAGATTCCATGCACTCATACGCCCGCTGTAGGATTAAAAGATAACTAAAATTCCAGGCTCGCCGTCACATGATCTAGCGACTAAAGAAAAGATACAAGCCGCTAGCAAAATCGCAGAATGCTTTGGGTCTAACCACTAGGAATAAGAGATCTTGCGACAATAGCATTCGCCCAATCACCCGAATCAAAAGCCTAACCACCTAAGAACTTGGAGAACAAGTGACTGATTGTATTCTCTAAATTGCTAAATAATTTAGGGCACCGCCACCCTTTCCTGCGATTAAGCGACAAGAGAAAACTTTTAACCTCTGCTGAATTTCATTGTCAGAGCTACCAAATGTAGAGGATATGAGATAACCGCCATGCTAGGTCACTAAAAGTTAACAGGAAACCGTCGGATACTAAGCGAATAAGAGATAACACATTTGCTATTTCACGCAAAGGCTGAGGTTACCGTTGTGTAACCTGGAGACTTAGCGACTAGCATGACTTATAACATGGGTTTAATACATTCACCAGTTCACCGAATAACTTAAGGACATGAAACAATAATACGCGATTCAAACGAACCGCATGACAGAAATAATCACGTGCACACAGGAAAACTTAAGTGGCCTGAAAAAGGTAATGAAAGAAAAGAACCTGGCCAAGACAACTTAGGGTTTCAACCAACAATGGTTAGAAATATGAATTGAGACCTAGGGTTTCAAGCCAGAGACATAGAAAAACATGTAGAGACCAAGGAAAATTTTACATAGCCATGCAAATTTTTGCAGGTGCTAACAGAGCCGCTTTCAACTGACCCTCATTGCAAGTTTTGACATCGACTGAGATCATCTTGCCAAATGAAAACAAAGTCGAATCGCCCAAAAATGAGAGAGGTTATTGTAGACCTCAGAAACATGATCCTGTAGCACCTGATGACTTGTCGATACCTCTCACGAGGTCTGAGATACGAGCCCCGGAAGATCACTACCCAATCATGCTTAGTGCACCATGGGGTCACTTGGGTCAAGCGTGGTCGCGAGCATTCTGTTGACTCTGTGGGCGGAATGGGGTTGTCACTGGCGTTTACTCGACCAACCAGAGTCGATGGAGCTGATAGTTCGATGCAATGTCAGATGATTTGAAAGATACACTACTGAGCCGCTTTCAACTGACCCTCACTGCAAGTTTTGGCATCGACTGAGATCATCTTGCCAAATGCAAATGAAGTCAAATCGCCCAAAACTGAGACAGGTTTTTATAGAACTTGCAAGTAGTTGTATTTTATAGATTGAGTAAGTAGTCCTTGGGAACATGTCCTTGTCTGTAGTGGAAACAATTAGGTTTTCATTCTGAAACAAGAGAAGAACCAAATGGGAAAGCATGCACATTTCTTTTCTTGACCCAGTTCTGTTGCAATGACTGTTAGTGGTATCTTGAAATTTGAACTATGAAACTAATCATGATTAAGCTTGTGAAATTTGAACTGTGAAGCTTATTATGTTTGAGGTTTAACTTCTATAGATTGTTTGAAATGATAAAAAATAATATCCTCAAAGCATTAGAAACAACAATCAAACATGTAAGAATTCAAACCATGCAAATGATATAAGTAAATGACATGTAAGATCCCTTCTTGGCACTATTGGCCACCCATACATGATTTTGGTCATAAGGCCTTATCAAGACTTCTAGGACCTTTAACTTTTAAATCAAATCGATTGTTACAAATTGCCATTATAGGCTTCAAAATATCTCAATTAACCATTAAGCACCCTTTTTGTCCTTCTATCTCTGATTGGATCCATGGTGACCGTAGGCATCTTCATAGGTGCTCCTGCACAAGTTACAATCCACATACAAAACCAAGATTTTTGACTCAAAATACAATCTAAGAAAGGTGAAATTAATGTATTGAAATTAAGCTTAACGAAATTAGAAAACAATGCACTAAGTTAACTTATTACCTAGTCAAGTGTTCCTAAAGGGTCATCTCTTTGCTTCAGGGTCTCCAATAGTGCTTCATGATCAGTAGTACTAATAGTCCAAAGTTCTTTTGTCTTTGGTCTTCCTTGATGCTTTGACAACTTGACATTTGTTGCTATAACAAGTTGTGAATACATGAGAATAGTTTTGTGCTTCTCATAGTCTTCAAATGTGGGAATTCCATTCTTTCTAATCATGTATGTTTGCAGCCATGTTCCCACAATAGAAACTGAACTAGTAGGATATGTGAACCCATCACCATTTGTCATTGGTTGTACAAGCTTTTTTTTACCTCGTACACAACATGCTAACCAATAATCTGACCTCTCATCATTCCCCTGCGGTGCATCCAATGCAAAAACATCTCCTGGATTCAGAAAATCTAAAAGATGGTCATACTCAACTGAAGTGTCCATGTCATCATTTCTTATAGAGAGTGTCAAAGATAAAGGAGTTAGATACTATGGAACCCATGTATCCACCCACTCACTTGACTCACAATGATCCCAATCATATTGAAAACACATGGAGAAAAAACAAGCCAACTCTCGTGTCCAAATGGTCCATGTACTACTATTGGAGCTTCAGAATGAATGCATTTTTGAAGAGTCTTTCACTGTTTGACAATCCAATCTATCTCCTATAGTGCCCTCCTCAACAAACCAAAAGAATCTACGCACTGTAGAATCAAGAGTGCCCCCCTTTGACAATGCTAAAGTACACCAATCAATAATAGAATGAGCATCAAGAAGTACAACACCTAAAATCCTCAATTGCTCCTTAACTAGAGCTCTCTTCACACATGCACCTGCTCCGTCATGCTCCCCTTTCCTATGCCCTGACTCAAAAAAACTCCAAATATGAGGTACACCTCTCTCCACATGCATTCTACACAACCAATAAAACATTCTGGCATTCTTAAATTGATAGGTTCAATTATCTGACGAAATGAGATGCCTATCCATAGCAATACCATTTTCCTGCAAGAAGTCAAAATAGTTCTAGAAACAATGTTGAACAAACTCATGAGAGTGAGACCTGTCGTCACTCATATAAAAATGGTACTCTCTGATTATCTTTTTCTCATCTTTTGTGCTATCAGGGGAATATCTATATGTGATGTGTACAAAAATAGCAACCTGAATGTAATTGTAATATTGAGCTTGAGTCTCATTTTGGGGCAGCAATGGATAGTTCTCTGCAAAGTCTACAATGGATATAATAGTTCCAATGGGGAAAGTGTCCTTACATGTCCCGAATTGTTGATCCAACCATTGAGACCTGTGACTATGCCTTGCATACTTGTAAAAAATATTTGTCTTGAAATCTGAGATAAAATCAACAACATTGTATTCTTTTGAAACTAACTCACATCTAGAGCCTTCACCTCCACTCTTCAATGTATATTTCACTGTTTCATATACCTTTTTCTGGACGAGTGTCTTTCCAAAATTATGTTCCAAACCCTCATAAAAACATGTTCTAAACTTGGACAAGCCACCACATTCTGAGCACTTGGCATTTAAGTAATCTTTTTTATAAAATAAACAACCATCATCTCTATGACATAAAAATTGATCTAGCAAGTCTCTTGATGATTTGGGAAGACCACTTGCACCACAATCCTCTAGCATTTCATTAGTATGCAAAGTAGAAGGAATGGACTGTAATAATTCATGATGCATTGAAAACTCAACATGATATTTGCAACAACATGTATTCCGAATCTAGGGGTACACAATAAAATGGCTTCACGGATTCAAAAGACCTTTGTGATATTTTCAATGTTGGATGTGTCTCAAAAAAAAATTTTATACAACATTGTTTGACTTACCTACACATAATTTTTAGGATGTGGAGTGTGGTCTTGATTGCCAACTCTCAACTTTAAGACATCCTTCGCATTTGGTGACACTCTTGAGTTAGCATCCCAAAATTGTTGAATTTCATCCTTGACAACATCTGTTAGCTTCTTATCGAAACGTGGAAGTCTCCCACCATAAGCCCATGTTTCAATGTGAAGCGGATCATCAAGTCTTTCTCTTCTTGCAAGTGCTCTACCCAAATTTTTACGGTCTATATTGAAGTCAACACAAGTTTGTCTCATCAAATGAGCCTTTCTTAACTGATGACTTACTAAGGAGGTTGTAATAACCCTTTGAGCAACTCTCTTATTTTTTTCTCTGCTAGTCTTCCCAATGCTATTGAGAGCATTGAAAATATTCTTCACAACAATGGCATTTCTGTCCATTTTCTTGTTCACATGAATCTTCAATTTCACAAGCACAAGTCTCATCGTTTGCATCTTTAACAACTGCACAAAAATTTGACATTGCTCAACCAATGTCTTGTTTCCAAAAAATTGATCATAAAGTCTTGAAGCCCACAACCTAACGATTCTATGTGACCTCTTTCCTTCCGAATTATTCATAATGTTCTCCTCAATTTCAATTAACCATTTAGGTGTTCTTGAAAGCCCTGAATTTGAAGATTGATTATCTTTATTGCAAGGGACTTCATTTCACATATAATTTGGAGATGTGTAACATTCATGTGGTTCTTGTGCAAAATTTTCATTCCCCAAGTCTACATTTTGAATCTCCATCTGTATAGTTTCATCTTCATTCCATTCATTGTCATTCCCCAAATCTACGTTTTCATTCCCCAAGTCTGCATTTTCATTCTCCATCTCTACATTTTCATCTTCACTCCATACATTGTTATTCACAAAATTAATTTGCATATTATTTTCAAATTCAACATCGTCTTCACTTACAACTACATTTACGGGGTCACCTTGATTAATGTTTAACATACCTTCTCTCATTCTTCGGTGATTTTCCCTATCTTTTTCCCTATATGCTTGAATATCTTCATTCGTCACCTTCCTCTTCTATTTAGCCTTTCGACGACTGCTACTTCCCATGGTGAGACCACAAGTTGACAAAACAAAAAAAATGAGACCCAAATCACATTGTTTTTTCCTGCAACCCGTGAAAAAGTCTAAAATCCTGTGCTTGTCTGGTCTGTGGGGACAAGGAATATTTTGGTCAAATATGACCAGTGACAAATCTGGTACCCGATATTTCTAGGCACATGAAAAAAGGGCGGGAGCAAATGAAAAAATTGAACTTTTACATATAAAATGGGGAATGTAATATATAAAATGTATATGATATATATACTAGAATGTATTATATACTAATTTGTGTGTGTGTGTCTATATATATATATATATATATATAAGAGGCATATGATATATATATATATATAATGTATATTATATATATACTAATGTATATAATATAGATAATATATTATATATATATATATATATATATATATATATATATATATACTAATACATATTATATATATATATATATATATATATATATAATGTATTTGATAAGGCGTACTAGGACCCCTTGTAATTTCGGTGTTCTGACTATACTAAATAAGTAGATGTCATCATCTATCCCAGAAACTAGTACTAGGACCCCTAGGAAGACCCCTAGGAAGTCCCCATGACCCCTAGGAGTCCCTGTGACCCCTTTTGACACATTTGAATGCTCAAGTGTTTCCAAAGGCATCATAGGACCCCTTAGGACAAACTTGAGCATTCAAAGGTGTCAAAAGGGGTCACAGAGACTTCCTAGGGGTCCTAACACACGATAAGGCGTATAAGGACACCTAGGAAGTCCCCATGACCCCTTTGGACACATTTGAATGCTCAAGTGTGTCTGAAGAGGCCGTAGGACCCCTTAGGACACACTTGAGCATTCCAATGTGTCCACAGGGGTCATGAGGACTTCCTAGGGGTCCTAATGTGTGATAAGGCCTATTAGGACCCCTAGGAAGTCCCCATGATCCCTTTTGACACATTTGAATGCTCAAGTGTGTTTGAAAGGGCCATAGGACCCCTCAAGACACACTTGAGCATTATAATGTGTCCACAGGGGTCACAGGGACTTCCTAGGGGTCCTAACGCGCGATAAGGCCTATTAGGACCCCTAGGAAGTCCCCATGACCCCTTTTGACACATTTGAGTGCTTAGATGTGTCTGAAGGGGCCGTAGGACCCCTTAGGACACACTTGAGCATTCCAATGTGTCAAAAGGGGTCACGGGGACTTCCTAGGGGTCCTAACGTGCCATAAGGCCTATTAGGAGCCCTAGGAAGTCCCCATGACCCCTTTTGACACATTGGAATGCTCAAGTGTGTCTGAAGAGGCTGTAGGACCCCTTAGGATGCACTTGAGCATTCCAATGTGTCCACAGGGGTCATAGGCACTTCCTAGGGGTCCTAACACGCGATAAGGCCTATTAGGACCCCTAGGAAGTCCCCATGACCCCTTTTGACACATTTGAGTGCTTAGATGTGTCCGAAGGGGCCGTAGGACCCCTTAGGACACACTTGAGCATTCCAATGTGTAAAAGGGGTCACGGGGACTTCCTAGGGGTCCTAACGTGCCATAAGGCCTATTAGGAGCCCTAGGAAGTCCCCATGACCCCTTTCGACACATTGGAATGCTCAAGTGTGTTTGAAGAGGCTGTAGGACCCCTTAGGATGCACTTGAGCATTCCAATGTGTCCACAGGGGTCACAGGCACTTCCTAGGGGTCCTAACGCATGATAAGGCCTATTAGGACCCCTAGGAAGTCCCCATGACCCCTTTTGACACATTTGAATGCTCAAGTGTGTTCGAAAGGGCCATAGGATCCCTTAAGACATAGTTGAGCATTCCAATGTGTCCATAGGGGTCACAGGGACTTCCTAGTGGTCCTAACACGTGATAAGGCCTATTAGGACCCCTAGGAAGTCCCCATGACTCCTTTTGACACATTTGAGTGCTCAAGTGTGTTCGAAGGGGCTGTAGGACCCCTTAGGACACACTTGAGCGTTCCAATATCCATAGGACTCACAGGGACTTCCTAGGGGTCCTAACTCGTGATAAGGCCTACTAGGACCCCTAAGAAGTCCTCATGACCCCTGTTGACACATTGAAATGCTCAAGTGTGTCTAAAGGCATCGCAGGACCCCTTAGGACACACCTGAGCATTCCAATGTGTCAAAAGGGGTCATGGGGACTTCCTAGGGGTCCTAACTCATGATAAGGCCTACTAGGACCCCTAGGAAGTCCCCATGACCCCTTTTGACACATTTGAATGCTCAAGTGTGTCCAAAGGGGCCGTAGGACCCCTTATGACACACTTTAGCATTACAATGTGTCAAAAGGGGTCACAAGGACTTCCTAGGGGTCCTAATGTGTGATAAAGCCTATTAGGAACCATAGGAAATCCCCATGACCCCTTTTGACACATTTGAATGCTCAAGTGTGTTCGAAGGGGCCGTAGGATCCCTTATGACACACTTGAGCATTCCAATGTGTCAAAAGGGGTCACCGAGACTACCTAGGGGTCCTAACACGTGATAAGGCCTATTAAGACCCCTAGGAAGTCCCCATGACCCCTTTTGACACATTGGAATTCTCAAGTGTGTCCGAAGGTGTCGTACGACCCCTTAGGACACACTTGAGCATTCAAATGTGTCAAAAGGGGTCATAGAGATTTCCTAGGGGTTGTAACACGTCATAAGGCCTATTAGGACCCCTAAGAAGTCCCCATGACCCTTTTTGACACATTGGAATGCTCAAGTGTGTCCAAAGGCATCGTAGGACCCCTTAGGATATACTTGAGCATTCTAATGTGTCAAAAGGGGTCACAGAGACTTCCTAGGGGTCCTAACTTGTGATAAGGCCTACTAGGACCCCTAGGAAGTCCCCATGACCCCTTTTGACACATTTGAATGCTCAAGTGTGTCCGAAGGGGCCGTAGGACCCCTTAGGACACACTTGAGCATTCCAATGTGTCCACATGGGTCACGGGCACTTCCTAGGGGTCCTACCTTGTGATAAGGCACTAGGAGCCCTAGGAAGTCCCCATGACCCCTTTTGACACATTGGAATGCTCAAGTGTGTCTGAATGCATCGTAGGACCCCTTAGGACACACTAGAGCATTCCAATGTGTCAAAAGGGGTGATGGGGACTTCCTAGGGGTCTTAACTCATGTTAAGACCTACTATGACCCCTAGGAAGTTCCCATGACCCCTTTTGACACATTTGAATGCTCAAGTGTGTTTGAAGGGGCCGTAGGACCCCTTATGACACACTTGAGCATTCCAATGTGTCAAAAGGGGTCACGGGGACTTCCTAGGAGTCCTAATGCGCGATAAGGCCTATTAGGACACCTAGGAAGTCCCCATGACCCATTTTGACACATTGGAATACTTAAGTGTGTCTGAAGGTGTCGTAGGACCCCTTAGGCCACACTTGACCATTCCAATGTGTCAAAAAGGGTAACAGGGACTTCCTTGGGGTCCTAACATGCTATAAGGCATATTAGGACCCCTAGGAAGTCCCCATGACCCCTTTTGACACATTAGAATGCTCAAGTGTGTTCGAAGGTGTCGTAGGACCCCTTAGGACACACTTGAGCATTCCAATGTGTCAATAGGGGTCGTGGGGACTTCCTAGTGGTTTTGACTCGTGATAAGGCCTACTAGGACCCCTAGGAAGTCCCCATGACCCCTTTTGACACATTTGAATGCTCAATTGTGTCTGAAGGGGCCATAGGACCACTTATGACACACTTGAGCATTCCAATGTGTCAAAATGGGTCACGGGGACTTCCTAGGGGTCCTAACATGTGATAAGGCCTTTTAGGACCCCTAGGAAGTCCCCTTGACCCCTTCTGACACATTGGAATGCTCAATTGTGTTTGAAGGCATCGTAGGGCCCCTTAGGACACACTTGAGCATTCCAATGTGTGAAAAGGGGTCACAGGGACTTCCTAGGGGTCCTAACGCGTGATAAGGCCTATTAGGAGCCCTAGGAATTCCCCATGACTCCTTTTGACACATTTGAATGCTCAAGTGTGTCCGAAGGGGCCGTAGGACCCCTTAGGACACACTTGAGTGTTCCAATGTCTCCATAGGGGTCAAGGGGACTTCCTAGGGGCCTAACTTGCGATAAGGCCTTCTCAGAACCCTAGGAAGTCCCCATGACCCCTTTTGACACATTGGAATGCTCAAGTGTGTCTGAAGGCATCGTAGGACCCCATAGGACACACTTGAGCATTCCAATGTGTCAAAAGGGTTCATGGGGACTTCCTAGGGGTCCAAACGCGTGATAAAGCCTACTACGACCCCTAGGAAGTCCCCGTGACCCCTTTTGACACATTCAAATGCTCAAGTGTGTCCTAAGGGGTCCTACCTTAGGACACACTTGAGTGTTCAAATGTGTCAAAAGGGGTCACAGGGACTTCCTAGGGGTCCTAACGTGTGATAAGGCCTCTTAGGACCCTTAGGAAGTCCGCATGACCCCTTTTGACACATTGGAATGCTCAAGTGTGTCTGAAGGTGTCGTAGGACCCCTTAGGACACACTTGAGCATTCCAATTTGTTAAAAGGGGTCACGGGGACTTCCTAGGGGTCGTAACTCATAGTAAGGCCTACTAAGACCTCTAGGAAGTCCCCATGACCCCTTTTGACATATTTGAATGCTCAAGTGTATTCAAAGGTGCCGTAGGACCCCTTATTACACACTTGAGCATTCTAATGTGTCAAAAGGGGTCACGAGGACTTCCTAGGGGTCCTAATGCACAATAAGGCCTATTAGGACCCCTAGGAAATCCCCATGACCCCTTTTGACACATTTAAATGCTCAAGTGTGTCCGAAGGGGCCATAGGACCCCTTATGACACACTTGAGCATTCCAATGTGTCAAAAGGGGTCACGAGGACTTCCTAGTGGTCCTAATGCATGATAACGCCTATGAGGACCCCTAGGAGATCCCCATGACCCCTTTTGACATATTGGAATGCTCAAGTGTGTACGAAGGCATCATAGGACCCCTTAGGACACACTTGAGTGTTCCAATGTGTCAAAAGGGGTCACAGGGACTTCCTAGGGGTCCTAACACGTGATAAGGCCTATTAAGACTCCTAGGAAGTCCCCATGACCCCTTTTGACACATTAGAATGCTCAAGTGTGTCTGAAGGCATCGTAGGACCCCTTAGGACACACTTGGGTGTTCCAATGTGTCAAAAGGGGTTACGGGGACTTCCTAACGGTCCTAACTCGTGATAAGGCCTATTAGGACCCCTAGAAATTCCCCATGACTTCTTTTGACACATTTGAATGCTCAAGCATGTTCAAAGGGGTTGTGGGACCCCTTATGACACACTTGAGCATTCCAATGTGTCAAAAAGGGTCACGGGGACTTCCTAGGGGTCCTAACACGTGATAAGGCCTAATAGGACCCCTAGGAAGTCCCCATGACCCCTTTTGACACATTAGAATGCTCAAGTGTGTTTGAAGGAATTATAGGACCCCTTAGGACACACTTGAGTGTTCCATTGTGTCAAAATGGGTCACGGGGACTTCTTAGGGGTCCTAATGCGGGATAAGGCCTATTAGGACCCCTAGGAAGTCCCCATAACCCCTTTTGACACATTGGAATGCTTAAATGTGTTTGAAGCTATCGTAGGACTCCTTAGGACACACTTGAGCATTCCAATGTGTCGAAAGGGGTCACGGGGACTTCCTAGGGGTCCTAACACATGATAATGCCTATTAGGAGCCCTAGGAAGTCCCCATGACCCCTTTTGACAGATTTGAATGCTCAAGTGTGTCCGAAGGGGTCGTAGGACCCCTTAGGACACACTTAAGCATTCTAATGTGTACACAGGGGTCAGGGGGACTTCCTAGGGGTCCTAACTTGTGATAAGGTGTACCAGGTGCCCTAGGAAGTCCCCATGACCCCTTTTGACACATTGGAATGCTCAAGTATGTCTGAAGGCATCGTAGGACCCCATAGGACACATTTGAGCATTCCAATATGCCAAAAGGGGTCACGGGGACTTCCTAGGGGTCCTAACACGCGATAAGGCCTACTAGGACCCCAAGGAAGTCCCCGTGACCCCTTTTGACACATTTGAATTTGTAAGAATGTTTGAAGGGGTCGTAGGACCCCTTAGGACACACTTGAGTGTTCCAATGTGTCCACAAGGGTCACGGGGACTTCCTAGGGGTCTTAACTCACGATAAGGCCTACTAGGAGCCCTTGGAAGTCCCCTTGACCCATTTTGACACATTTTAATGCTCAAGTGTGTCTAAAGGCATTGTAGGACCCCTTAGGACACACTTGATCATTCCAATGTGTCAAAAGGGGTCACGGGGACTTCCTTGGTGTCCTAACTCGTGATAAGGCCTACTAGGACCCCTAGGAAGTCCCGATGAACCCTTTTGACACATTTGAATGCTCAAGTGTGTCCAAATGGGTTGTAGGACCCCTTATGACACACTTGAGCATTCCAATGTGTCAAAAGGGGTCATGGGGACTTCCTAGGGGTCCTAACGGGCGATAAGGCCTAGTAGGACCCCTAGGAAGTCCCCATGACCCCTTTTGACACATATGAATGCTCAAGTGTGTTTGAAGGGGCCTTAGTACCCCTTAGGACACACTTGAGCATTTCAATGTGTCAAAAGGGGTCATGGGGGCTTCCTAGGGGTCCTAACACGTGATAAGGCGTACTAGGACCGCTAGGAAGTCCCCATGAGCTATTTTAACACATTTGAATGCTTATGTGTGTTCGAAGGGGCCATAGGACCCCTTATGACACATTTGAGTATTCCAATGTGTCAAAAGGGGTCATGGGGACTTCCTAGGGGTCCTAATGCGCGATAAGGCCTATTAGGATCCCTAGGAAGTCCCCATGACCCCTTTTGACAAATTTGAATGCTCAAGTGTGTCTAAAGGCGTCGTAGGACCCCTTAGGACACACTTGAGCATTTGAATGTGTCCATAAGTGGTCCTACAGCCCCTTTGGACACACTTGAGTATTCCAATGTGTCCATAGGGGTCCTAGGGACTTCTTAGGGGTCCTAACGCGTGATAAGGCCTATTAGGATGCCTAGGAAGTCCCCATGACCTCTTTGGACACATTGAATGCCCAAGTGTGTTTGAAGGGGCCGTAGGACCCCTTAGGACACACTTGAGCATTCCAATGCGTCCACAAGGGTCACGGGGACTTCCTCAGGGTCCTAATGCGGGATAAGGCGTACTGGGACCCCTAGGAAGTCCCCATGACCCCTTTTGACACATTTGAACACTCAAGTGTGTCTGAAGGCATTGTAGGACCTCTTAGGACACACTTGAGCATTGCAATGTGTCAAAAGGGGTCACAGGGACTTCCTAGGGGTCCTGACATGTGATAAGGCGTACTAGGACCCCTAGGAAGTCATATTATTTTCATGCATTACTTCAGTTATGTCTGCTCTGGGAGGAAGATTATAATTTCCATATTTCCACAAGCCCTGAAATATTTTTTTCGTTATCACTCTCTGCCTCCACTCTCTCAATTTAGTTCTCTCCCTCTCCGCTGCACTCAACTTAGCCATGCTTACCTTCTCTTTAACAAAGATTCTCCAAATTTTGAAAAATCCTTACCCGCTGTCAAATCCTGGCCTATGTCGTGCAAAATGAGAAAAGCAAGTGAAATGAAAGGGAAGTATGGATCAAATAGTGAAGGTGCATCAAATCGGATCAATATCATAATATATGTAGAAAATATTGTTACGGACAAAAATATTTGTATAAATTAATGGGAAAGAGTGGGAAGAGCTTCTTAGACCCATGATAGAAACTATTAAGGAATTGCATGATATATTACTCAACGGTGTAAAGAATATTATTGGTGAACATGGGATTGCAGCTACATCTATTCAATATACAGAGGAAGATATAGAAAATATTCTTAATAGAGAGATTAATGTGAGAGAAAAGGACATTTCAGAAGAAAATGGTTATCTTGGTGGCATCCAAGGTATGCCAATTACTTAGGACAAAGAGACAAAGTCCACAGTTAATGGGAAAGAATGGGAAGAGCTTCTTGGACCCATGATAGAAGTTACAGATAAGGAGGAAGATCTAGGAAGGGGAAAACAACAAAGGAAAGAAGTAAGATATGCATGTGTGAGCCTATGTCAGATGATGATGATGATGAGTACTCACCATCTGCTAGTAGCTCAAGTAACAAGTGTTGTGGAATTATCCATAGAGCAATGTGAAGTGAAGCCTCAAATTGGTTTAGCAGGAAAAGAATTTGGTCATGCACTTCATTCTAGCACCACAAATATTTCTATTAGAAATGCCTATTCATCAATGACCTTGCATTTACGGGACTTGGGAAACCAGGTTACTCATGTTGGGCATTATCCCTCAAATGTAAGTTCATTACCACCTTTGGCAAGGCAGTCTCAATCCTCATTTTACAACAAAGGGTAGCCATCTATGGTCCAAGGTTTTAATTCAACTGACAAGTGGAGAGCTTCTCAAGGTACTAATCTCTTTCATAGAGAAGTTCCTGATTCATCTCAAGGTTCTTGTTTAGGTGACCAACACCTTGGAGGTCCACAAATAGACCCATTGATTTCCCAAATTGGTAAAAGGGTAGATGCAATTTTGGAAAGAGTATCCCAATTGAAGAGAAATTGAAATTCCAGTGAGCATAAAGTTATTGCAAATCCAATGGGTGTATCTCCTCCATTGACAAATATAACTGCTTCTAGATACTTGAGTTTAAATGGAGACTGTCTATTCCCAAACATGCCCCAGTTGAGCAGATGAACCTGATGTTGCTTGAGTAAAGAAGATAGTGGTTTATTAAAGCATCTGCAATAACCCACTTGCTATCAGTTACTACTTTTTGAGTGGCTTGCCAACTGCTTCTCTGTAGGATTTCTATAATATATAATGTCGTCATGCAAGTGCATGATAGTTTTTGTAAATATTTTCTATTGTAAAGGGTTAGTGAGAAATATCAAAGAAAAGGTTATTGCATGTATCATTTAGACACATATCAATTAGGAAACCATTTTTCTCCTATTACATGGCAGAAATGCCTAGATTCACTTTGTGGGTATCAATAGGCAGCAAGATGAGGGAAGAAATATTTGAGAAGAGGAAGTAAAAATGTTACTGTCCAAAACCATTTCGAGAGTAATATTATTCTCCTGATTGTAATAAGAAACTCAAAATACAGAAGACAACAAATAGTTGGGGCATTTATTTCCTATGACCTATGCCAATTTCAATTCAATTCCTATTGATGATATTCTCAATGTGTAAAAATAAACTGATGTGTTATTTTAAAATGGTGTTGACTGAAATTTATGAACATATGTCAAATATCCATTTTTTTCTAGAATTTGAAATAGAACCAATGGTAATATAATCAAATTTGTGAATTTCACATCCAATCATTGGATGTTAATCAAAAGTACAACACAGTAATATTTTTGAACTGATAAACAATCTTAGTCTTACTTCAAACCTACTCCCGTGTATGTGGGTTCTTGGAGGTATCTACTGAGCAATGTGTGGATCTGTAATGTCCCTATCCATGACCTTAAGTTCACTTTGCTTAAAACTCCTAATTAGAATTTGGATTTCTAATGCCTGTTGTGATATTATTTCTATTTGCCTTTCTCCTTACTGATTAATATTGTAATGAATTGGTTATCCTTCCCCTTCTCTCTCTCTACTACTCTCTCCCCATCCCCCCCCCTCTCTCTCTCTCTCTCTCTTCCTCAATGTTCGCCCATGAATTTTTTAAATGGCTGATTGATTTCCTTTGCTTCTTTCAATGGCCATCGATGATTTTTCTGCAATCTTCCAACCTTTCGTACATAGTTGTAAAATACATATTAATATATATTATATACATATAAAATAATATGTAATATATGATATATAATGTAACATTTAATATTAATATATATTAAATAATAATATTTAATGTAAAATGTATATTATATAATATATAATCTAATATATAGTTTTTGATATATAATATATAATCTAATTTAATATAGGATGGAGAAATGGGAGCGAGAAAGGGGAGGGAAAAGTGAAAAATCAAAATTCTATTAGCCTTTTCGAGTACCCAAAAATATCGGGTACACAAAAATATCGGGTACCCGATTAGGCTCGGTATTGCTTTGTGCACCAAACCTACATGGGCAACTATTGAAATGTCTCAAAACTGCATTTTTCCCCTGTTTCTCTGAGTTCTAGACTTTGACCATGTAGTTGATGACTTTTTTTCACTTGAATTTGATGAAATGAAAAGGGTATCTTAAGGAGATTATCAGCTTTCTATCGATATAATTTCTGTCAAATTTTGAATTCAATAAGTAATTATTAGTTATTTTCTAATTGAGTTACCTCTAAAGTGTTGATTTATATACTGATTGAAAAATGACTATAACTTTCAGACGGTATAATATTTTTGAAATCTGAAAAATGCGTCACATTCTATGCTTTGCCTACTATAAGGAAAAAAAAAATTTGAATTTTTTAAAGTTTTGAATGAGTTAAGGTGGTCAGACATGGGAGTTTTTTATTCTGAAAATGTTGTAGCAAAAAAATCATAATTAATTATTTTTTTGGAATAAAATTACAAAAAAATATGCATCACATCCGGGCATGAGTCTACTACTTATATATAAAATCTTATAATAAAATATTATCATTTGATTATGATTAAGGTGGTCAGACATACACCTACTTCTTATTTTTTTCCTGAAATTTTTGTACTGCTGCATTGAAATCTATACTTTTCACCTATTATACTAACTTTTTTTCAAAAAAGGCCTAGTATTTTAGAAACTACATTCAATTTTCTACAGATTCTATTCTTACAACTTTTTGATATTAGGTTGATAGCTAGTTGAAATTTTCACGTCAAGTTGACGAACCCCGATTTGCTGATTTTTCATTGCCACTTAAGGGCATAGTTTGGCCCCTCATGATCTTGCACATACCCATATACACAAATTCAAATGCATATGATGAATGCACCTAATGAACGTGTTGAACATATACCATTTCAAATTGATGTGATGAATGCACCTAATGAAATGACGAACATACACCATTTCAATTTTATGTGATGAATGCACCTAATGAAAATGAAGAGCATGCACCAACCTTAACACCTCCTAGAATTATTCATAGAAAACCAAAGTTTTTAATTGACATTGATAAAAATATTTTGAAGCCAATGCTTGATAAATTTTTAAAAAGAACTTGTAGAAGAATGGTTAGAAGAATGTGGAATAACTATTTTGAAAACTTAAATCAATATAGAAGATGCCAATTAGTTGTTGAAATGGTTAAAAATCTAAAAATTAGAGAGACAATGAAAATTTTGTGGTTAAGAACATCCAAAAATAATAGTGAAGGAACCATTGTGAGAAATCTATTTGATGCATATAAAGCCATTGGTTTGAAATCACTTACTTAACATGCTAATATTATTCGATGTGTCGCCACATTAGCCATAATGGGAAAAAAAATGAAAAAATCTCATTTTTAATAAGAAAAACAAGAAAGTCATTAAAGATAAGTAGAAAAATATTACAAAATTCCTTAGCGAGGCGGGAAAAAATTGAGGATCCTAACAATAAATTTTCTCTTTGGGAATTCTCGACTGGTAAACTCTCATGCAAAGACAAGGTTGTTGTCGATGCACTTTAAGAACATTAATTGAAAATTTTTGGCATGACAACACAAGGGTTTCACCCAACCAAAGAGATGTTGTTGGAAGGTGAATTGGAACTAGAAATCGTGACCCACATCTAAAACAAGTTTTAGATATGAATCAAACACAATTTTAGTCCAAATATTTCTTCAAAGCTTTCCTCAAATTAAAATTTGTCAAATATTTTTCGAAATGAAAAATATGTTTTATGTTAGTTCATTAATCATGCACATACTATGTTTTTTGTTGTAGGCTTCATATTAAATTTTTCATGCATTATTAAATATTTATCATCATGTATGTTGTACTTTTCACAATAACGATGTTTTGGAGGAATGTGGTCCACAAACACCTCCTTAGTCACCAAGAGGGTTTATTTCAAGTGTACTATGTAAATGATATGATGGATGCATTTACTATAAGATGATGTGTTTGAAAGGTTTTTGTCCTACATGTGGTGGATTGCAAAATTTGCATAGATTCTTACATCTAGATAGCACTCATGAAATTGGAAAGAAACTAGTTTTTTTTGGAAAATACATGTCAATCACATATGGTGATAAAGATGGAAAAAATTTGAAGAGGTATGAGTTGGTGAAAAAGGATATATGTGTAGCTAATTTTATGAAATTTTTTAAAGAGAAATAGTTAATGAGTACATAGGTCATACATATTGAGCTAGGTGGTTAGATGAGCAATTGAAGTTATGCAAGGACACTTTTCCCCTTGGTACTATTGTATCTAAAATTGATTTTTCTGACAATCATACACTAAAACCTCAAAATGAAGTGCAACCTATGCATTAACATTCTACACAAGCTACAATTTTTGTACACATAGCATTCATGCATTCCTCTGATAATACATAGGAGGACAAAGGTTCTAAGATAGTATCACTTCTATATCAGTGATGATCGTACTCATTTTTCAGAGTTTGTACAAGGATGATTTAAATTTTTATATGATAGTTTACGTGAAAGAGATATAAAATATACCCAACACATAATATAGTTGGACAATTGCACCTCACAATTCAAGAATGCGAGGATGTTCTACTAGTTGAATAGGATACATGTGAAAAGTGGTGTTCAACACTTTTGTAATTTCACTGAGGTAGGACATGGAAAGGGAGAGCATGATGGTGCAGGAGCATGTGAAAAAAGAGCTCTTTCTAGAGAGGAATTAAAGTACAAAGGTGGCACAAGGTAGTAGATGCAGAAATGATTGTGCAATGGTGCAACTCTACTATGAGACTAGATAATGCAAGTAAGACTATGGTTTATAAATGTTTTGGGTTGATACATGAATATAACATTGAAAATAATCTAGATTTTTGTACACTTACAAGATCAAGTGACATGCATTCATTTAGAAGTTCAAATATGACGTCATTAGCTATATAAACTAGAAAGAATGCATGTTTTTTCTCTTTGTATATATATTTTGTGAGGGAAGAATATGAATCAAAAGAGTGGGTTAAACAATGGTCTTGTAGACCTTTTCAACCTATTTATACATATCAACTTTACAATTGAACCAAATTAAAGCATTAGTGGATTTTTGACCATGTATTTGACCTAGTTGAACCAAATAATTTCTTAATATATTACTTAGATAAAATCAATCTTAGACTCATTTTATTACACTATATGTTGATTTTGTTATTAACTTACCCTTCTATAAAATGCAGGTCATGTGTATGCAGTTGTTACAGATGAGAACAATGAAGAAGGAACATATTAATTTTTGTGTCATTGTATTGAGGCAAAAAAGAATTGACTACTGCAATCATTGATGAAGAGGGTATTGAGTACCCAATAGTATTTTTTGTTGTGACAGGGACATGGCTAAGAAGGCACCCTATCAAAAAATATAATGTGTAGTTGTTGAAGACTTTGAGACCTCTTAAACTCATTTTATTACACTTTATGTTTATTTTGGTATTAAATTATCCTTCTATAAAATACATGTGCCCTATCAAAAATTATGATGTGTGGTTGTTTGAGGACTTTGAGATACATGGACAAATTATTCATTACTTTAACCTTGTTACAACAAATATTCAATTGATTAAGTATCGTGGTAGACCTCTTAACAAGAATTTATAGAAAGTTCACAAATTTTACCATGAGGCAATACTTGACACAATAAGGGTTAGAGCTAATCTAGAAGGTTCACTTAATTAATTTTGGGCCATCTACAAGAATGTTTCTATAGAATGGTAGAATGATCTTGTTAGAATTGTTAACATTTCTTTGGTTGCATTTATTATTTATTGAGGATAAACCAAGGTATCCTCCTTTATTTTAATTTTAAGACATTCCTTTGGAATCATTACTTGTATTTTGTCCTCTAGTCCAAGTGGAAGGACATGTCATTTTGTAATTCTTGTAATCAAGAAATTGTCTTATTCTCCTTATGAGGATCTTGATACTTTGCACACACCTATTATGGATGATGGCATTCATAGATTGGTGAGTTACTTAGTAACTCCTCTCCTCATCTCTATAAAAGAGATGCTTTCCTCTCTCATTTCCCCTCTATAAAGTTATTGTAAATGAGTTCTCTCTCTCTCTCTCTCTCACTCATAGGTTGATAATCCTTATTTGAGTGTAGTTTTGAAGGTTACCATTTTTGGGAGCTCATCTCATTGGAGACTCTTGTTTGAGAGAGAAGCTTGACCTTCATTTGCTAACTTCTTGTGTTGCATATTTTATTTTGAATTATCTAGTTTCTTTAACCCTCTTTAGTCGACTTGTCACCAGAGAGTTGCATTTGAAATTTTTTTTAGGTTTGGCTGGTTTACCGTCAAACTCATTTCTATTTTGATAACTTCTTTTGATAGCCTCAATCGAGCAACCAGAAGGCCTATCATTTAATTTCTCTAACATTTTTTTGCAGGGTATTTTCTTATCAGTTTTGTTTAAAAATTCATCTCTATTACAAGATTCAATCAATCTATAATTCAGTTTTTCTAAACCCTTTGCATGTGGGCTATTCCTTTTTTTTGTAGGCATATCTTCAATCTCTTATTATGTTATTTTAATCTTTGCTCTTGTAGGTTTATATTTAAATCTTTTCTTGACTCTCACGAGTTTTGATTTGCAGGGTTATTTATTTCATTTGTAATCTTTAATCTAATCTCTCTAGAGATTTCTAACTTATTTCTATTTCATTCAATCTAAAAAATTTCTCATTTATATTATATCTCTGTATTTCTCTACATTTGAAATCCGTTTTTATCTATCTGTTCTACATATTTGTACATATTTTTTCTCTGTGCTTCTTTCTCTTTTTAGTTTCATTTCATCACATTTATCTTACCAAGTTGAACTTTTAAAAAAATTATAACAAACCTTTTTTTTTCACCTTGCCTTGCGTGACCAAGATTTCTTAACTTGCGTGAGGAACCAGTATATGAGCCTTGTTTGTTCTTTTTCCTCCTCTTGCATGAGCTTTGTCCTTTTTGGCAGCTCTTCCTTCTTACCTTGCGCATTATTTAAACCTGCCTTATACCTTGTGTAACCTTTCACCAGTCTGTTTCAAGCCTTGCGTGACCAGACTCCTTGCTCCTTGCGCAACTGTCATCTTCCTTTCTGCTAAATTCATATAATAATATAATATAATAACATATAGTATACTAATATAATATCATATAATATACTATTAGATCATATAATATCATATTATATATCACAGTAGAATCTTTAGATTTCAAAGTTTCACAGAATCTAAAGTTTGAGGGATGGGGTCTTCACTATGAGACTAGAAAGTTTCTGGGCTAATTAAAAATAATAATCTTATAAGAGATCTGTATGGACCGGTACCTTATTAACCAGATAATCGTGACAAATTTGTATGGACCAAATCGGATTTGCCCAAATTTGATGCGTGAAATATTCCACCATGAGAATTATTTACAATTGATCTCAAAAGGTGGATCCATTATGAGGGCAATGGAATCAAAAAAATCCATTCAATGGTATTGAAAACCGTTGGCGCATTCCAAAAGGATTTTAAGTAATAAGTTCCAGCTGTAAGAGAGTAGATATTTTAGATGCAGTGGATAAAGCTCGCTCTTAGCCAGGCATAACAGGCTTCTGTTGGTCGTTGTGCATAAAATTAGGTAAATATTCTCTCCGTTTTTTAGGAAGACGACTATCTCTGTATTTTCATCGTTATCCAGCAGACGGCAGGTGAGACAGAGATATTTGTGTTTCTGTAGTTATCTTCTCGTGGTTGGCAGAATCGGTGAACTGAAGCAGTAAATAAAATAACGCCATTCAGTTCGCCTAAATTTTCCTGACTGGAAAGTGCCAGATTTATTATTCATTCACGTGCAGCGATATTTTCCAAGATCTATTTCTGTTTTGATGTAAATAGTTAAACGTATTTGATTATCTGTTTGATAAAAATGTTCTGGCAGGTCTCACATGTATTTGTGTTGCATGGCTTCATCTGATATGCTGGAAAGACTAGGCCCCTCTAGGAAAGTTGTATTTTGCGTAAAGATAAAAAATCTTGATATTGGAAGTGATGCCTGTAACTTCAGCTGAAATCTGGCCGTTGATCTTAAACGTCACCCAAGATTTCAGGATATGGAAGATAGTTTGCAGACAAGGACGCACAATTTTAAATTGGAATTTTTATAGAAATGTATACACCTAGAAATAGTTAATGGTCATTTTAGTTTAGAATTGTCATTATCATTATCATAATGGAGAATAGTAATTGCATCTTAGTGTTCTTCATCATCTAGCATAGAATTTGCATTTATACTAGTTAGACCCATCTCACATCATTCAAATCTAGTTTTCTAAGTTGAGAATCAAATTGAGCTTAGAGCTATCAACAAGTTCTGAGAAATAGAGAGCAATTAGATACTTATGATGTCTTTCATTTCATTAGCTATAACTAGTTATTTCAAATTGATTTAAAAATTCATTCTAATTTCTTATATAGATTTGTATTGTGTTATATAAGTTTTGAGTACACAAAATACACACCAAGTATATAGTTCAATTCTGAAATATTAAAATAAATTATAGAATAAAAATGTTTTTTAATAAGTGTGAATCAATATTTTTAGATAAATATATAAATTTATTTTAATAATTCCAATATTTTAATGATTATTACGGTCTAAATATTACAGTTTTTAATGCTTTAGAAAAATTTATATTAATGTTATTTATTTTTTAAAAATTATAAAATTAAAGTTATCATATTTTTATAATTCACAAAAATAATACTATAGTTTTTGGATTCAATTAAAACTATTAGATTCCCATAATCCATACAATCAAATCCAAAAAATATTAATTTATAAAATATTAAAATCTTAAAATTATAAACTAAAATCCAGCTTCTATAATTTTAATAAAAAGAATTAAAATGCACTAATGTAGTTCCATTGTTTGGATGCTTGTAAATGGCATCTACAATTTGAAATATAAAATTTGTAAAGGAAGAAAAGAGAATTGTATTATGAATGATCGCAAAAAGTTAAATCCAGAATCTTGAATCTAACTAGAGTTAAGATATATAACTCCAGTCTTCCACTATATACACTGACATAGTCCAACCCATTCTTCAGTTGGGGCCCATCCTACACAGTGAATCTGGAAGAGAGGAGAAATTCATAATTAGAATGTAAAAGAATAATAATGGTAAAGATGAGCACAAAGAAATCCCCCAACTTCAAATATGTGCCCGCAAATGAAGAGCGGTTTCGGTTTGCTCTTCTGGTGGAACAAGCCTGTATTCTGCGCACTCAATTCTGATATCAGCTGCCCACCACTGCTCAATACCGTGAGCAGTCATAAAACTCGCAGAAGCGCCGACGTTGATAATCAGATTCGCACAAGGTATCAAATGTCCTTCCTTCGACTTCCTTCCCAATGACGACAAAACAATGTTGCTGATAGAATTCGGCGCCGCCAGTTTAGCGATACCGCCGGCCCCCATTTGCTTCATCACCTGCTGGTTCGAAAAATAGCCCACATAACCCGAGCTCACATGGTCGTTCCGATTTACGTACAAACAAGGAACCCAAAATCGCAGAGCGGAGAACGTTTTCTGAGATTCAGCTCTGGTACGTTCGTCCTGCAGTGTCATTGACAGTCCGGCCGTCACCAAGCTTCGGGCAATGTGTAACCCGCGCTTGATTTTCTCATTCTGAATCGTTTCTACCGGCGCCGAAACGAAGGGCGGATTGAAGAGATGGGCCTCTAAAAATTGGTGCTTTTCGTCCGCCATTTTCCGTCCGGCCAACATACCCATGGCGGCGCCGAGAGAATGACCGGCGATCCACACGTTTCCACTTCCATGCTTATGAACGCTTGCTTTCACGACGTCCACTATGCAGTGAAAACGGCGGCTTCTGTGGAGTTCGTTGGCGAGAATGCTGAGGTTTAGCCGGACATCTCTGGCTATGGCCTCCGCTTTTGTAACCGTTCCTCTCAGGGCAACCACTATTTTGGGCACGCCCCGCGGCCGAAATCGCACGCGCGCCGCCTTTTTGCTCCATTTATAAACAGCGCCGAAGATTGAGCCGTCGACTTGATCAAGCAGAGGACAGAGAAGCTTGAAACTGAAGAAGCTCCACCACACTTCCACCCTCTTCCCGCCCTCCTGTCTTCCCCGTTCCTGCGCGTACACGCCCTGTACTAAACTGGCGGCTACGCATCTCCTGTGACCTGGATCACACCTTTTTACCAGAGGGGACAAACACCAACGGCGCTTAGACTAGGAAAATGTGGGCAGATGTAATGGAAGGGAAGTTTTGTTTTCAGGTTTTGGTCACTTACCAGTCGACGTGTGTGAGATACCAAGGGCCCGACTGTTTGAAGAGCTCTCGCTCGCTTGACATTTGCTATCGACGATTTACCGCATCGCTTCCTTTAGGGGAAGGAGCTTCACTGTTATAAATTTCAATTTTGTGGGCGTTAATTGGGAATCGTGAACAATCCTGTCCGTAGATTTCACCTGCGGCTATCCAGCCAGATTATTATATATTTTTGAGTAAGATTTATAACCCAAGATCTCTCTGTTTTTCAGGAAGAGGTTCTCCTTCCTCTCTATGTTCTTGTCGTTATCCGGCGATTGCTGGGTGAGACAGATACATTTCTGTCATCTGTCTGTGTTCAAGGCGGCTGCATACCCACCCGATGAAGCGAAGCAGTAAATAGGTAAAACCAATGCCATCATTCAATTCGTGTTAAGTTTTCTATATTGCGGAATGGTAGTTGGTCTGATTCATTCACGTGCACCGAGAGTTCATTTCGAAGTAAATGTATTTAATTGTTCAATCCGATGAAAAAGCTTCTGACATGCATATCTGTACAAAATAACATTTGTATTTGTATACAATGTGGGAATATCAGTGTTTTGACGACATGTCCTGTTAAACACCAAAAACCTGGGAATACGAAGGGATGACTAAGTGTAGCCGCAAATTGACAGTTGAGTTCACGCGTCACGCAAATTTCTAGGATGTGAGGATATTTCGGAGATAAGGTCACATAATTCTTAAACAAAAATTATAAATCTATAAATTTTAACCCTGCAATATCTAAAACTAGATCTTCATATAAAATTCTGTCAAATAATTTTAAACTAGCAATTGCACCTTGGTGTGCAATGGGTAAGCCGAATTAATGTTGGAAGAATAAAAAATGCATTCATTTAAATTTGGTGACAATATTATATCTAAAATTAATCAATTTGAATAGAAACATTGTATAATTGTCTTGTTATTTTTTTAATTTGTAAACTAAATGGAACTTTTTTTAATCATAATTACTACTTTGTAATTAATAAATGTAGTGTTGTTCATTCTTTTACAATAGGATAATTAGACTCCATTACCAACAAGCTCATGCTATGTTTTTAATAAGATGAGATGGAAAGAGAGTTGGACTCAGAGACAAAGATAGAGAGAGATAAGAAGATATAAAGAAGATAAAGTTAGAGGAGGGGAATATGGAGAAGAGACACTTGGATAAATATGTTGGTGTAATGTTAGTTATTATGTACCAATTTCTACTCTTGTATTTGGTATTAGAGTGGCCATGTTCCAAGGCCTAGCGTGATGGAGAAGCATTCATTATTTTGAAATCCTTTGATATGTAGTTTTTGTCATTTCCTTAGATAGACTCCTGGTACATAGACTATAGGATAGGAGTTTGTTATAGATTATGGTGTAGCAAGTTCGTGTGACATTCAACTACAGGCCTTGCAGTGTAGTTATAAGAGAAAATCTAAGACAAAATATCCAACTAGGGCACAAGAGGATGATAAGTGTGGAAAATGTCCCTAATGTATTGCATTCCATGTTCTGGATATAGATTGAACATCCTCTTCCTAACCACCATTTTCTGTTATTTCTTTTATACTTGGATCTATATAGGTAAGTATTGTTGATAAAGTATTGAAATTTCATGTGTCATTGTAAAAGAAATTTCTTGGATGTTTGTAGGTAATGGCTAAAGCAAGTAAAAGGCTGAAAGAGATAATTGGGTCTGATCATTATTTGCCAATGATAGCAGATAAGTTAAGGGAAGAGGAGTTCATCATAGAGACTCAACAATTGCTAGAAAAGGTCCCCATTCATCAATTTTGCAGTAATTGATTCTTTGGTCTTGATGGAGCCCTAATTTGTTGTAGAAATCATGGCCTCCATTTGTAACATATGTGGAAGATTTGATGATATTATTAAAGTAGCAATAGATTACGTTGGTCATTAGTTGAAATATAAAAACTTTTTTTAATTTAAAAGACACGTCACTTTATAAAACCAAGTATAAATAAGGATTTTATAATCCGATAGAAGGAGACATTTGAAGATTGAAACATTTTTTTATATATTTGTATGGAGGGATAAGGAGCATAACATGATTTTGTAAATTTAAATTTATTTTATTTTAATAATAAAATAAAACATATTTTGTTATTTATTAAAGGCAAAGAGAATTAAACTATTGATGAACCGTCCTTTATAATTATTATTTTTGAATATTATGTGCAATTTAAATATCGGATAAGTGGATACAGTCAGATAGCATCCTAAACTTACGCTAAAATAATTTAGGATTGCATAAATATTTGATTTGTCGCGTCTTGATTATTGAATTGATTAGGAATATAAATGCTTTGAACATTATAAAGTTGTACGTAAACCTTCATTGAAGTTGACTCTATTGCCTGAATAAGCAGAGGCATTGGTCTTATTATTATTGAAATATTGGGTTTATATATGAAGTCAGAAAATTTATCAAATCCTTCCTACAAACCTTATTAATCATTACACAACATTTTAATTCAAACATTCAACATTCAACTTTATTTTGATCGAGTTCAAGGATTTTGCCAATTGAGGAACTCACCAGCTTAAATTCACTATAGAAGAGCTTCGAACCAGGTGATCAAGTTTGAAGTAAAGGTTTACCTGCCTAGGTGTAGCAAAGCCTAAAGTGTAGGGGAGTTTGAAGTATTCCCGTTCGTTGGCCAAAATTGATTTGGAATTCTAGTGGAGAGTTGGCAGGCTCTAGGATTTCCAATCTGTGGTTTTGGGAACCAACAGATTGGCGACTCTACTGGGGACAAAACTTAGAATCAGTTGTATGACTTTGTCCTTCTTATGAAGAAGGTGGCGACTCTATTTAATAAAGATTTCAGTTGGTAACTCTACTGAGGGAGAAGACTCGGAAGGAGATGGTGGATAGGTTTTTCAAATGTATGGATCATTTGAAAGAAATCCTTTTATTCTAGATGGTATCAAGCCATTGGATTTCAGCAAGTTTGATTATGAACCTAGCAAGTTATCCCCAAAACTTTCACAACTTGTGCCAAAGTTTCATGGAGAATGGGATGAATCCGCACTTCAACATTTGGATGTGTTTTATACATTCATAGAAGACTATGGGGTTGATACAGAAGATTAGGTGATGAAGTTGTTTGTCAGAACATTGAAAAACAATGCGAGACAGGCTTATGAATCACTACCTACACAATGTATCTCGTTTTGGAAAGAGTTTGAAAAATGGTTCCTATATGAGTTTCATGATGCAAGCGAGGAAGATGACATGTGTTATGAACGGTGTGAAGATCAAAGTTGCAACATGGAAGAGGATCCTAACATGTCTCCACTTGATGACTTTTTCAGTTTGGAGAGATTTGAAGGGGAGTCTTCTGCGCACTTATTCTTGAGGATGGAAAATATGTATCAGAGGATACCTGTAACAATTATGCCTTCACAAAAAGAAATAATGAGAAAGGTCAAAAACTTGGGAATCTCATTAGGTGACCTTGATCTAAAGCTTCTTTTTCAGATATTAGAAGAAGATGATGAAGACAAAGAAGAGGACGCTTATGATCAGATTGAACAAGGCCTTGTGCTTGACGACAATCGTAGTGATGATGAAGAAGATCCAAATTACATATCCCCTTTGGACACATTTTTGGACTTAGAGAAACAAGAAGAAGAATCTGCAGTACAATTTTTTCTGAGGATGTTTAATATCCGTCAAGAAGTACCTTTAGAATGCAGACCTTCAGCCTCTGACCTTTTCAACAAAATGCGAGAATTAGGTCTTTTATATGATCATCAGTTCCTTACCTTTCTCAAACTTATGAATAATGAACTAGATGCAGAGGAGAATGAATGCAAGACTGAAGTAGCATGTGAGTCAAGTGAAGTTTTAGATGTGAATGGAGGAGACTCTTTTGGACAGTTTGAGGAAAGATCTTTCCGTGATGATACTTGTATGATATCAAACACCGGTGAATGTAAAAATGAGGAAGAGGATTCTCTTGGTGTGGAAGAGATTTCAGCCTTGTTAGACATGGAATACCAAAGACTTATTGAGAAGAATGGTCCAAAATTTTTCTCAATCCACCATGGTAAGGAAGTTGACAGATCAACACATGTTGAAGAGATACTAGATGAAGGAGATGATAATTTTCAGGAATCAAATTATGGAGGTGTAATAGAACTGCATAGACAAGAGGAAGTTTCAGAAGATAGTATCCATGAAGATATCAGTCTTGATGAGGAAACACTTGATGATCCAAATGAAAGCTCTCATGAAAGCATGTGTGAATTCTCTGTGTTCCTAAATCCATTGTTTGAAGAGGAAGCAAATGAAGATATGTCAGAGTTCTCTATATTCTCGAATCCGTTGTTTGAAGAGGATCTTTTATGCAATGGAATCCATCAGCATCATAATGAAGATAGCAGTCCTAATTTTAAAGTTGGTAAAACTCATGAAGTGCATTCAGATGTTGAGATATCTTTCAGCTCACCCTATGTGAATGAAATACATCAAACATATGAAGATGAGATGAAATCAGCCAGACATGATGAAGAGATTGTGTTGAAGTATGGTTTTGAAAATTTTTGAAATGTCCTAGTTGATCAAACTCTTGGTGAGAGTGAGTTTGTACCTCTTGGAGATAAGTTATTCTCAACACCTTTTTGTGAGAAGGAAAAACACCCGGAATACAGAGATGGGACAGATAGTGAACAAGAAGGTATCCAAACAAAGAAAATTGATCTAAAGGTTTGTATGATTCACCAAAATCTTCTATTCAACAAGGATGGCAGTAGACCTGATGACTTCTCAAGGGCTGAACACATATTGGATACCGAAGATTGTGTTGATGAAGCGAAGAGAATTGTCTATAAGGAAGATGCATCCAATACAACAAAGTTAAAAGTGTTGCATGAACAAAATCGGGTTTTTGATAGAGGGAAGAAGTGATTTTCACTTTGGGGGGCCTAGGGCCACCAATTTTTACCTTGCATCATGTGAAGCATGGATGCTTGGTCTGCTTCTCCAGAGATAGCTGGAGTCTCATTATGTCCACAAGGGACATATGTCCCCAATAAGAGCCACTGATGGAGCCCTAATTTGTTGTAGAAATCATGGCCTCCATTTGTAACATATGTGGAAGATTTGATGATATTATTAAAGTAGCAATAGATTACGTTGGTCATTAGTTGAAATATAAAAACTTTTTTTTATTTAAAAGACATGTCACTTTATAAAACCAAGTATAAATAAGGATTTTATAATCCGATAGAAGGAGACATTTGAAGATAGAAACATTTTTTTATATATTTGTATGGAGGGATAAGGAGCATAACATGATTTTGTAAATTTAAATTTATTTTATTTTAATAATAAAATAAAACATCTTTTGTTATTTATTAAAGGCAAAGAGAATTAAACTATTGATGAACCGTCCTTTATAATTATTATTTTTGAATATTATGTGCAATTTAAATATCAGATAAGTGGATACAATCAGATAGCATCCTAAACTTACGCTAAAATAATTTAGGATTGCATAAATATTTGATTTGTCGCGTTTTGATTATTGAATTGATTAGCAATATAAATGCTTTGAACATTATAAAGTTGTACGTAAACCTTCATTGAAGTTGACTCTATTTCCCGAATAAGAAGAGGCACTGGTCTTATTATTATTGAAATATTGGGTTTATATATGAAGTCAGAAAATTTATCAAATCCTTCCTACAAACCTTATTAATCATTACGCAACATTTTAATTCAAACATTCAGCATTCAACTTTATTTTGATCGAGTTCAAGGATTTTGCCAACCGAGGAACTCACCAGCTTAAATTCGCTATAGAAGAGCTTCGAACCAGGTGATCAAGTTTGAAGTAAAGGTTTACCTGCCTAGGTGTAGCGAAGCCTAAAGTGTAGGGGAGTTTGAAGTATTCCCGTTCGTTGGCCAAAATTGATTTGGAATTCTAGTGGAGAGTTGGCAGGCTCTAGGATTTCCAATCTGCGGTTTTGGGAACCAATAGGTCTGTCTCACTCTTTCTTGTGTCCTAATTTGGGTTTTATTATGCACTCGTCTTCTAAACTCATAATGAACTTTAGTGCATGCCTATTCAAAACACCAATTCTAGAAATCTAATAATTTCCTTGCAAGAAGTCCTCAACTGCAAATTCAAATTTGAAATAAGGAGTCATTTTATCCATCTCCAATGTCTGAACCTTACACCACTGAAGTATGTTCTCTCCATCCATGACCGCCTGTACGATTCCATTACATATCTCTAAAGCAGAAAAGTAGGTGGCCCAGACCTCGTTGCAATAATATTCTGCTGAGGAAAACTCGTCATTATAATAGTTTAATAAATTTATTGCTAATATTCCTATTTAAAAAATTCCTTTAACTTATTGATTAAAATTAAATTAAATCAACTTTAATAATATTTATATTAAAAATATTGAATAATTTGTTTTAATAATTAGCTTCAATAATATTTTAGCTTTATCAATCTAAATATACTTCATTTTTTTAATTACCTCTTTGAATAGTAGTGAAGTAAACTTATTGCCATTAATTCTTTTCTAAATTCTCTTATGAATAGGTAGAGCGTAATTTGTTAAAACTAGATATAAAGATCAACATTTTGGCAGAAGAATCAGATTCATGGAAACACATTTCAAGCTAAATGGAGTATAGAGAAAGTTCAGACTTGAGGCAATAGAATATCCTTTAACCACTCTATAATCACTTTGTTGAATCTCACACGGTTTTCATAATCCTGGATCTAGCACTATCTTTTATGGAACAAGGACTACAAGTATACTCCATATGGTGTTATTGGGTAGTGACTAAGCTCCTTGCAAAATGCAGCGAAGACCCAAAATATATATATATGTGTGTGTGTGTGTCTATAATAGGTAAAAATATGGATGGGGTCCTAGAACAATGGTTTGCACATAAAAGAGACCCCAAGACCAATATTTTACACTTACACATGAAATTGTATTGATATAGAAAGTAAATGTAGATGATTAATATTGAAATTGAAAAATAAAGGTACTTATCTCCGAAAAAGCATCGGTTGAAAACCCTATCAAACGATCTCAAAAACTATTGATTCCCTTTTTTTTAAAATCGAAATTGCGAGATCTACAAAACCCAGAAATCTTTTTCTGAGATGAGATCAGGTCGACTTTGACCCTCATAAAAGGTCGAAGGCTACATATTGATTCTGAAGGTCAATTTTGACTTTGTTCGCAGATCTCGGAAGTTCACCGAAAAGGGTATCCAAATCCGCTCTCTGATATGAAATTTCGCACCTGTACCTGCAAGAAAAATGGTTTTATTTGTTGGGGGGAGGGGTTTGCGTCAGTCAAACCCCAATTTAGGAATTAACCTTGAAATTGAACTGAAATTACTGGAATAAACAAAGTAAATGGAACAATTCACCTTGCTTGAGTTGAAACCCTTGTGTAGGATTCGAATCCTTGAATCCAAAAGAATGGATGAATGTAGAATCAAATGTAGGATGTCTCCAATCAATTGTCTTTAAATCTTCAACACCAATCTTGAATGGATCTTGAATTTGGAAGAGGCTTGAATGGAAATGGAGGAATCTTCAACAAGAGAGCTCCATAGAGCTTGAATCCTTTAATGGATACTAATGAATCTCCTTAATGAATTGAATGCTTGAATGCTTGAAGGCTTGAATGCTTGAATGCTTGATATTCTTACTTGAGAGCTTGAGAGATTGTGAGATGAGATGGAAACTTGATTGAGAGAGATGGAGAAAATGAGAGAGGAAGGCTCCCTTTTATAGTGATCTAGGGCACAAGAGGGGCCTCGTAGAAAACAATAATTAAGGGCCCATGGCACAAAACTCTAGACAGGTGCACATGGAGAGGAAATTAAATTAAAGTCTTGACACAAAACTCTAGGAGGGGACCACCCTTAATATAGAAATAAAATAATTATTTAAGAGCCTTGTTACAAAATTTGAGGTAAGGCCAACCCCAAAATTAATTTGAGCATTAGGCACAAAACTCGAGAAAGGCTAATCTCCAATAATAAATTAGGAATCATATACAAATCTTGAGAAAGGTCCACCTCAAATATTAATTTGAGAATTTGACACTTAATCCAAGAAATAATGGCCCCAAAGAGGGAAAAGACAAGATTTTGATGAAATCTCGAAACCAAAAGCTAACCCCAAGGATCCCGGACCCTAGGGTCAAGGAGAAGGTTGATCCTGACTAGGTCAGGAGGGTGACCCCACAATAGTGGGTTACACTTTTTTAGACATGCTGATTTTTGCTGAAATAGTAGATTTTTAATAAAATATGATTATTTAAGCCTTGAGAGGTTCCATTTGAAGGAATTAATTAAAAATGGTTAGCTCAAAGCCTCTTAGATAAAAAAAAATATTGATATAACATCTATACTCCTCATTCATACCTGCAATGGAGTCTCCTTTGCACCTATTAAAATGTTGACAAAAAATCACTTTGAATTTATCTTTTGGGATATCAAATAAATCCATTTGAAAAACCTATCTATGTAGTAAGGTACTACTGAGAAAAATATTTCCAATGATTATAATGTTAATATATATTAAGTTTATTATGACTTTGTATTTTTAGTTTTACTAAACATAGATATTTCACTGTATGTCTACCTTTATGTTTGACACTTGTGGAAAAATAGTAAATGAGATAAAAAAAATTCTAAAAAATATCTATGCCCTAGGTATTTAATTTATCTTTCTATAAAAAAAAAATTTAAAAAAAATTGGACAAATACACGACAAGTTATAAGCTATGTAGTTAAGGTATGTCAAAATTACGATTTAGTCAACTTCAAACATTAATAAAATATGAAATAATCATGATAATGTCATCAAACAAATTGCATACCCTCCGTATGGATGTTATAAAACTAATTTTGAAAGAATCACATTGATATCTATTTTAGAAAAAAAATTATGCTCTATGAAAATAATGTAACTCTTTGAAAATGACATTTTCAGCAACATACCGGTTTTCGTGGGAGAAAGGAAAAACCTTTCAAATCAATTCAAAAATAAAATTAAAAAATATATTTAGAATCTAGACATAAAATATTAAAAGACTCTATTTTACTTCATCTTATGATTTCAAATGGTTTAACGACAATATGCATCCGAGTCTAAAAGTTTTTTTCAAAATGTAGAGTTCAGTGTCCATTCAGGCAAAAAAGTGTAACCCGCTATTGTGGGTTCACCCAGGATCGAGTTTGATCCTGACCAGGTTAGGATCGAGGTTGATCCTGACTAGGTGAGGGTCAAGGTTGACTTTGACCTAAAAGGTCGACCTTGACCCTGAGGTCAAGAATCTCAGGTTCATGTAGTCCAAGATGCCAGGAAAATGCCAAGAAGAAGTGGAAAATGGGACAGAACAGGGGAAAAAGCTAGATCCAAGTCGAGTATCCATTCAAGGCATTCAACATGACCCCAAACCACTTACTCGGAGGGCTAAACACTCTTAACATGGAAGTGCTTCCATTTTAAGATGATACATTAAGCCCCCACTTTAGCAAGAGTATGGACTCAATGCAAACTCTTGGTAAAGGAGATCTCAAAGAAAAAGATAATCTTATTGAAATAAAAGGGACAAAGAAATCCTCAAGCCCCCAAGGACTTGAGTCTTAGTCAACTCCAAAATTGCAATAAGAGAGACATCACTAAAAAATAGAGAGAAAATGAGAGAGAGGAGTGGTTAGATCGCCCAGTAAGATGTGTGTATCTCACTGTGAACCACAAAAGGATAGGATGGTCCACCAAGAAAACACTTGATAGTCACTCCATAATATTGTGCACCTTCTGGCGGCTTTGTGCATGTATGTAGTGCATCTTCTGATAGCTTTTATAAAGTACCCATGGATCCACCTTCTTGTATCACCATGGAATACAAAATGTGTGTCTCCTCAAGATTTAGCAACTTATGTGCGTTACCTTCGGAAGATTTAGCATATTGGAAATTGAAAATGCGTGTCCCTTCAGGATTTAGCAACTTATGTGTGTTACCTTCCAAGATTTAGAATATTTGAAACTGGAAATGCGTGTCCTTTCAAGATTAGAAACTTATGTGTGTTACCTTCAAAAGATTTAGCATATTGAAAATTGAAAAATGCGTGTCTCTTCAAGATTTAGCAACTTATGTGCGTTACCTTCTGAAATTTAGCATGCTGCAAAACAAAAGGTTAGAACAAAAATGCATAATATAGAATGAGGGAGGCCGTATATATGCCCCCCTCCTTAAGATGGCAAAAACATACTATTTTGACATGTTAAGGAAAGAAAAGAACAAGGATAAAGCCTTCTTCAGCATCAAGACAATATCCATAGACAACACCCAGTCCAAACCAAGAAGGTCACAGCTCCTATGAGGCCATGGGAGGGATGAATGCAAAGAGATATCACACAAGAAGTGAAAAAGTAACCCTTGTGAGGGATAACACACTGTTCAGTTTCCAAGGTGAGAGATATATCAACCATGGAAACCCAATTTCAAACAATGAAATAGGTTGTGATCAAGGACAAAGATCCTCAATGCAAACTAAAATTTTCATGTATGATTGGATATCACATAATAGATAGATACTGCTTAACCAAGGAAAGAGGTGAATCCCGGAAAGACAGAAAAGAAGGAGATGACATCCTTGCCCCCCAAGAATAGGAACAAAGATGGAAGGGGACCCATTATATCACTCACAACACTATGCAAGACAATGAGCCCCCAAGGATTAGGCTAACATTATTTACATAATGTGGAGCTCCATAATAGGAACATAAATGTTATTTAGAGAAAACAGGATTGAAATACAACTCATTGTCACATGATATATAAATAACATTACTATGAATGAGTTGCCTAATCTTACAATGTAAAGCTTGACATTCATTAGAGTGATCATGAAATCTATGATATAAACAAAAACAAAGAGTCTTCAAGTATGGACTATGTTTCTTTTTGCGTTTAGGTCTAGTAATCATCTTAGCATGAAGGAGTTCAGGAAAAAGAACTTCTTGGTCAAATTTCTTCATAGTTTTATCATGTTTTAAAGTGTTATTTGAGATGTTGTTAGCATTGATTTGTTGTCAAGGATTAAATCCCAATCCATAAGAATGCTCATGCCCCCTAGTGTGTAAGGGCATTTGAATTCCCTATTTATCCTTGCCACATCCTTGAGCATTAAATCCTTGTTTAACTGGGAAGTGATAACCAGGACCATAACAAGAAGCCATATCAAAAGGAGTCAATGGAACTTCAGTAGTCACTATGTCATCATTAGTAGGTTTGATAGATTCATTGTGGGTAGAAGCAGTGACAAAGTTATTACTAAGGGTATTAGAAGTAGAAGTAAAAACTCGTTGTTCAAATTCTCTTTGTTTCTTCATAAAATCAAGATCATTAACCTTATATTCTCCAATAAAGGTAGGATTAAAATCCAAGGTTCCCTAATCATCGTCAGGAAGAGCATTAGAGAAAGAAGGATTATTTTCAAGAATAGAAGTAGTGTGGGTTTGAATATTAAGACAAGGATTAGGCACATCATCTGCATGAAGTGAATACATCTTGTTATTATGTATAAACTTGACTTTATGATGAAGGGTGGAAGGAACAACATGCATCTCATGTAACCAAGGTCTACCCAAAAGAAGATTATAATTGAGAGGTACAAGCATAACATGAATAGGTGTATTCAGGATGACAGGTCCTACTTTGATAGGTAAGGTAATGATTCCTAAAGTGTTCTTCGCAATGTTATCAAAGCCATGTATAGGAACATTGTCAGGTTGAATAGTTGAAAGATTGGCATTAATTGATTTGAGCATGTCCATGCTACAAACATTAAACCCAGATCTATTATCAATCAAGGTCCTACGAATGATACTTTTATTGATAGAAACAACAACCATAAGAGCATCATACTGATTTTGAACTTCTTTAGAAGGTAAATCCTTTTGAGTAAAAATAATGTCAGGAGGACCTGGGGTAGCATGCATGCATTGTAAGAAGTTATTGATGTTCTCTTGATTAGGAGGTGGAGTGGGAAGAGTTGCTAGAGCTTTTTGCAAGGCTTCATAGTAGGTAGGTGAAGTTTGAAGAAGCTCCCATAAAGAAATCTTGGTAGGAGTATTTTTCAATTGGGTTATCAAATCATACTCCTTGCTAGGAAGATGGGGTGGAGGAGGAAGAATGGGTTGAGAAGGTGGTAAAGAAGTAGAAACCACCAGATTAGGTTGAGGATTATTCCTTGTATGATATGTGTGAGCAATCGAATCTTGATCATTGAAAGACTCCATAGGTTTACCTTTGACAGTAAAGCGAGGACAACCTTTGACAGTCAACAAGGGTTTTGGATAAACCATGGTAGTTGTCTCAACAGTACAAATAGATTCACAAGAAGGAAGAAAAGAGGACATCCTAGGAGGAGATGAGGTAAGATCTTGATTCTCCATAGGATCATCACTAAAAGGGAGAGCATTAAGGGAATGCATATAATTCTCCACTAATGCCTCATCACTAGAAGGAATCTCAAATGGAGGTAAAGCTTCTATAATGTCATCTTCTTTCACTAAAATGTCCGCATAAGGGGAGTGTGTTTTAGGAAAAGAGTTATCATCACGTATGAATATATCATCCATTGATAAATCACTCTCTTGTATCAAAGGAGGGGATAAATCAATGTCCTTATCCAAAGGTTCATTCACACTGGCTTCATGAGGAAGAGAGTAATCAATATCCAAATCTAAAGGTTCATCCCAAATAGGAGGATTATCATCCCTATCCATAAGGCATTTGAAAAAAACTTGAAACAACTTATGCATCATGATAATGAACAAGGAAATGCATATAAAATAGATCTCGATATATCTAAATGCATTCAAATGAAATTTATAAGCATGAAAAGGAAATCAAACACCATAAACACAATAGGGCATCTAATTCCACAAAAGAAAGGGGTAAGTATGTCGTGTTCACCAAAATGTAAAGTGAAGGTGAACACACTAGGGAATACAAAGGAAGATCTAATACAATAGAGCATCTAAATCCACAAAAGAAAGGAGGGTAAGTGTGTCGGGTTCACCAAAATGTAATAGGTAAAAATGTGGATGGGATCCTAGAACAATGGTTTGCACATAAAAGAGACCCCAAGACCAATATTTTACACTTACATGAAATTGTATTGATATAGAAAGTAAATGTAGATGATTAATATTGAAATTGAGAAATAAAGGTACTTACCTCTGAAAAAGAATTGGCTGAAAACCCTGTCAAACTGATGCAGGAGCATCCTGGGTGTAAGAGCAATCTTGCATCACCCAAAAATATTTCTATTTTTGTATTCAATAAGGGCTATCTTGTGCAAAGTTGCTATTTATGGAAACTTGCTATTTTTAGTAAGTTGGTCTTACGATCTCGGAATGTCTGATTTTACATATGGAGGTTCATCTCAGTCATATCAGCTTGCCAGCAAAGTTTCATGGCTAGATCAGGTGTAGTTTTGAAGATATTGAAGATTTTCAGTATTGGCAGCAGGGTACAGAAACTTCGAACTCAGTTTTGAAGGCTTTAGAGGCCCTAGATGAGGTTGAAAATTTGGGTGACAAGCACCTTGCACCGGTCAAGCCTGTAGAGCACTTCGTGGCATTTCTAGAATAGGGTTATAATAGCCAATCGAGTCAACGAGCGATGACTTATGGTCTTCGAAAGTTGGATCACCTGAAATGGTGGAAAATAATTTTTCTTCAAAATTTCTGTTTGGGTTTCAAAACTCATTTTGAGCCGACTTTGATGTAACAAATTGTAAAATAAAATAATTCTAAGTTTGGTCGGCCCTAAGGGCTAAATTTCTAGAACCTTCTCGGGCGGTGGAAATTGCCTATATAAAGAGGGCCTGTAGTGTTGTCTAGGGTAGTTCTGGGTAGTAGATCTGGGTATTGATTCGAGGCTTTGTCCTACAGAATATTGTAAGGGAATGCCCATGTGGCTTTGCATATTTTAATTCTGAAAGTTTGTAATTCCACATTTGTGGAGATAATAAGAAGCCAATTTTCTATTCTTGCATATTATTGTTGTTGTTTCTCTATTTCTGTTATGTGCTTGTGGTATTAAGGGGAGCACCCTTCATCAAGTGGTATCAGAGCAGGTGTTCTTGAGTGTGTAAATAGATCACCGACTGTGAGGCAGTTTGCACTAGGACTGTGGTTAGGGTTTCAGCACGCATCACGAAAATGCCTCCACGAAGAGAACATGGCGGAAGAGCTGGTGTTGTGACACCTGAGGTTAGAGAGCTGCAGAGACAAGTGCGAGCATTACAAGAAGAGATTCGCAGAGGAATGAATCTTAATGTCAGAGATGAAAGTGAGGATGAAGCCGAAGAAGAATATCAAGAAGGAGAAGCTGAAATTGTAAACCAGGAGAAAGAAAGACTTTTTCGGGCGATTTCCAAGATTGGGAAAAGACCTAAGATTGAGGTTCCTACATTTTCTGGAAATCTTAACCCAGAGGAATTGATCAACTAGATCAATGAATGTGAGGAATATTTTGAGTATGAAGATGTTGAGGATCTTGATAGGGTCAAATTTGTGAAGGCCAGATTGAAAGGTCATGCAAAGATCTGGTGGCAAGAAATTCAATTGGAGCAAAATAAAAGAGGGAAAGATAAAATCACAAGATGGGATCGGATGGTGGATAAATTGAAGCGACAGTTCATTCATGTTGATTATGAGCTTGACTTACTAAAGAAAATGCAAAGTTTGAAGCAAGCAGGAAGATCTGTTTAGGAGTATATAGAGGAGTTCTATCGACTTCTCATCAAAATAAGCCATGCAGAAGCTAATAAGGAGAAAGTTGCCTGATACCTTAATGGGTTAAAGCCAAGCATTCAGGAGGAGTTGAATCTGGTTCGAATGAATAGTATTGAGGAGGCATACTAGTTTGCCCTAAAAGTAGAGAAAAACTGAACAAGAAGTTTGAGAGCAGACAAAATGGAAGAGGTCGTGGTGGAAGATCTGGTGGACGGTCATATGGTGGCTGAAATGAAGATCCAAAAAAGAAGGATGAGGCTAGTAGCAGTCAGAATCTGAGAGGAAATAATTTCAATCGTTTCTAGGATCGGAGTAATAGAGATCAGAGAGGAAGAGGAAGAGGACAAAGATCTGGAAGAGGAGGCTTCTGTGGAACATGTTTTCACTGTGGAGAAGAAGGTCATAGGGCATTTGAATATCCTCAATGCCAAGGCAGAACAGATAGGAGAAATGAAGGCCAGGCCAGAGTTGCACATGTAGATGAAGATGCTCGATCATCAAATTTTGAAGATGCTAAAAGAGGAGAAACGCTAATTAACAGAAGAGTTTTGCTGAGTGGTGAGAATGAACCTGAACAAAGGAGGAGCCTGTTTCGCGCTCGATGCAAGTGTGAGGGTAAATGCTATGATGTGATTATCGATAGTGGAAGCACTGACAATTTGGTGTCAGAAGAGATGGTGACAAAGTTGAAGCTCAAGAGATAGAAACACCCACATCCATATCGGATTGCCTGGGTGCAGGATGACCACAAGGTCATGGTCAGTGAACAGTGCTTGGTAAAGTTCAAGATCGGCGGGTACCAAGATGAGGTACTATGTGATATCATCTCTATGGATGCATGTCATATGTTGTTGGGTAGATCGTGGCAGTTTGACAGATGTGCTGTACACGATGGTCATGCGAATACCTATTCCCTGACAAAGGATGGAGTGTGACATAAGCTAAAGTCATTGAAGGAGACTGAAGAAAAGTTATGTGGTAATGCAAGAATAACATTTGTTGATGGAAGAAAATTCCTAGATGGTATGAGGCATGAGCATGTGTGTTTTGCTTTAATTCCAAAAGTTGGTAAAGAAGAAGTAGAGGATGTACCTGTAGAGGTTGCAGATTTGTTGAATGAGTTTCAGGATATTGTATCTGATAATGTACCTGATTGATTACCACCGGTAAGGAAGATCAGTCATTAGATGGATTTGATTCCAGGAGCCAGTTTGCCAAACAAGGCAGCACACAGAATGACACCAGCAGAAAGTGAAGAGTTGAACAGACAAGTACATGAGTTATTGCAGAAGGGGTTGATTCGAGAGAGTCTGAGTCCCTGTGTTGTACCAGAGGTATTAGCACCAAAAAAGAATGGAGAGTGGAGGATGTGTATAGATTTCAGAGCAATAAACAAGATCACAATCAAGTATAAGTTTCCATTGCCACGAATGGATGATATTATGGATTGTTTGAATGGGGCTGTGTATTTCTCAAAGATAGATCTGAAGAGTGGATATCACCAGATTCGGATCAGAGAAGGAGATGAATGGAAGACTACCTTCAAGACAAAGGAAGGACTGTATGAGTGGTTAGTCATGCCTTTTGGGCTAACCAGTACACCGAGCACTTTCATGCGGCTCATGAACGAGGTTCTGAAAGAATTTTTGGGTAAGTTTGTCATTGTTTACCTAGATGATATTTTGATTTTTAGCAAGACATTGGAGGAACATATGATGCATATTCATATGGTGTTTGAGAAGTTGAGAGATGAGAAATTGTTGATTAATTTGAAGAAGTGCAGTTTTGTGAAGAAAGAGTTAGTGTATTTGGGATTTGTAGTTTCACCAGAAGGTCTAAAAATGGACCCAGAGAAGGTACAGGCTATCCTTGAATGGCCTACTCCAAGGAGTGCTACTGAGGTAAGATCTTTTCATGGTTTGGCTAGCTTTTATAGAAAGTTTATCAGAAATTTCAGCAGTATTTGTGGACCCTTGACTGAAACAATGAGAGGGGATAGAAAAGAGTTTAAGTGGACTAATGGGGCAGAAAAGAGTTTTTAATTGTTGAAACAAAAAGTTACATAACAACCTATTTTAGCACTTCCAGATTTTAATAAGGTGTTTCAAGTAGATTGTGATGCTAGTGGTACTGCAATAGGAGCTGTTATGAGCCAAGAAGGTAAACCTATTGCTTATTTCAGTGAGAAGTTAAATGATGCCAAGAGAAAATATTCTGTCTATGATCAGGAATTTTATGCTATAGTTCAAGCATTAAAGAAGTGGAGACATTATCTGCTTCCTAAGGAGTTTGTTTTGTATACTAATCATCAAGCGTTGCAATATTTGAATAGTCAAGGAAAGTTGAATCAGAGGCATTTGAAATGGGTTGAGTTTTTGCAGAGTTATACATTTGTTTTGAAACACAGGAGTGGAAAGTCTAATAGGGTTGTGGATGCTCTTAGCAGAAGGCAACTATTGCTGACAGAGATGTAGATTGAAGTGGTTGGGTTCAAGGAACTCAAGAATTTATATCCAGAGGATCCTGATTTTGGTGAAGCTTGGAAAGCTTGTACAGAACCTGTTACTCTAGACAGGATGAAATGGCTGGATTTTATCATCCAAGATGATATGCTATTTAGAGGGAGTTAGTTGTGCATTCCATGAAGTTCTATGAGGGAGAATCTCATCAAGGAGAAGCATAGTGGAGGATTGGCTGGACATTTTGGTCATGATAAAACCATTTCTTTGGTTGGTGAGAATTATTATTGGCCACAATTGCAGCAAGATGTGAAGAAGTTTGTACAGAGTTGTAGAGTATGTCAGATGGTGAAAGGAGTGAAGCAAAATACAAGATTGTATCAGCCATTATCTATACCAGAGAAGCCTTGGGAGGATATCAGTATGGACTTTGTTCTTGGTTTACCGAGGACACAGCGGGGACGTGATTCAATTTTTGTAGTAGTTGACAGATTTTTGAAGATGGCACATTTCATTCCCTGCAAGAAGACTAATGATGTTGTTCATGTAGCAGAATTGTTTTTCAGAGAAGTGGTGAGACTACATGGTTTGCCAAAGACCATAGTTTCAGATCGAGATACTAAGTTTGTTGGATATTTCTGGCGGACATTGTGGAAGAAGTTGAAGACAGATTTGAAGTTCAGTTCATCACATCATCCATAGACTGATGGACAGACAGAGGTGGTGAATAGAAGTTTGGGAAATGTGCTGAGATGTTTGGTTGGAGATAAGCCAACAAGATGGGATTTAATTTTACCACAAGTAGAATTTGCATACAATAATTCTGTCAACAGGAGCACTGGTAAATCACCATTCCAGATTGTATATGGAAGTAGTCCAAGAAATGCATCTGAGTTGAGAAAGATAAATAAAGGAGAAATAAGTAGTGCTGAAGTTGAGGATTTTGCAGAACATTTGAAGAACATCCATGAGGAGGTGAGGAAGCGTATTACCAAGATGAATGTGCAGTATAAGACTAAGGCAGATGAGAAAAGGAGGCATAAGGAATTTCAGGTTGGGGATGAAGTCATGGTTCATTATTGGAAGGAGCGGTTTCCAGTTGGTACATATAACAAGCTGAAAATGAAGAAGTTTGGACCATGTAAGATACTGAAGAAGCATGATTCAGAAAATGCATATGAGGTAGGATTGCGTACTGAGCTGAATATTTCACCAATGTTTAACATTTCAGATTTGATAGAGTATCATGAAGGAGGTGTTGAAGATGAGGTTGCAGCAGCACAGTGGAGTATTCCAGCAACCAGTTCAAATATCAAGGAGATTGAAGACATACTGGACAGTCGTGTTAGCAGAAGCACAAGGAACATGACATATGAAGAGTATTTGGTCAAATGGAAAGGACGACCTGTTGAAGATTCATCATGGCTAACAAAGGAGGAGGTTAACCATCTTGGTTTTCCTCTACACACCTGAGTCGTGATAGGGTCACTTCTCAAATTACCCTGGGTGTTTGATGCAGGAGCATCCTGGGTGTAAGAGCAATCTTGCATCACCCAAAAATATTTTTATTTTTGTATTCAATAAGGGCTATCTTGTGCAGAGTTGCTATTTATGGAAACTTGCTATTTTTAGTAAGTTGGTCTTACGATCTCGGAATGTTTGATTTTACATATGGAGGTTCATCTCAGTCATATCAGCCTGCCAACAAAGTTTCATGGCTAGATCAGGTGTAGTTTTGAAGATATTGAAGATTTTCGGTATTGGCAGGAGGGTACAAAAAATTTGAACTCAATTTTGAAGGCTAGAGAGGCCCTGGATGAGGTTGAAAATTTGGGTGACAAGCACTTTGCACCACTCAAGCTTGTAGAGCGCTTTGTGGCGTTTCCAGAATGGGGTTATAATAGCCAATCGGGTCAACGGGCAATGACTTATGGTCTTCGGAACTTGGGTCACCTGAAATGGCAGAAAATAATTTTTCTTCAAAATTTCTGTTTGGGTTTCAAAACTCATTTTGAGCCGACTTTGATGTAACAAATTGTAAAATAAAATAATTCTAAGTTTGGTCAGCCCTAAGGGCTAAATTTCTAGAACCTTCTCGGGTGGTGGAAATTGCCTATATAAAGAGGGCCCGTAGTGTTGTCTAGGGCAGTTCTGGGTAGTAGATCTGGGTATTGATTCGAAGCTTTGTCCTACAGAATATTGTAAGGGAATGCCCATGTGGCTTTGCATATTGTAATTCTGAAAGTTTGTAATTTCACATTTGTGGAGATAATAAGAAGCCAATTTTCTATTCTTGCATATTATTGTTGTTGTTTCTCTATTTTTGTTATGTGTTTGTGGTATTAAGGGGAGCACCCTTCATCAAGTGGTATCAGAGCAAGAGTTCTTGAGTGTGTAAACAGATCGTCGACTGTGAGGCAATTTGCACCAGGACCATGGTTAGGGTTTCAGCGCGCATCGTGAAAATGCCTCCATGAAGAGAATGTGGCGGAAGAGCTGGTGCTGTGACACTTGAGGTTAGAGAGCTACAGAGACAAGTGCGAGCATTGCAAGAAGAGATTTGCAGAGGAATGAATCTTAATGTCAGAGACGAAAGCGAGGATGAAGCCAAAGAAGAATATCAAGAAGGAGAAGCTGAAATTGTGAACCAGGAGGAAGAAAGACTTTTTCGGGTGATTTTCAAGATTGGGAAAAGACCTAAGATTGAGGTTCCTACATTTTCTAGAAATCTTAACCCAGAGGAATTGATCGATTGGATCAATGAATGTGAGGAATATTTTGAGTATGAAGATGTTGAGAATCCTGATAGGGTCAAATTTGCGAAGGCCAGATTAAAAGGTCATGCGAAGATTTGGTGGCAAGAAATTCAATTGGAGCGAAATAGAAGAGGGAAAGATAAAATCACAAGAAAGGTATTTGATGGATTTTGTTTATCTTGTGTCAATGTACTTATATATAATAAATATTGCAATCTTGTAATCTTGTATGAAGTGGATTAGTGTTATGCAATTAATGTATGATTTTAATGTGAAGTATTTATTTAATAAAATATTTAAATTTTATAGAGAAAAATAAAATATTATTTATTTATTTGTGTATTCGAAATGGATGTGTGTCTATAATGATATTTTTTGATATCAATATAATATTTTAATATTATTAATTAATAATAATAATAATTTATTATTGTATTATTATATATAGATTATATATAGATGTTTTATACTTTTTTCTTATCTATTGTATTTTTAAAGTTTTATTTTTCTACTTGTTTTTGCATGTTATCTTTTCTTTTCATGGTGGGATTTTTTTAGGTTGGGTCATCTTGCTCCAATCAACATATTTCCTATGCAGATCATTTTAGAAAATATTTTGTATGTTGTTACTAATTCCAATATGCTAATTTTCATCAATTTGCAAAGTGCAATTGGCACCTCATGAATGACACTTCTTCATGTGTGTGTCTCTATAAATGCATACATATGTATACATATACACACACATATACCCTTTGAGAAAAATATTTGCATGCAAACATGAGGTTAGCCTCAGGTGGGGCGCTCCATTCAATATTTCTACAATTAAAGTGGTGGGTGGGTGAATTGTAATGCCTAGAAGGAATAATGTATTATTCTATGCCTAGATGCCCTCTCTATCTTTGTAGAGGGGTGACTAGATATATACACACTAGTAATGCATTACATATAGCTCATTTTTTAATAATTGTATTCATATTCTAATATGTTAATTCATTATTCTTCACTTTAGATCATGTGTGTAAACCTAATCTAGGTCAATTATATAATTCTTCACTTTTAAAATTCAAATTTATAAATTCTTGATTATGAACTCTTTCATTAGTCATTTTAAACCAAACTAACACGCATTATATTAATTTATGAATTTCAACATTGTGCTAATTTTTTTTTATAGTTATACTTAAAACCCTTCCCTCATTCAATCTAAAAGCATTTAAAAATTAGTAAAATATATATAAAATAATTTGATAAATAATTATGAAAACATCAAAATTACCATAACATTCAAGAATCTAGCATATTTCCAAAACATATTGTGAAATTTAGAAGACGTGTTCAAAGAGCATTTCTCATTATGCGAATATCAATTGGCAAGGCACAAATCTATGAGAGACCTAATTAGTAATTATTATTTTGAATTAAAAATCTAAGTCATTTGAAGAGAGAGCATGATAAATCACCACCTACAATACTTTTCCATCATAAGAAATGGGTCCAGCCAAAATGTGCCGATTGAGCCAAAACCCAAAAGCTTTTGCGAACAAAACAATCAAAACGGTTGGAATTCAAAAGGAAAAGTACCGTGGGTTCCCCTGTCATGCCCCTAATTCATAGAATTACAGCCAAGATAGCACACTTTGAGATACTTTGACAATTGTAATGATGATTTGCCTGTCTGGTGAATATTTGACAAAGCATCTTTAGAGTAGACTCCTTCTGAATCAGACTTTAAGTGAATCTTAATTTCCCCTTTGTGATTTTAACATCTAGCAAAGTTTATTTTAGTTATCAGTATAATTTTAATGAATATTTCGAATCATATTAGTGATCTTTATTTATGAATAATTTATAAAAATATATGATGAAAATCAAAAGCGTAAATATACTGTAAAAACTGTGAAAAATCATGCCAACTCTGATTAAGATTATCAAACAACCTTGTCTCTTCTGTAATTCCAAGAATTGGGTTCCTTGTCAGAATCAAATGAATATTTATATTGTATTTTCAGAAGTACCAAGTACTTTTCGTGGCCCCATTTTCGGTGTGGCACTACAAATAGTCCTTGATATTCATTTCGCTTGAATTTTCCTCTATTTTATTGAGGGTTTTGCTGGATACTTTCCAATGTCTCAGAATGGCTAGAGAAATCATGGTCTATTGCATAGCTATTTTGGCAATGCTAATGATGGCATGGGCTATGATTCTCGCAGGCCCCAAATTTGGTAGCTGTATCCTATTTTGGAATTTTAGTTACAAAATACAATCAATATACTGGGAAGACTGTATGTTGTGAAAGAGAAGAAGTTGGACGGAGGCGGTTAAAAATTACATAGAATGATATTGAAATATATATTTGATCCATATAATATTTAGAGAGATAATTTTTCAGTTCAATTGTGTATATTTTTCATGGAACATTTGGAACCATACTAAGATTCATCATTAGAAAGAAGAACTAACAATAGCTTGACAGACCAGGTGGCCAATCAAATTTATGTCTCTTCAATAAATTTTTTAATTTAGATCATGAACTTGTTTTATATTGTACCAAAACACCTTTTTAACATATGTGTGGCAATTATAATAGATTTTATGTTCAATTCTGAGAGAATCTACCAAAATAGGTTTTAGATGCTTCAAAATTATTTGTCTGCATTGTAGATGCGCTCGTCTGATATGTAAACAAACAAAATCAGAGAAACGCTCAATTAAATTGCATGGAATCCAATTTAATTTACAAAGAACATTAAGATTTAATGTGCAACGAATTCAACAGCAAGAAATGTGCCTGATAATTAAAATAAATTCTCTTTATTTTTAAAAAAAATTTCCCTCTATTTAATTAAGTTGTTAGGGATCCAATTTTATGTACAGATTTCATTATTTAATGTGCAATGTATTCAAAAGAAATGACGGTAGAATTCTCTATATTTTGAAACAGATTTTCCCTCCCCTACATTCACACCATGGCAACAGGGCAATACTCTGAATATATAGCTAATCATTTAACAGAGCATAGTAAAAATTTTGCTTGCATGCATCCAAATATCATAAACTGTAGATCTAAAATGTCTTTCATTGAACACAACCATTGATAATCTCACTAGACTAAAGCCAATAATTACCAAAAATAGATGATATTATTATTATGCAAACCCTTAATGCAAAGCTTGGAAAAGTGTCTTTTATTTGATAGATGGTGAAACAAAGAACTCTTTCAAAATCCAGCCTATAATGGCCATCAAAATAGTCAGATCACATGAAAGAAAAAGGTTAGAAGTGATCAATCATCTCCATATTCATATGTTGAACAGATCAACGAAAAAAGCAGAGTAGAAGGATAATGAAAGATGCAAAGAAAGAAGGTTGTAAACGAAAAATGCGTACAAAGCCTGGCATCTACCATACCATTGATGTGACATGTATGTGGACAAACTGCCAGGAAGACAAATTAAAATGGTAGGCGAAAATGATCAGATTGTCTGCAGGATGATGGACGGCCACGAAGCTCCCAATGGTAGTCATTGGGCTCTCCACCGCTTGCAACCGTAGATTTAAAATTTTTTGCTTGGCCTCTTTCAAAATGAAAACACCTACGACATAATTAACATTTTTAAATGTTTTTGAAATCGAGATATTAAAAGTATTTTAGTAAAAGATGATTCAATAGATAAGAATTTTTAATAATCCTTATGATATGGTGTAGGCAAGATTTTTTTGAAATTTCTTTATTACTCACAAAGTATTAGTAATCCGTGTATTTTTTAGTCAATTATTTGAAATAGCATAGAAATTTAAAATGTATTAATGTGATTTCTTTGTTGTGTGATTATTAATAACTTCCATATGTCCATGAAGGTCATGACAAAATTGTAACATCCCTTGTAAGTGATCTTCAATTAGTTTGAAGGCATTAATGGTATTCAACTAGAGTGTTTTTAAACATAAATTTGTGTTCACGTCATGCAAAATTGATAACAATGATATTATTATAAAAGCAAGTATGTATCAAGGATTTAGTTAGTTAAAAAGTTCCATTTTTATTTCTTGTCAAATCGGAAAGTGTAGCAGCATTCAATAATAGGTTTTCGAAAATAAAATTCAAAATTCAATAGTGGTGTTTTCTTTGTGTACTATATTATGTATATCTTAACTTCTGACATTAGTAGATTGTAAATGGGATTTCGAGGATCTTTTTTGTTGTTGTCTTTCACTATGAATAAAACATAACAGTTATTGAACGCCCTATGGATTAGTGCTCTTCCCATGTATCATACATGATATAAATTAAAAAATTAGAATAAAAATATAAATATAACTTATATTATTAATCTTTAAAAATTATCATATATAATATAATTTTAAGCATATTTTGTGATTATTGATGAACAATAAAGATGTTCTTATGAATTAAGAAGTATTTCAAAACACTAAGCTAGACCATTTCTATGAGACACAAAATAGATCTATATATTCATAGACACAACTTAGATCTATGGATAATCCCCATTAAAATAACCAATTAATACAAACAAAGATAAGTGCTACACTCAAGCCATAAATTTTAGTGCATTAATAGATTTATTCAATAGCAAACTAAACTAAATTTCCCAATCCTAACATTTAATTGACTCCTTATATCTTAAATATTTTTATTATAAAAATGTCTAGAGATGTCTAAGATCTATTTTTATTTAAAAATTAGTTTATTTTATTTATATCATTTATTTTATAATCTTTATTTACTTAACAAAACATTTTTTTGAAAGAATTACTATGTTTTATTTATTTAAGAACTATTCAATTTTATTTATATTTGATTGATTATTCAACCAAAATTTGTAATATTATATATTTTAAAAATATTTTATAATCTATTATAAATTGTAAAATAGTTAATTGATAAAATTTTCAAAATAAGACTATTGAACAATGTTCAAATATTAAATCTCATCTTCTTAGAAGAAATCTCAATTTCTATAAAATATTATTTTTCAACAATATTTTCTTGGTGAGAAATATGTGGATATTATCATTTGCAGGTATAAGATGGTTACACGGACCCCAAGATGGTCCAAACAAAATGTTTTTCCAAATACTGATTTGGCTCGAAAAGGAGTTGAGACTCTTTTCAAGAAACACTTTTCAATTTCAAATGCCATAAATCCCTAATTTCAAACAACTCCAAGCTTCCAGTGTCTTCTCGACCTCACATAGCCCAGAAAGTGTGGGGCCTACTCATAAATTCACCCATCTCCGGGCATTGAATCTAGATGAAAAAGACTGAACTCCCCTTATTCTGAGCACTGAATTCTGATATGAGCAGCCCACCACTGATGAATACCATGCACCGTCATAAAATCTGCCGAAGCACTCAAATTGATGATAAGCCTCGCACATGGTATCAACTTTCGGTGTGAGCGTGTGGCCCATTCTTGCGGTCCTGTCTTTCCCGGATCAGAGCTTACAAGCACAGTGGAGAAAATCAACGGCTGTTGGAGTAGGAAAAAATGGGGAGATTTTGTGTAATTAAGGTTTTGGTATCTTACCAGTCGACGTGTGTGAGATAGCAAGGGCCTGAAAGATTGAACATGATCTCTCGCTCGCTTGCCATTTGCAATTGAAGATTTACTGCATCGCTTTGTTGAGTGGAGATTCGTCAGTGTTGTTGATTTGAAATGTATGCGCTTTAATTGGGAAGCGTGAACTATCCTGTCAGTAGACTTCATCTCCCACGCTCCCAGGAAGTGAATGATGATATCAATGTATGATGTTAAACAGAGGTTGAATGGGAGGCAGCGGCTATGCAGGCATATAAATAGACAATTTATCAAGGGGAAAAAAGTATACTTAATTTTTTTTTGAAAAAGTGTTTTTTTCGTGAGTTATCTATCCAGTCATATCATTCGCATGCATGGGTAAATACGGTAAATATAAAACTATTGCAGAAACTGTCAGTAAAAATTGTACCATTTTTGTGGAGTAGGACAAAAAAATTCTGAGCGTATATTTTTCAACTAACATTGGCCATTTTGAAATAATAATAATAATTTTAAATATTTTACGCTTAGCGGAATTGCTCAATTTCTACGAATGGGAAGAAATTTTTTAATAGGTAAATATACTTGCTGAATCTATGAATGGTAAGCAATTTTTTAATAGGTAAATATATATGATATTCCGATATCTTAGAAGAAGACTTACAATATGATTCTTAAGGCGTCTAAGGACCTGCCTATTGCCTGTCATGTGGACTCTCATAGATACTTAAAATGTAAATGGCCCGATGGGGTCATTATGTCCAAAATCAAAGCCAAAAATATATACAATATTATTGGGCATAATGAGACCATCATTGACCATGTTAACTCTGTTTGGTATTCCTCCCTTGATAACGGTTCTTGGAAAAAATACTTTGACATTCTTTTGAACCTAAAATTAAATGCTAAATGGCTGGCCTTGCTTGATAGACTTCTGATTAGAAAAGATGCTTCCATGAATGATTTTTGTAGCTTATGTAGACTTCATGAAACTAGTATCTACATATTTTTTTTAATTATATTTTTGCTAAGGAAATTTGGAATATGTTTTGTATCACTTATCCTATAAATGTGAATATTCTTGAAATTATCACTAGAAATATTAATGGACTTAAAAAAGATTCTAATCTCTTTTGGAATAGTCTCTCTTCTAAAGTTCTTTGGCAGATCTAAAAATGCAGGAACGAGGAAAGGTATCAAAGCAACCCTAGAGTTCTTACTTTTTCATAAAATCACTTATTTTAAAATCTTTTTATAAGTTCACACTACTATGATGATGGACAAGGATAAGCTTAAGAGGTTCCTGAAAGATGGATATGTCACCTTCTTCATCTATGAGCTGAAGCATGGCTATGAGTGGAGAAGAAACATTGATGATCTTCAAATGTTCGAAAGGACTTGCAAAAAGCTCAACCAGGAGATTAAAAAGAACATCAAGTCTAAAAAGGACTAGATCTTCACGTTGTTTCAAATCCAGGAGCATAAAAATATTGTTTGGATGGAGGGTCCTAGGAGGTGGACTACCTGGGTGGACACCCATGATGATATCTTGCACTACTCTTTTATCTTGCTTTCATATGTGTTGATCTTGCTAGCTTGTACATTCCGTTGTAAGCTCTTTTTGTGAGGTCGGGCCTCTTTGTTTGTACTTTCTGATGTAACTAAACTAGATATTGCGGTTGTTCCTTTTTTGATCCTCTTATATATAATATAAAAAAAAAATTTAAAATATTTTTAATAGTATTATATTGTAGCATAAATGATATATATAGTTAAGTGCTTTTATATTATATTAATTTTTTAATAATATTATTATTTAATTTTTGAAACTACATATATAAATAATAATAAATTTTAAATAAATATAATTATTTTTAATATTATAAATTTCAAATATTTTATAGTAAATTATTTTTAATTTTTTTTAGATGTTATATATATATATATATATATATGAAAATTTTAATTTAATTATATATTATATATGTATAATATAACTATTCTTAATAATAAATTGTATGTATAATTCTTAATTTTTTTTGTATTATATATAGGTAGATCAAAAAAGGAGAGATACAACAGTATCAACCGAGAGTACACAAAAAGAGGCCTAGCCTCACCATGATCTCAGAGTATAAAGTAGACAGTCATAGTTCAGAGAAAAGATGAAACTAATGTAAAACATCATAATGGGTGTCAACCCAGGGAGTCCATCCAAGAGGGCCCTCCATCCAAACAATGTTCTTTCGCTCCTGGATTTGCGTAAGCAAGAAGATCTCATCCTTCCTGGAGTTAATATTCTTTTTGATTTCTTGGTTCAACCTTTTGCAAGTTCGTTCAAATATTTGGAGGTCATCAAAGTTCCTCCTCCACTCGTAGCCATGCTTCAGCTCATAGATGAAAAAGGTGGCGTGCCCGTCTTTCAAGAATCTTCTTAGCTTATCTTTTTCCATCATCATCGTTGTGTGGACCTGAAGAAAGATTTTTTAAAAAGTGAGTTTTCAAAAAAAATCTGTAAGAATTATAGGGTTGCTTTGATACCTTTCCTCGTTCCTGCACTTCCAGATCTACCAAAGAATGTTAGAAGACATCATATTCCAAAATAAATTTGAATCCTTTTTTAGCCCATCAATATGACCAGTAATAATTTCCAGAATATTCACATTTAAAGGATAAGTAATACCAAACATGTTCCAAATTCCTTAGTAAAGATGCAATCAAAAAAGATATGTCTACCAATTTTAGGAAGCCTGCAAAGGCTGCAAACATCATTCATATGACCATCCTTTCTAATAGGGCGTCTGTCAAGCAGAGCCAACCACTTAAAACATCTGATTTTAGGTTCAACAACACTTTTCCAGAGAATATCAAAATACTTCTTCCATGACACAGCATCAAGGGAGGAATACCAGACAGTATTGACATGATCAATAATATTTTCATTATGACCAATGATTTTATAGATATTCTTGGCTTTGAGATTTCTCATAATGACCCCATCTGGCCATTTGCATTTTAAGTATCTATGAGAGTCCACATGATAGTTAGTTGGCAGATCCTTGGCAGCTTTGACTATCATGTTATAAGTCTTCTTTTGGGAATCTAGAATATTAAATCTATTCCTAAGCTCATCCCAGCTAATGAGTTTATCATGTTCAAAAAGATCAGCTAACTAGGAGATACCCATTTTAGACCACAGCCTAGTAGAACATCCTTGGGAGAGGGCTAGGGGTTTACCAGCCAGGTGTAAGTTCCACCAAATGGATCTTTCACCATATAGATGCTTAGCATCATGAAAATCCTTGCTGGTGACAGAATTCTTGACATGGTCCCAGGCTCTCCAGATGGATCTGAAAACAACAGAGCCTTGAACACTGACTGAGAAATTGCCAACAAGTAAATCACAAAAGGGGAGATTTCTCCAAGTTTTAGCTTTTTTTGGAAAACCTCTTTCAATATTATGCCTAACCAGCACTTTCCATGGATCGTTCCCATCCATAGAGTGAAAGATCCATTTGGCGGATAGAGCAATACCTTGAGTTTTAAGGTCCTTAAGCCCCAACCCCCCAAGGAGTTTATCAGTATGACACCAATCCCATTTGACCGCATGCATTTTTTTATTGCCTTTACCATCAGACCAGAGAAAGTTCCCGATGGCCTTTTGGATTTCCAAAATTTGGTAATTACTGAACATCCAAGCAGAGGAATAATATATGCTATAAGAAGACAACATCTTTTGACAAACTTGAATTTTGCCAGCCAGAGATAAAGATCTATTATGCCACTTATTCAACTTCTTATTAATTTTATCTTTGATCCAAGACCACATGTCTTTAAGGGAAGGCTCAACAGAAAAGGGGATGCCTAAGTATTTAACAATTTTATGAGGTCCACCCCATTGGAAGTTATACTGATTGAACCAAACAGGAGGTTTCTCTTCCCATCCAAGGCAATTGGATTTGGAATGGGATATACGAGCACCAGAGATAGAACAGAACATATTGAGCTTGGTTTGTAA
>BSBK01010655.1:0-70000 GCA_027943335.1 Chamaecyparis obtusa | reverse complement strand
AAAATGATGTTGATGAATTTAATAATACAAACTATGTGAGATGTATTCATTAATTAACCATTTTCACACCAACGTTGAAAATACAAGAGAAAGAGGGGCTTTCAGGGATGACTCTCAATATAACCTAAGTTAGATTGAATCTCAAAACTTGAATCCTAGGAAAGAAAACTATAATCTTTTGTACTCATGTTTTCTTGGAAAGTGCATGTATTCTTAGAAATGGACTTAGCTTATGTCAAATACTTATGTTTTGCATTTTGACATGATTAGAGATCTTCCTGGTAATTGTGCTTCATTTTCTATTATTAAAGAAACTCAAAGGCTTCTAAAACTTATGTCCTATTCCTATCATGTTTTACAGAATAGGGCTACGTTAAACTTGAAATGTTGGACACTCTACTTTCCTAAGTTAATTTCATGACTTGTATTTCTTTTTAATTATTAATGATAATGTGATCCTTCAAAGATAAGTGTTTGTACCTCTAACAAGAGGCAAGTTATGATTGTGGTAATACACATTTTATAGGGTTGTAGAGATAATGACCTTAATCATGCTTCATAGTTGTATGCATTCTTATTCTTGGAAAAACTCTAGGATTAGGATACCTTTTCTTATAATACATGTTTTAGGAAACATGGTGTAGAGGGAAGTCTAAGAAACTTTTATGTGGTAATGTCTTAACTTATTTTAGCATTGGAAAGGACTTTGGAAAATTGTATCTAACTAAAAGAAAACCTTATCCTTATGGTCTTTTGAAGTGGGTACTTGATAAATGAATCACTGCAAAATAAATAGATGAAGGATATTCTCTCTCTCTCTCTCTCTTCCCTCTTAAACTCTAGAATAGACTAAATTGTTTATTAAGTCAATGTATTTTGAGTGAACTTGTAAAAGGGTTATTATTCTCCTAAAATGGATTTATTTGTGCATCTTGTTAAAGAAAATAATTTTTTTTATACATGAACAAGTTCAAAACTGAGTAACTCATAAAGAAGTGTGTGTGTAAGATTTTTTTTTAGAATATAGCTAGGATATGTTTCCTAAGGAACTTTATCAAATATGTCTTTTAATTAAAACATGGAATAGATCGAATAAATATTTTGGAAAAAGAGTTGATGCTTAATGGAAACGTAACTATCACTTGAGTTGTATAGAACTAATGATGTCTTGCAGATGTTTAACTATATGTAAGATATAAAAATATATCTTAGATATATTTTTATATATATATGTGATGTGTGTGGGGGGGTGGAATATAAGATCTATCAAAAAATCCAAATTCCCAAAGAAGAGATCCAAATTGATCAACTGCAAGGTTAATGCACAAAAGAATCAATCTATGAAAAATATGAATGAAGGAGGAAACCTTATATTTTGCTATGAAAAGAATATGATAAATAAGTATGAATAAATGATGGAAAATGCTATGGACATGCAAACTTAATAAAACAAGAATATTTATCTTGACAAGAGGTTGATGAAGAAATCATTATTTTCTAATGTTTGTGCATAGTTTCAAGAAATTCTGCAACCTGTTCTGGACTAGAAATGCTGAGACAGAGAAAACCCAATTTTTTTTTATCTTTCTAAGGCCAGGTCATCCTTGACCCAAATAGCGGGGCAAGGTCTTACCCCGGGGCAGGATCCTACTCCCTACAACTCCGATGAAAATTCTGTTCGTGAATCTTGGAAGTTCATCGAAAAGGGGTATCCAGATCTGTACTTCAATTTGTTGTCCCCACACCTGTACCTACAAGAAAAATCATTTTGTTATTTGGATGAGGGGTTTGCCTTGGTCAAATGCCAGTTTGGAATCAACCTTAATAATGAAATTGAAATGGAGAATGCTAGAAAGTAGTAGAAATAGATCTAATAATGAAGCTATGAAATTCAATAAATATGTAGTTGTATTTCAAATGTAAAAAAGTATATTGATATGAAAGCTTGAACATAACATTAACAAATGTAAATCAAAACCTCCATGATTGCGTGCTTGTAATCCACCTTGAGGGAAGAATGAATGGATCTTAAAGATGAACAAAGGATCTTGAAGGAAGATCTCAACACCAGATGGATAGATCTAGGGTTTGAATGATGAATCTTGAATGCTAGAACCAAATCCCTTCAAAGGCTTGAGTGCTTGAATCCTTGATCTTCAATGAGGAACTTAAATGCTTGAATGGATGATTGCTTGAAAGAGAATTTGATGGCTTGTGAATATCTCCTTGAGAGCTCTTGATCATGAAGTTGCTTGGTGAAAATGAGAGGAGGAAAGCTTCCTTTTATAGTGATCTAGGGCAAAAACTTCTAGAGAGGCCAACATTGGAGAATTAAATCCTAATTAACCTTAACCCCTAGAAATGGACCTAGATTAAATGAAATTTAAGGATCTACCCATTTTGAAACCTAAAATGGCTGACCCGGAAGCGGGAAAATAAAACTTTCTGAAGCTCGGTATCCTGTAACTCCCAGAATCTAAAAATTGGACCTGGGGTCAGGGGTGAGGTAGTCTCTACCCTAGGTTAGGGATGAGGTCATCCCTAACCTAGGTCATGGACTAGGTCATCCTTGACCCACCAGGTCATCTTTGACCTAGACAGTCAAAAAATCTAGATTCTCAGATAAAATTGTCAGAAAAGGTTGGAAATAAGGGGGAGAGAAGCAGAACAGGGGGGAAACTACTAGATCCATGTAAAGACCCAATCAAGGCACTTGACATGACCCCAAACCACTTACTCAGAGGGCTAAATGCTCTTAACATGGAAGTGCTTTCATTTTAAGAAGATACATTAAGCCCCAACTTTAGCAGAGTATGGATTCAATGCAAACTCTTGGTAAAGGAGATGAAAGAAAAGATTTGAGTGGATTCACAATGAGATAAAATAACACTTAGATAAGGACACAAGCCCCCAGGCCTAAGGATTATAACTCAACATACACGTACGAGGGTGTGAAAAGAAAAAACACAAAAGAGGGTTAGTACTAAAACAAACCCAAATCAACTAGCATAAAAAACCTCGCTAAGAAATATTTCTCATACCAATATCATATTTGGAAAGCTATCATAAAATCATAAATGATTACATAAGAAAGACAAGAGCAACACTATAAATAACATAGCTTCATGATCCAGTCCTACTATCATGAAAGCGAAAAGAAAGAAAAGAGAAAAGTGATTACCTCACCTAGTAAGATGCCCACCTTACCATGAATCACCCTGGAGGGGGAGCCAAACAGGTGGCCAAACCTGATAGTTCACACATAAAATATGCTTGCAATTGTAATGCATCTTCTGATAGTTTTTGGAATACCCATAGATCCACCTTCTTGTATCACTATGAATATAAAATGCGTGTCTCCTCAGGATTTAGCAACTTATGTGTGTTACCTTCGAAAGATTTAGGATATTGGAAATGCGTGTCTCTTCTAGATTTAGCAACTTATGTGCATTACCTTCGAAAGATTTAGCATATTGAAAATTAAAAACTATATTACAAGGGAGACCCTCTATATGCCCCCCCTCCTTATTGTGGTAGTCTACTAGACATGATAAGGAAGAGGAAGAGGATACCTACTTCACAATGCAAAGAGATATCCTATTTACAACAATGTATACCATATTCTTAGCAAGGGATATTGACCCCTACATCCAAGAGCATAGATAATCATGAAAAGAATATGTCACACATGGAAAAAGGATCCTCAAAGAAAGAGATCTTATCAACAAGACCTCCAGCAAAGAGTTCTTTAGATAAAATATCATCTTTCAAAGATAAGCCAAGCAGGAACAAAGATTCAATCATCAAGCCCCCTGCAAATAAGAGGAAGAGGAATCTTTGAATGAGGGAAACAACTCCAACACCAAGCAAGGGTAAGAGCTTATAAAGAACATCATTTGCAAAATAAGGAAGAGGTGATGACCTAGGATAGAAACCTCTCAAATAAAAGGATATCCATGGTCAAAACATTAGTCAATATAATGAAATAATATTGAAATATAAACAAATACCACTAATCTAAGGAAAGCAGCTCCCTAGACAAAGAGAAAGAAAGATGAACCTTGCCCCCCAGGGATAGAGACAAGGGATACCTTTGCAAAACAAATGTCTTAGAAACAATATCTTGAATAAGATATATGGATTATTATAAACATAATACAAAACCATAGAAAGATAGGAGAGAAAGAATACCAATTAAGCTCAAGACACAATATATGGTAAAAGCCTAATGGATCCTCTAGGAGACTGGATGAAAATACACCTCTTGCCCCCCAGTCCAGAGATAAGAGGGGAATAAAATTTATATTATATCAGAACAAGGGGAACCCCATATATCAAAATTATGAAGGAATTGTAAAATTGCACAAGAAAAAGGGATAATCCCTAAAGCAGCTCTTTCTCTAACATATAACTTGAAATGTCTACAATCAACAAGTAAATGTGTATTACAATAATGAAAAGGACATTTGTATTTGTATAAAGCATCTATCGGCATAGACCTAAATATTTCTTTCTTGGAATTCATTAACTCAACATATACCTTCTTAGCCACTTCTTGATGAATATTAGGGTTATCTAAGATAGGTGTAGGGAGAAGATCATGAAGAGGAGGAAAATGATTAACATCACCTACCTTGACTTGAGATTGTGAACTACCAACACCATGCATATCCAGTTTAGGGGGTATATGGACGGGATACTTGATACCATGCTCATTAACTCCAAGCCCTAAACCTCTATAACCTTGTTTAGTCATCATATTATATCATGTAGTGCACATATCATGTAAAGCTTCCATAGGAGGTGATTGTTTATCATGCTCATGAGTAAAGGTTGTATAAGGTGGAATAATAGGTTTTGAAGAAGTTTCTTTACCCTTTCCTTTAATATTATCATGAATCGGAGGAGAAGGTAAATCAAAGAATTCTTACACATCTGCATCCTGAATATAGCTTGAATCCCATCATAAGTATGGGAAGAATGAGGATTAATAGATGGATAATTAGGCATAAGATTAGGAATAGGAAGATTAGGAATCAAATTAGGAAAGATAGGATTAGGATTAGGAAAATTAGGAGATGGTATATCATCTACCAAATTCTTCACATAATCCAAGAGGATAATAAGTCTACCACATGTATCCTTAATGAAAGTTTTGAATGTAGGAAGACTAGTATCAGTCAATTTCACAACAGCATAAGCAAGTGAAAAATGAAGAGTCATGAACATAATGAAATGGATAATACTCTCATAAACATCATAGGTTTGATAAAGAGATGCTAAAAGAAGGGTAATAAAGAACATGACCACACACCAAAGCATCTTAAAGATATTCATAGTAAATGAAATACAAGAAATTTAAGAGCATAAAAGGAATCTAATGCAATAAAAGATTAAACCATGAATCTAACACAATAGGGCATCTAAATCCACAAAAAGAAAAGGGGCAAGCTTGTCGGGTTCACCAAAATGTAAGATATAAAAATATATCTTATATGTGATGTGTGTGGGGGGGTGGAATATAAGATCTATCCAAAAATCCAAATTCCCAAAGGAGAGATCCAAATTGATCAACCGCAAGGTTAATGCACAAAAGAATCAATCTATGGAAAATATGAATGAAGGAGGAAACCTTATATTTTTCTATGAAAATAATATGATAACTAAGTATGAATAAATGATGGAAAATGTTATGGACATGCAAAATTAATAAAATAGGAATACTTATCTTGACAAGAGGTTGATGAAGAAATTACTATTTTTTGATGTCTGTGCATAGTTTTGGGAAATTTTGCAACCTGTTCTGGACTGGAAATGCCGAGATAGAGAAAACCCAAAAAACTTTTATCTTTATGAGGGCAGGTCATCCTTGACCCATATAGTGGGGCAAGGTCTTACCCCAAGGCAGGATCCTTCCCCCTACAGCTCCAATGGAAATTATGTTCACGGATCTCAAAAGTTCACCGAAAAGGGTATCCAGATCTGTACTTTAATTCATTATCTCACACCTGTACCTACAAGAAAAATGGTTTTGTTGTTTGGATGAGGGGTTTGCCTTGGTAAAACCCCAATTTGGAACCGACCTTAATAATGAAATTGAAATGGAGAATGCTAGCAAGTAGTAGAAATAGATCTGTGTGTGAGTGTTTACACCTTCATGAAATTAGGACAATTAGCAACAATTCTATGAAAAGACAATGAAAATTTAATCTAAAGAATTATATTTAACATCCATATCATCTCATGGTTCTCTATCTAAGCTTTGCAAGTAGAGCTCTCAACCTTATTATCTACTAGTGACAATCCTAGAATGAGAAAATTATGATAAAATGCCTAAATCTAGCTCTCAATTCTCAACTTTGATACAAAGATTAACTCAAATGCTCATGATAATGCTCTCAAATCTCACAATTTTCTCTCAAATGCTCAAGATATTGCTCAATTTCTCTCAAATTGCCTATAGTGATGATGCTATGCATTCAAATTTTCTAAGATCATTATGCTCTCAAAATGACTTCTATTTGTAGTAAAATCCCAACGGTAGGGGGTAGAGTTACTTGATCATGGTTTTAGCCTTGGTTGAGTAAAAAGATTTGAAATGTTTTTAAATGTGGGGACAATTTAAATGATTGTCTCAAATGTTTGGACAAGTAGACAAATTTGAGTGATTGAGATTCAAAGTTGAAAATGTGTGATTGAGATTCAACAATTTGGAGTGATCCATGTGCATTGTGTTCTCAATTCTTATTGGTTGCTCAAATTATGTTGAAAGATATTAGGATTAATTAAATTCCATCAATTAATTAAATTAGCCATGTAAGGGAATAGGTTCAATTTGATTTTTGATTTAAAACTATACAATTAATTGATTAAAATCAATTATATAGTGTGATTGATCCCTTTAAGCTTGTATTTAATTATTTGATGTCATGATTTGATTTTTCCTTTGATTTAAATGATTTTGCCCAATTTTGATTAATAAATGTCCATTTAAAATTGATCTGATCCATTTTGATGAAAATTAGAGCATTTGGCTAAGATTTTGCAAATTTGAATGATTCTAAAATTCCTGCCCAGTTTTGGGTGTCTACAAATGCCCCTCTTTGAATTGATGTGCATAACGCATTGATTCAAAGAAAATTGCATGTCCTGATCACTGATTCGATACTTGATTGATTGATACAAACCTTATTTGAAATCTGATTTGAAATTGATTTGATTGATAAAACCTGATTTGAAAATGATGCAACACGCCCCACTGATAATAGTTCAAAATTTTAATGCCCTAGATTCAATATTGATGCAGATTTGATGTTGATGATAATGCCCCCTCAGAAATGAAACATATTGATTGCCAAATAGAAAAATATGATGAAATTGATTGAAAATAGATCCAATATGTTTTCATTTCTAAAAAATATTGACGATAATCAAGGCCTCAACAAGTGCCCCGATTTGATGAAAGAATTTGATGAGAAAAGCTATGATTGAGAAAATGTTGTTGATGTTTGAGATAATTTGATGATGCTTGGATACCACTTGATGTCAGTCAGAATCACTTGGTTGATGTTGTATTGATGTCAATCGAATAGGATAGGTATGATGATGGATTGATTGGATAAACTAATAATTCACTCTCAAGATCTAGAGAGACAAACAAATGGATTGATTTTCCTTCCTCAAGATCTAGAGTTAGGAAATTTAATGTACCCAAGATGAGAAAATGGAGGATATGATAAATGATTGACGTAAGATGATCAATTGGATGATTCGATTGATTGATATTCGATTGGATTAGATTTGATGAGAAGATTAATGGTGGGAGGCTGATAGATAGGGTCATTTGATATGAATCAGGTGCAGATGTAGATATAGGTAATGAAGAGAATTATGTTGCCCCTAATTGATTAGATGATGAGGTTTCCCCTAGGTGAGAAGATGCATAGTAATGATAATCTTGGATGTAGCATTGATCAATTTGATGAGTCAGATATTTGAAGACATTGATTAGGACATTGATGATATAATCATGATTAGCTTCCACCCCTTGATTAAGGAAAATCCCATAAACATGAAAGTAATCTATCATGAAAATGCAATGCAATGCAACTAATTGTCACTAGCTTTTAGCAAAGAAATGCCATAGAGATATATTTTCATCATTGAGCATTGTGGGACTGGAAAGAAAGTACAACAATCACTGACCACATCATGATGATATGAATACCACCTTTTATCACATTTGGTAACCTTTAGAAAACTAGTACAACCCTCACTAGTTGAATAACCAACTATGGGAGCTTGAATACCGGTTTCAACGGATTCAATGTTGCAATTGGATTTTGGTATTAAGATATGGAAGATCTAAATAGCCAAGGTATCCGTTTGCGTAAACAAACAAAGGTCAACCCTCCACCCTATATGAAAGTCCTCGATGGTTCTTTGATGACCATGTCGTTAGACAAATTCACATAATTTGTTGGATCTCCCTCAAGACAGTCACTCAAAGGCAATAAAAATATCATTTCTCCGTCATTGCCAATCTAGTCGAAGCATCATTGATTAGCTAAAAATACACAATAAAAAGCCAATAAATAAAGATCATCAAAAAGCTTCAAGTGTTTTGCAATGTATTAAGATTTTTAAAATGAATTTCCAAACATTCTGATCATTTAAGTGATGTCAATTTTTAATCCTGAATAATTATAAAGTCAATGAAGGTTCAAGGATCAAGTCGTAGGATCAAAATACTTGGTTGTGAACAATGATATCCATCAAAGTTTCAACAAAATCTCTCTCTTCTGAAGCTCTGATAATTCCCTCTCTGATGTGTGACCAAAAGTAGCACTATTGAATCCATTTGAGTTTAATGCATTGTGTCATGTGAATTGATGCCTATTTGTTGAAGTCTACCGATTAAGATCAAATGCCCCTAGTTGGATAGGAAAAATGTTGGACTCAGGAAAACTTCCAAAATATTACAAAAGCCCGGTTTATGCAAGATGCAGCTCAAAGCACTTTATGCAAACATTTTTTTTTGGATGTTTGGATTTTTATTTTATATATATATATATATATATTAGATTTTTACCAGCTCTCAAACAAGATCACATTGGTTTTCCCCCAATGTCTAGCAAGATATAGGACATGAAGGATGGATTTGCAAGCTGATGGATTAGAGATGGAAAGCCATGATGGATGAAGCATGCGAATGTGACCCACGGGACTATCTCCTCAATAGTATCCAGGCTAAGGAAAAATGATATAGCAATGTGAAGCATGTTTTTGGATAAGCCATGGAAGCCAATGATGCAGTGCTAGATAGCCTATAGGATAATGATCTACTGTCATGAAAATGAGGGATCCAAAAGAGTGGACATGTCAAGAAATTTTTGATAGAAAATTTTGTACTTTAAGTTCTTCATTTTGATCAAGACCAAGGGGTCAATTTGGATAAGATGCAAATAAAGATAACACAATTAGGATAAAGGGGTGATGAAGGTTATGAAGGGATGTTTTGGGATTATGGAAAGACTGTCAAGGAATAATGAAGGTGAATTTGGGATAAGCAAGATCATGATAGGGTAACATGGATGCAATAAGTAAATAAGCTGATGAAAAGGATAAAGGATGTTGAGATACTTAATGCTCATGGATGTGTTAAACCTTGTCAAGATTAAAGGTGAGAGAGGGAATATGGATGTAAGTGAGATAAATGATAGGAAGATGGAGGATAACATGGATGAAACTTTCCCCCAAGTGTAGAATGCAAGGAGGAATTACACATGATGCCTGTTTGCCAGGTTTTCATCATGGTATTTGTCCAAGGTGCCACAAGAAGTGGTTTTCACCATAGAAAAGATTTATTTATTTTTACTTTTTCCACCAAGGTGCCTATTGCTAGGTTTTCACCAAGGCACTTTTTTTTCTCTTTTTCTCTTTTTTTTTTCAATATTTTCCCAACATCGGGATCTTTGGACAATGCTCTTCTGAAAGATATGCTATAATAAACCATGGGTATGACTAGGATACTCAAAGATATTGATAAGGTAACGACAAAGTATAGATATGGAGGATAAAGGTAGGTGGTGGTAAAGGTTTTATGCAACAGATTGGATACGAGGAATGGAAATATGGAAAGTAGGTGTTGGAAAATGAATGTGAGGATAAGAAGAAGGTATGTTGTAGATGGAAATGTTGGCTAGATCAAATTTGACACACACTTTGAAGAGTGGTAGAATGATGGAGGAACAATAGATGAAGGAGGTAAGGATCTTTTTGAGGTAGTGGATTTTGGGATATAGGAACCCAAATTAGACTTGGAAAGTGGAAGATGTTTGGAAGGAGATGGAATGGAAGCCTTTGGAAGCTTGAATGTCAATTTTTATTTTTATTTTGTCTACAAATCTTTCAAAAATGACTTGGGAATCCACATAGTCTTTGATTTTTCTTTCTTTTGTGATGCTTTTGAATGCATTTCTTCAATGAGGGATTTAGGAACCCACATTTTATTTGATTTTTATTTTTTCTTGGTGGAGCTTTGCAGAGTTTTGGATATTTCATTTTTCTTTTCATTCACATGTCGATTAGATGGGACATTGTGATTTTTATACACATATGGATTCTTGGATTTATGATTTTTATATTGCACATCAAAATTGCTTCCAAAAGACTTAGGAATTATGGATGAATAGGAATAATATGGAGGGTTCATATGGATTGGTGTTTGGACATTCTTCAAGTATGTGTGCCTTCATTGATCTTGATGCATGGTAGGGTAAGTGAATGGAGAGATAGGGATGATAGGAATGGGGGATGGAGGAAAATATGGACCTAATATGGATGGAAGGGATGAAGACTTTTGTTTTGGGACATAGGAACTCAAAATATATTTGGAGGATAGTGAAGGCATATGGTTGCGTTTGAATGGAGGGATATAAGGTGTGAAATATCAATATATTTGGAAGGAGCTGCATTGCCAAGATTGACATCTTTAAGATTTATCTTTATACCAATAGGCCCATGAATAGCTTTGATAGGAACAAATTTGATATGACCAACTGAAGCTTGAAGGGATTTATTATCATGCAAGGGATTTGGAAGAATGATGGTTTCTTGAGGTAAACATGGAGGAATATGACAAGGAAATGATGGGATACTTTGATCTTGACAAGGATCTTTGAATGGTGTAGAGAGGGTATTTTTCTCTTGATTTTCAATATGCTCATTGGAAATTGTGGAAGGGATATCTTGATCTTGCTTGGGAAGTGGAGAAAATATGGAACTTGGAAGGGTACTTTGTTCTTGGAATGGAAGGATATTATCTTGGAAGACATGAAAGAATGCAAGGGGATCATCACAAGGTTCTATGGAAATGGGACCTTCATCAAATATGGGAGGGAATTGTATAGAATCTTGATCTTGATCTTGACCGATATTTGTTTCTTTTCTCTTTGGATTATCCTCTTGACATGGAGCCACTTCTAAGGACAAGGTAGATGTTTGGATATGTGTGGGGGATGTTTGGAAGAATGATGTAGGATCCTTTTGAATGGGTATATTAGGCATTGAAGCACATGAAGCATTGGGGTCCAAGATCTTTGAAGCATGGAAATGATCTACAACAAGATGTAAACTAGCTTGGGTTTCTTTTAGAGGTAGCCCTTAAGGGTAGATATAGTCAATGTGAAAAGTGTCATCATTAGGCTCACTCTTTTATGGAGGAATTTTGGATAGGTGTGAAGCTTTGTGAGATGGACGAAGGATGAAAGGAGTACAAGCTATGGTAGAAACCTTGCTAGATAGAGGTTTGTGCATTAGATATTGCTTGAGAGTGGTACCTTTCTCTTCATACTCTTTATTATCTTGATCAAAAATAGGATGATCCTGAAATTTCCCTTGATCCAAGATAGGTTTGTTGCTCTTAAATGCTTCTTTTTGTGAGGAAAATGAAGATACAGATGGCCCATCATCATAAAGAAAAGGACAAATTGATCTTAATGATGGATTTTTAAACGATGCATCTTTTTGTTTTTCCTCATTCTTCCTCAAGGTTGATGTGTCATAATTATGAAGAAGCTTAGCTCTTGATTGAGCTAACTTTAGGAAATATGCTTCTTCATCCCTCTCCAAAATTAATCACATTATTTCCATAAATATGGGATCTTGGGATGCTTCCAAAATTTCATCTTCAGACACTTCATCATTTTGATTCCTATGGAGATTTTGGTCTTGATTTTGATAATTATGCTCCATAATAGGATTGATTCATTTCTCAAATAGATTCATCATTATAAATGTTTTTCAAGAATATGATCTATTTGTTGCACTGATAAGGAATATCTTCGAAAAGGGTATCCAAAAATGATTTAAAAACCTTTCCAAACCCTTGAGAAATGTCCATTGTTTTCCCTTCTTTGTTTTTGGGCATCACTTTCTTGTGTGTAGGCGTGACTTAACTCTTGCTACGCGGTGACTAGAATTTGCTTAGGTGGCACTCTGCAAAGAGCAGGTGGCTTTTTCCTGTTGATAGGTGTTGGTTAAATTTTTCCAGGTGTTGCTTAAAATGTCATAGGTGTGACTTCATCATTTACATGCATTGTTTTAATAGTCACAGGCATGACTTCACTGTGTATAAATGATTTTCTTATGTGCATAGGTGACACTTTGCAGATCAGGTTGTAAATTTTAATTTTTAAAAGTTTTAGGATCAAATCTGTAGAATATTCTTGCTTTAAAATAAAGTACAAACACAACACACACATAAAATTTGTACCATATCCCTAAAACCACACTAAAAGTGTATGGTCTCGATCATTTTCACAAGTATAAACAAGAATGTCTTCCAAGAAATCTACCTAGAGTCAGATTTGGCTTTTAAACACGTTTGGCTCTAAAAGGCAGATTACTACTTTAACAAGATTTTTAATGAACACCTCTGTTCTAGATCATGTCAAGTTCTTTTACCCCCTTGTGGGCTTCCCACATGCACAAAAAGCATGATTTGGTGCAATCCCGAAGGACTACTCAAGGAAGTGAAGAATACTTTTACACAACCTAGTCACTCTCTGATTAGGGAATAATGTATTTGTTTATAGAGGGTCAGATAGTATCGTGGCTAAAGCGATTGTCTCCCACTTTGGGTCCTTCCCTCTCACCATCCTCGTAAGGCAATTCTTTGGAGGCAGGCCCTCTACAGATCTAATTTATCTAGCATATATAAAAAAACAAGAAATCAAACTTGGTTCAATAAGTTTGGGAGTTTGATTCACTTATAAAGTGAAGAGCATATCCCTATTGTTGTCCCTCGTTCCAAACACTTCAAGAATTTTTTTTCTTTTTCAACCTCTTGACAAAGAGGTTCTTATAAATGAAATGTTTGATTAATTCCTCCCCTTCTTTCTACCAAGTTGAACTCACGTGTTTGGCTTTTTGATCCACTTCACAAAATGGAGAGCATATGCCTAATGTTTGTTCAATTTGGACAATAGTAAGGTTTTTCCTATAAAACTAGATCCAAAGAAAAGCCACAATTTAAGCAACACGAGCTTGATATGAAAAATACCTCTTTCGTAGCTAGCAAAGGCTAGGCACTTTTTTGAAGTTTTTTGACATTTATTTGCTTACTTACCTAGTGATGATCATTCCCATTCCGGCTCCTCCAAAAAATTAGTCAACATAGCAATACAAAGTGAAGGAAACCAAAAGGAACAAATTGAAATACAATTAAGTGTTCTTAACAAGATTTTTGCAAAGAAAATTTTAACAACTTAATGCAAAAAATTTAGTTCAAAGTAGGAAATTTCTTTTTATAAGCATCCAACACCTTAATGTAATGCTCATAAAGATTTTCTTCTAATTCCAAACTATCTAGAATTGAAGCATTATGGATTTACTTTAGACGTTTGGTTTTAATCCTTACCTCTTTGCTCTCTTGAGTAACTCTGCTCTCTAGTTTCTGTACTTTCCTATGTCTGCTCATGCTCTCAAGCATGATACTTTATTTCACGGGTATCAGAAGAAGAAAAGACAGAATAAAAAGAATCTTGTAGGCATCATTCAACTTCTTCTAGGTGTCGTCAGAATTCTCATGAGTGTCATTAGATCCTTCATAGGCGGTGTTTCTCCCATTTTCTACAAAATTGATGTAAAAGTGAAGCCAAAAACACACAAAACTTGATAAAAAAGATAGAAATGAGGCTCAAAGCCCCATGGTGGGTGCCATTTGTGTGTGAGTGTTTACACATTCATGAAATTAGGACAATTAGCAACAATTCTATGAAAAGACAATGGAAATTTAATCTAAAGAATTATATTTAACATCCATATCATCTCATGGTTCTCTATCTAAGCTTTGCAAGTAGAGATCTTAGCCTTATTATCTACTAGTGACAATCCTATAATGAGAAAATTATGATAAAATGCCTAAATCTAGCTCTCAATTCTCAACTTTGATACAAAGATTAACTCAAATGCTCATGATAATGCTCCCAAGTCTCACAATTTGCTGTCAAAATGCTCAAGATATTGCTCAATTGCTCTCAAATTGCCTATAGTGATGATGCTATGCACTCAAATTTTCTAAGATCGTTATGCTCTCAAAATGACTTCTATTTGTAGTAAAATCCCAACGGTAGGGGGTAGAGTTACTTGATCATGGTTTTAGCCTTGGTTGAGTAAAAAGCTTTGAAATGTTTTTAAATGGGGGGACAATTTAAATGATTGTCTCAAATGTTTGGACAAGTAGACAAATTTGAGTGATTGAGATTCAAAGTTGAAAATGTGTGATTGAGATTCAACAATTTGGAGTGATCCATGTGCATTGTGTTCTCAATTCTTATTGGTTGCTCAAATTATGTTGAAAGATATTAAGATTAATTAAATTCAGTCAATTAATTAAATTAGCCATGTAAGGGAATAGGTTCAATTTGATTTTTGATTTAAAACTATACAATTAATATTTGATTAAAATCAATTATATAGTGTGATTGATCCCTTTAAGCTTGTATTTAATTATTTGATGTCACGATTTGATTTTTCCTTTGATTTAAATGATTTTGTCGAATTTTGATTAATAAATGTCCATTTAAAATTGATTTGATCCATTTTGATGAAAATTAGAGCATTTGGCTAAGATTTTGCAAATTTGAATGATTCTAAAATACCTGCCCAGTTTTGGGTGTCTACGAGATCTAATAATGAAGCTATGAAATTCAATAGATATGTGTGTGTGTGAAAATTGTACCTAATCTGTAGACACAACACTTCAGTAAAACATTAGAGGTTAGCAAAAATGAAATCTGCAAGTAATTGAAAGCTAAACTAACCAGGCGATTTATTGCCTTCTAATAGGTGTAGATTGATGTTCTCAGATTGTAATCGAGATCAGTGACCTAGACGACACCTAAATGAAGGATTTGAATGCAATTGATCTAGATATGAATTGAATGCAATTAAGCTATTTTTTTGGATTTTAGATGCAATGATATGAAAAACTTGATATGTTATGAATTGATCTAACAATGATATGATATGAAAACTAAATGAATGTAAAAATCAAATTGAGCTCACAATAGCCTTGATTCGCAATAAGCTTTGATTCTCCAGATAGCAATTCTTCAGCATGATTATGCAATTCTTGTGGATTTGAGAGATGAATTATGAAGAGTTGAGCCTTGTTTTTATAGAAATCCAAGGCTTTGGAGGTGCATGGAAAAAGCCATAAATCACTCAAATAAACTCAACTTGATTTTTGAGTTATTTTTAAATAAAGATAATTTAATTCACAAAAATATGCAAATCATGCAAAAATAGCTTTTTAACTCAAATTAGAAGTTTAGATCAATTTTAAAACTCAAAAATGATGTTGAGTTCCAAAAAGTCAATAACTTGCATTGATTTTCTGATTTGGAATTTAACTGCTCTTTGATTGTGCACATGGATAATTATGAATAAATAAATAAATAAAGTGATTTATTCTCAACTTAATTGATTTTTGAAATAAAACAATTGATTTATGGGTTAATCAATCATTTAATCAAACTTTTATTCAAAAATAATATCATCAAATATGATAACTTTCTTTAATTAATTAAATAAGAATTTAATCAATGAATGATAGGAATTTTGATTTATTGTCAAATTTGAATAATAATAATTAGGAATAAATATAATTAAATTCAATTAAATAATTAAGTGGCAGAATTAAACTTAATTAATTAAATATTGAGAATATTCAATTAATTAAACTTTAGGATAAATAGGATTTATCGCCAAATAATCATTAAATCAAAGATAATTATGATGATTAGGAATATTACTAGGAATATTCCCCGATGCAGAATTTAAGATAATCAATTAGGATTCGATGATGTGCCAATGTGCCTTTGGTTAGGACTTTGATGTCGATTTCGTTTGATGTGTCGATATAGGAGGTTAATGAACATATAGCCCATTTTTGGGGTATTACATTTTGCCCCTCTTTGAATTACTGTGCGAAGCACAGTGGTTCAAAGATAGTCCGTGTATGATAAAGATATGAAACTGATTCGAAAGATATGATGATTGAAAGTTTTGAAGATATTAGGTCCTAAATGACCAAAGATAATGTTCACTATAGCAGCGATGAACTGATGATTGCGAAAGAGTGTCAAAATGCCTGCTTATGAACCTTAGGATTGCAAAGAAGTGAGTGACCGATTCTAGACTCAATTGTCTTAGTAGAACCATGACGTAGGTATCACATCTAACCCCTTCAGTTACCGAAGAACCAAGGAAATAACACTGATGAATCAATGGTTGCAAAAAGCCGATATAGATTACAAGATTAGGAGGATACCAGATTGATATGGATCAATGAATTTGATATGCCCCAAGTGATGATAGATTTTCCCCGAGCGATGAGGACTTTTGATGATTCAGTAACTAGACATGGTTGTTGTCTTGATTACTAAGGAAAGATTGATAGAATTTTTACAGACTTGAATGATGTGCAATACCATGCCCCCTTCGGGATTAAAATCAAAATCTGACAGTAAAAGTCAACGTTGATAGTTCAGAAGCATGTCAATTGATTTGAGAAGTGGTTATACACGTTCGACAATGCGTTCTGCATCATTTGGAGGTCCAAAAGACCAAGTTTCACTAGGTTTGACCATGGTTGACCAAGTTGAAATTTTGATAGTTTGATGGAAGATAATCAATTAAGTTGAATTTTAGATTTCTATGATGATTGAAGGTTGATTATGCAAGTAGTTGACAATATGAATGATCTCAGATTTTGCTTTTGATCCCGAAAAAGGATTCTACTTGCTATTTCATTGGAGGAACCTTCGTGTGGGATTCAACTCTTGTTAGATTGGAAGAGGTGATTGAAGAATCTTTTAAGTGTTCAAGCAATTTGTGAGATCATGCAAAGAAACATTCAGGATGATAATGCAACCCTAGGACCTAGGACCTACTCACTGATCATGTGTCGATTTGTTATCATCATTGAGCTTTTAGGTAACCAGATAAATCAATATAATGCCCACTAGCTATAAAACTATAGACATATGAATATCGATTTGTATGCACAAGAATCAATACAACACCCACTGGTCAACAACCATGGATATATGAATATTGATTTTGTTTTTGAAATGTTGGATTAGATATAAGCATCAAAGCATAAGCGCCAGGATGACCTGAATATCATGTCCATTTTGATATAGCAATTTGTATAAGCATCAAAACATAAATGTCATGATGACCTGAATACACCTTGCGGTTCAAACACATCAAACAGTCAAGAGATCATTCTAAATCCAGTGTGAATTACCTGTAGTGACCCTTTATCGTTCACATCCTTAGGTAAGATCGTGTTTCATAATAGGAGAAAGAACTTACTCAAAAAGACAATAGTGAGATCAAACTTCCTTAAATTTTATGGGTATCAATGGTCGAGGTACACATGGCCATCCAATTCGAGATAGAGGCTCTTATAGTCGGACACCATTTCAATCCAGAATTTCCAAAGACGTTAGATTTTCACATACAAGCAGAAGACAAAGAAAAGATTATGCCCCTAGTCATCACTCTCTAAATCCTATAAAGGACATCATCGAAGAGCTCGAAGGGACACAATATGCAAAAATCTCAATGCGAATCAGTAAGCATACAAGGAGATAAAAGCATGAAAAGCACAGATTGTTTTCAGTTTGTGTTTGATTGTTGTTGTAGATGCAAAATCCTTTCTGGAGACGAGACAGACTTGACTGACTCAAATGAAGCTTCAAAGGACTCTGACTGGATATGATACGTCTAAGATATACTGGAGACCATAGGATATAACATTGATTTCCCCCAAGTGTTAAGCATTGATAGGATATAGATGCTTGAGTTGAGTGGTGTACAGGCCGACTTATTGAAAACTAGAAATGCAGAAACAAACTGGGAGATATGTACAAACTAAAGCAAAACTGAAAGCTGGGAAAGACCAAGATTGTGCTGATAGATGGAGCATTTTGAAACAAGTGGCACCTATTTGCCGAGTTTTCACCATCTTGGTAGAGATTCTATTTTTGCTACCAAGGCGCCTGTTTCTAGGTTTTCACCAAGGCACTTTTTCTTTTTCTGATTTTTTTTTTTTCATTTTTTTAAAATTTTTTTGTACTTTTTATTTTTTTTATTTTTTTTGTGAATCATCAGGTGCCTATTGCTAGGTTTTGTATGCACTCTAAAATGGTCGCCTAGACTTTGGGCCCCATTTATTCAATTTGTCAAATATCAATTTTCTGAATCAATGTTTTGCAATATTCAAATCAATTTCCTTGATCAAATCATAACTATTTCAATCATTTCAATAATCTCCTAAGGTTTAATCATGTCATCAATAATTTTATTTAATTAAAAGAAATAAATCCCTTTTAAATAAATAAAATAATGTTATTTAATTGAAATTAATATTCCTTAAATGAAATGATGTTATTTAATTAAAATCCATTTTTAATTAAATGATTTTATCTTATTTAATTAATATTCATCTTTAAATTATATAATCTTATTTTATTTTATTAAAAGAGATATTATTCTTTTTAAATAAATAAAATATCTTCTCAAAAGATCTTTTGTGATGGAAAAGGAAATAAATCAAATAAAAATAAAACAAAAATCCTTTTCTTGATTCTTTCAATAAATTTTATTTAATTAAAAGAAATATTCTCTCTTAAATAAATAAAATAACCTTATTTAATTGAAAGAGATATATTTTAAATGAAATAAAATCTTTTTAAAATGATTTTATCTTATTTAGAATAATATCTCTCTTTTAATTAAATAATGTTATCTTATTTAATTAATAGAGAATCATTCTTTTAAATAAATAAAAAAATCCTCTTAAAGCTCTTTTGTGATGAAAAAGGGAAATAAAAATAAATAAAATAAAGAAAATCCCTTTTCTCTCCACACTTTCTAAAAACTGAGCTTTATTTCCTCTTTTTGGATTTATCCCACATTGCTCTTGGATTTGCATTCAATTCCTCAAATTCTCATATAAGGAGCCCTCTCCTTCTCAATTAGGATCCTAGAATTTTCATGTTATTGTTATGCTGCAGGTTTGGAGAACAATTTTGGAAGAAGCTTTTGAGCACATTTGGAGCTTGGATATTTGAGACTTCTTTCTTCTTGTCTTCTTCTCTCATGCCTCATGGCAATCCATAGTTTAGATTAATATTGCATTCACATAATAGTTTAAATTTATGTTTCCTTTCATTGTTCTAGCTTAATCCACATAGCATAATTAGCAAGAACTTGTAATACTTTCATCTCAATAGAGTAGTTTATTTCTTGCATGTCAATCATCTAGATTAGTTTCATTTACATGCAATAACTTGAAGATCAATGGAGATTAGCACTCTTGCTTCTCATCCTTGAATCTCTCGTTTCTTGGTGTACTTGCATGGGTTTAACAAGGTTAATCTGAGGGCCTCATAATACAACCCCTGCACTCCACGAATAGAGAGCTGTGAATCGATATTTGAGAACTCATTATTGAGTCTTCTTGAATGCAAGGATTCACAGAAGTGTGACCATTTTCTATCACACAGGTTTCACCAAGATGTTCATTTTTTTAGGACTTTTTCCAATTTTTATAATAATTTTCAAGACATTTTACCATAGACTGAATGCTTTAGGCATAGAATTTCTTTAGATGGAGAACGTTGATTGGTTCTCGGAGCTGTTCTCCTTCAGTCATTGAGAGTTGATAGGCACCAGAGCCAAAAATAGCAGTGATAACAAAGGGACCCAGCCAATTGGGTTCAAACTTCCCCTTGCGTTCTCGATGGGATTGATTTTTAGGATTTTCTCTCAAGACTAGATCACCAACCTGAAATTCTCTGTGTCTGACTTTCTTGTTGTAACCTCTAGACATTCTCTTCTGATATACTCTAAGATGATCATACATTGCTTGTCTGCACTCATCTAGTAGTTCAATTTCTTGCAACCTAGACACTCTATAGTCATCATCAGTTACTAGACCATGCATTCTAATTTTGAGTGATGGGATTTCAACCTCAATAGGTAGTACCGCTTCAGACCCATAAACTAAAGTGAAAGGTGTAGCCCCAGTAGGTGTTCTGATACTTTTTCTGTAGGCCTAGAGAGCTGGACTGATCATGAGATGCCAGTCTCTTCCTATTTTATTAACTATTCTGTGCAAGATTTTCAATAGATTTTTGTTAGAGGCCTCAGCTTGTCCATTCCCTTGAGGATAGTAGATAGAAGACCAATGTTGTGTGATCTTGAAATAGATCATCGAGGTCTTTGTTCTTGAATTGTCCACCATTATCTATGATTATGGAATGAGGTATCCCATATCTACATATGATATAGTTCAATATGAACATAGATATTTTCTTTCCAGTTGCCTGTGTCAAAGGGATTGCTTCTACCCATTTTGTAAAATAATCTGTAGCAGTGATTATATGGGTATGTCCATTAGAAGAGTGTGGATAGATAGCACCTATAAGATCAAAAGCCCATTGTTGAAAAGGCTATTGTGTTGTGAAGGGAATTAGATCTCTCCCTGGAGCATGAATCAAGTTACCATGCACTTGGCACTTTTGACAACTTTTAGCAAACTTGATTGAATCTTTCTCCATTTCAGGCCAATAGTACCCTACCCTAATAAGTTTTTGAGCTAGTGTTAAACCATTTGAGTGTGACCCACAAATACCCTCATGGACTTCCTCTAATGCACGTTGAGACTCTTCCCATTCTGAACATCCAAGTAGCATACCATCTAGACCTCATTTGTATAGATCATTACCAATGATGACATATCAGGAGGCATTACAGATAAGGTATCTCTTTTCATGGCAGTTGAAGGTATTGGGAACGATTTGGTCTTGGAGATAAGAAAATAGGTTTTTGTATCTGGATGAATCATGACCTACAACGGTGCAAATCATGCAAGTTTTAGGGGAGTCATATGCAGGATAAGATAGTGCTTCCACCAGGAACTCATAGCGTAGCTCATGTTCAGGCTGCTGTAATAAAGTAGATAGTGTTGCCATTGCATCGGCAGCCTTGTTCTCCATTCTAGGAATTTTCTCAAATGTGATAGATATGAAATATTTCTTAAGATCATCTACCATTCTCTTGTAAGGAATGAGATTTCATCTTTAGTTTGGTACACATCATTGAATTGATGAATAACAAGTTCAGAGTCTCCATGAATGTTTAGCTTTGTCACTCTCCACTCAATTGCTAGTTTCATACCATTCAAAAGGGCTTCATATTTTGCAATATTGTTTGTGCAAGGAAACTTTAATCTGAATGCTTTTGGGATTGCGTATCCTTGAGGAGTTATGAACAACATACCTACTCCAGATCCATTTTGTGTATAGGATCCATCAAAGAATAACTGCCATCCTCTAGAAGAAAGATGCATGATAGAGGAATCTGGAAATTCCATTTGTAGTGGTGTGTCATCAAACAATGGTGCTTCTGCTAATTGATCAGTAATGACTTGCCCTTTGATAGCTTTTCGTTCCACATATTCAATGTCAAATTCACTTAAGAGCATAACCCATTTAGCTAATCTACCTGTGAGGGCAGCTTTGCTTAGTAAGTACTTGAGGGGATCAATTTTAGCTACCAATTGTGTGGTATGAGCTAACATGTAGTGTCTCAGTTTCCGCGATGCAAAGATCATAGCTAGACAAGATTTCTCAATCATTGAGTAGTTCTTCTCATATGCAACCAATGTTCTACTGATATAGTATATAGCTCTTTCCTTTTTGTTCTCATCGTGATGTGCTAGCAATGCCCCTAGTGATGTATCTGTTGTGGAGACATATAAGATCAATGGCTTCCCATGAATAGGAGGCATCAAGATAGGAGGATTTGATAGATACTTCTTGATATGGTTAAAGTTCTATTCACATTATTTGTTCCATGCAAAGGTCACACCTTTATGTAATGTTTTTGTAAACGGCTGTGATATGTCTGCTAGCTATGATATGAATCTTCTGATAGATTGAACTCTTCCTTGCAATGTCCTCATCTAACTAATATTCTTAGGAGGTTTCATCTCCATTATAGCCTTTACTTTAGCTAGATCAACCTCAATGCCCTTCTTTGAAATGATGTATCCTAAGAGCTTTCCAGAAGTGACACCAAAAGCACACTTCTTAGGATTTAGTCGGAGACTAAACTTTTCCATTCTATCTAGGATCATGCTCAAGTCCTTTAGATGTTTAGTTCTAATCATAGATTTTGCTAAAGTATCAGTAACATAATCTTCCATAGTTCGATGCATCATGTCATGGAAAATAGATGTCATGGCTCTTTGATATGTAGCACCATCATTTTTAAGCCCAAATGGCATGACATTCCAACAGAAGGTGCCCCATGCACATGTGAAAGTAGTTTTCTCTTGATCCTCTAGAGCAATTTTTATTTGATTATATCCAAAGAAACCATCCATTAAGGAATACATCTCGAAACCTGCAGTCATGTCCACTATCATATCAATGTTAGGTAGTGGAAAATCATCCTTGGGGCACGCTCTATTCACATCTCTAAAGTCTGTGCACACTCTGATTGAACCATCTGGTTTAGAAATGGGTACAATATTAGAGATCCACTCTGCATAGTCAATAACTTGGATGAATTAGGCTTTTAGGAGCTTCTCTAATTTAGCTTTTACCAAGAGTGCAATGTGAGGATGCATCTTTCTCAATTTTTGCTTAACAGGTTTGACATTTAGAGCAATAGATAAATGATGCATTATGAGATTAGGATCCAATCCTGCCATATCTGAATATTTCCATGCAAAGTTGATCTTCTTCTCTATTAGGAATGTAGTAAATTTCTATTTCTCTTCTTCTGATAAGGATTGCACTACATGTACCAATTGTGGTTCCTCTATTGTACCCAAATTGATGGATTGAGTGGGCTCGATTAGAACTGGAGATCTGTCCTGTAAATGACTCAGAAGGACATCAAATATCTCATCCTTAGGTGCCTCAGAGAGGTTTTCACCTTCGGATACATCTTTTTTTTTTACTTTTGTAGGTTCTGAGACTGCCACAAAGTGGTTTTCACCCTCAGAACTCTTTTTCTTTTTCTTTTTATTCTTATTTTTCTGACTAAGATATTTAATGTCTGACTCGGTCATGCTGACGCTTGGGTCACTAATGAAAGTCCTCATAGGCTCAACTGCATTTAAGTATCAAGCAAGGGCATAGTCATTTGGGAAGGTATAAATACCATGGCTCAAATTTGTGGAGGTTTGATCAATAAGTTCTAGATATTTGATAGTCAAAGTAGGGAAAGATTGGGAGATAGTGTTTATGGATATGGATCTATCATCATTGGTCCTAACCTGATGCTCGAGTTCAAAGGTGATATTACAACTTAAAACATTCAATTCATGAATAGGCTTAATGTCATCATGGGAGTCCAATTTAGCCATAGGTGGATCAGACTCGATAGGTTCATCATTTCACTCTAGACTTACGTTGGGATTAGGTGCATATTGATGAATGACTTCAACATGTTTCTCTATAATAAGCTCATCTTCATTTGGTTCTGGAATGGCTCCCCATTCATAGTCATTTGATTGAGCTTCTGATTCAGGATCTCTAGGAAATCTTAGAACATGAGTAAAGTCAGGGTGGATACCCCAAGAAGGGTTACCCTTAGATTCTGATTTGAATTCATACTCATGGGAATCTATCTCAGAATCACTACTACTTCCCTCTTCTTGATTGTTTTCAAGATTAGCTGGTTCTTGTGTTGCAACTATCTCTTGATTGATAGTAGGTTCTTGTGTTTCTACTACATTAATTCTTTTGATTGGATCATCTTTATCATCAAGAAGGTATTTGATCTCCTTAGGCAATTTTTCATAGCGGATGAGTTCTAAACTATCTGAATCACTATCTGATGGTTTTTTTTCTTCTTTCTTAAGAAGAGGTTCTCCTGGTGCGATCTGCTCTATGACATGAGAGCAATTACCTTTGAGGTGATAGGGTTTCTTCATAAAGCCTAAGCCAACATTGTCTTTATTTTCTCTACTAGTATGTGGGAGAGGTACCACGAGACCTTTCCCTCTGACTCCTAGAGGTCCTTGACCTGGATATCCCATCTTAGCTATCAATTTATCTCTTGGACCATACAACTTAGAAGAGAGTTTGGATACTGTAGAGCCACTAGTTTGAACAACTTGAGATTCAGGTTCATCTTTGTATAGCCATGATAGCACAGCTTTATCCTCTTCAAACTCTTTCTTGGATACTTGTTCTGCCACAAAATTCTTTTTATATGCTTCAAGAGGTTCTTTAGGTTTGGGCTTGGATAATTTCAAAGATTGTCTGTAAGACTTAGGTGAGATAGGGAGAGATGTCAAAGATAAGACTGGCTCTATAATATATGTGTGTGAAAATTGTACCTGATCTGTAGACACAACACTTCAGTAAAACATTAGAGGTTAGCAAAAATGAAATCTGCAAGTAATTGAAAGCTAAACTAACCAGGTGATTTACTGCCTCCTAATAGGTGCGAGATTGATGTTCTCGGATTGTAATCGAGATCAGTGACCTAGACGACACCTAAATGAAGGATTTGAATGCAATTGATCTAGATATGAATTGAATGCAATTAAGCTATTTTTTTGGATTTTAGATGCAATGATATGAAAAACTTGATATGTTATGAATTGATCTAACAATGATATGATATGAAAACTAAATGAATGTAAAAACCAAATTGATCTCACAATAGCCTTGATTGGCAATAAGCTTTGATTCTCCAGATAGCAATTCTTCAGCGTGATTATGCAATTCTTGTGGATTTGAGAGATGAATTATGAAGAGTTGAGCCTTGTTTTTATAGAAATCCAAGGCTTTGGAGGTGCATGGAAAAATCCATAAATCACTCAAATAAACTCAACTTGATTTTTGAGTTATTTTTAAATAAAGATAATTTAATTCACAAAAACATGCAAATCATGCAAAAACAACTTTTTAACTCAAATTAGAAGTTTAGATCAATTTTAAAACTCAAAAATGATGTTGAGTTCCAAAAAGTCAATAACTTGCATTGATTTTCTGATTTGGAGTTTAACTGCTCTTTGATTGTGCACATGGATAATTATGAATTAATAAATAAATAAAGTGATTTATTCTCAACTTAATTAATTTTTGAAATAAAACAATTGATTTATGGGTTAATCAATCATTTAATCAAACTTTTATTCAAAAATAATATCATCAAATATGACAACTTGCTTTAATTAATTAAATAAGAATTTAATCAATTAATGATAGGAATTTTGATTTATTGTCAAATTTAAATAATAATAATTAGGAATAAATATAATTAAATTCAATTAAATAATTAAGTGGCAGAATTAAACTTAATTAATTAAATATTGAGAATATTCAATTAATTAAACTTTAGGATAAATAGGATTTATCACCAAATAATCATTAAATCAAAGATAATTATGATGATTAAGAATATTACTAGGAATATTCCCTGATGCAGAATTTAAGATAATCAATTAGGATTCGATGATGTGCCGATGTGCCTTTGGTTAGGACTTTGATGTTGATTTCATTCGATGTGTCGATATAGGAGGTTAATGAACATATAGCCCATTTTTGGGGTATTACAATATGCAATTGTATTTCAAATGTAAACAAGTATATTGATATGAAAGCTTGAACATAACATTAGCAAATGTAAATCAAAACCTCCATGATTGAATGCTTGAAATGCACCTTGAGGGAAGAATGAATGGATCTTGAAGATGAACAAAGGATCTTGAAGGAAGATCACACCACCATGATGGATAGATCTAGGGTTTGAATGAAGAATCTTGAATGCTAGAACCAAATCCCTTCAAAAGCTTGAATGCTTGAACCCTTAATCTTCAATGAGGAACTTAAATGCTTGAATGGATGATTGCTTGAAAGAGAATTTGATGGCTTGTGAATATCTCCTTGAGAGCTCTTGATCATGATGTTGCTTGGTGAAAATGAGAGGAGGAAAGAATCCTTTTATAGTGATCTAGGGCACAAACTTCTAGAGAGGTTGACATTGGAGAATTAAATCCCAATTAACCTTAAATCCTATAAATGGACCTAGATTAAATGCAATTTATGGATTTACCATTCTGAAACCTGAAATGGCCGACCCGAAAGTGAGAAAATAAAACTTTTTGAAGCTCGACATCTCGTAACTCCCAGAATTTGAAAATTGGACCTGGGGTCAGGGATGCGGTAGTCTCTGCCATAGGTCAGGGATGAGGTTAGGGTCAGGGACTAGGTCATCCTTGACCCACTAGGTCATCTTTGACCCAAACAGTCAAAAACTCCAGATTCTCAGAGAAAACTGTTAGAAAAAGGCTGGAAATAAGGGGGAGAGAAGCAGAACAGGGGGGAAATTGCCAAATCCATGCAAAGACCTAATCAAGGTGCTTGACATGACCCCAGACCACTTACTCAGAGGGCTAAATGCTCTTAACATGGAAGTGCTTCCATTTTAAGACGATACACTATAATAGTGTGTAAGAGAATAAACCTTACTGATAGTGAAGAAAATGTATGCAATTTCACTAAACAATATTAGGAACATGTATAAAAAGATGAATTCTGATTTTCTAGTGTGCCACAAAGAGATAAGGTGTTCCAATTTGATCTACTTGAGACAACTTGAAGAAATTAGGACACGAGCTTTTTCCTAACAAATTCATTTTGGTAAACAAAACGTTTGAATGAACTCTTCTTATTCAATTTCAACCCTTGAGTAAAATAAGACATGTATGGGGACAAAATCTTGTGATGGTATATTGATATTAGAAGAAATAGTAGAATTGTTCTCCTTAAGTAGGAATATTGTACTAACAATGTCTTAGGTTACTCTTCTTGTAAAAGAATGTATATGTAATTTTTGAAAGACAAATTACCATGTTGGTAGAAAGAAATTATTTATAACAAGTTCGATTGTGTTTTCCAAAAGATTTTTATTTTTATTTTTTTTCAAAAGTACGTATCTATTATGTTTTAGTTTCTTAGTGAAAAAGGTTTACTAGTGTTCTACAAGATTTTTAGTTTAGCTTCCAAGAACTATGAACCAAAAATTTGTACATAAGTACTATGCCTCTTATCTTGTTTAAAATATAGCTAGAAGTTAATTTGTGATAATAATGGTTGTATAGAAATCTTAATTTAGCTCAAGGATATATAGTCTTGTGGGTCATTTAGGGATATCAACTTAAAATTTTATCCTCTTACATTAATCATTTTCTTTATTGGACCATGAATATTAAGGAAAAGAAGGCTTTTAATAGATCATGTTTAGAGAAATGAATATGGAGCATACAACAACCATGTTTGATTATAAATGTCTTGATGTTTAACACATTATGAGATTTTCTTTACATATTATAACCTCTTTTGCAAAATTATGATGCTCAATCCATAAGATAAACTATGTCCTATTATTATAGGCAAAGTGCTTGAGTTAGTAATGAATGAAATGGTGACTTCCAGGAGTAAGTCAAATTCTAGGGGGGGAGGATGTAATGCCCCTCTAACCCAGACAAGTATTTTGAAGAACTAGGAGATGCAATCTGAACTCTGGGGTTAATTAGATAATGAATATGTAGTTTTTCTGAGTTGCTTGGCTCTACTTGTTATGTTTTGTGATCCAGCTTGACAATGGTATATATGTTTTCTAATTAGGATCCTTGACTAAGATGATGGGATACTATAAGATTGTGCTTGATAGTGTGTTTTCTAATTAGGATCCTGAATATTACATAGTACAAACCATTTATTGTGATCTATGATGATTTATCTTCTTGTAATACCAATCCTGATGATACTATCTATTATGTTTTAACTATCATGAATATCAGCTAGATATATGTTTAAATAGTACCTTTCAGTTGTTTAAAGGATAACATTTTTATCATTTAATGTACATGTTTACTTTCCTATGGTTAAAGATTAATTTCTTTGATTACTACATTTATTTGATTATGATTATGATTTGGGCTAACTATGCCAACCCATCATGTTTTGATGCATACTCTTCTTGGTGTATTTGCAGGATGAGGGGAGGCAGTTGTAGTCACTCCTATGGGAGATCTACATGATGTTGCACTCCTCCTTCCTTGTCTCCTACTATTTGTACATATATATAGGTTATTGTATATGTTTTCATTTGGTGATGCAGGGATGTACAGGTACTAGACATTGACTCTACCTAGCTACACAAGTCTGAGTGTTCCTTAAAATCCTTGAAAAGTTGTTGATTCAGAGATGGTCCCAAAGTTCACATAGGGAAACCCTAATGGCCTTAGACTTGTGCTTGATGTTGGAAAAATGTTTAGTTCTCCCCTCAGGATTCGTGACATGGCTTAACCACCTCCTGTGTCTTCTATAAATCTAGTGGTTGTATCGGGCATTAATAGGTTGATCTTTTGGTGCAATGACAACTACTACTTGTAACAAGTGGTATCAGAGCTTGGTCATAGGTTCAAAACCCCTCAAGTAACACTGAGGGGGAGATTGTTGGAAAAATGGTCAGTGCTCCCTCGAGATTCATGATATGGCTTAATCACCTCATGTGTATTCTATAAATCTAGTTGTTGCATCAGGCATTAACAGGTTGATCTTTTGGTGCAACGAAAACTACTACTTGTAACACTTAAATAGTTTTTTATCCCAATGGGTGCATTGGTTATCATTTTTTCTTGATTGGTATTTTTATTTTTTATTTTGAGGGTTTGGGTTATATTTCTTATGTCTTGTGACTCTGCTTACTAAGGATTTTGTTGTTTATATATTTCATTATTCCTTCTTGTAATGATATATACATAAGTATGCATATATGGGTGCACACATATATGCATACCTATATATTTATATATATATTTATATATATGTGTTTGTATATAAATGTGTTGTATTTATGTGTGTGTGAGTTTTTTTAAATGGGTGGTAAGTCAAATATGTTTAGAAAGATGTGTATTAATAAAACGTAGAATAAAAGTAAATCAAAATTATAAAAGGAAAGAAAATAATAAAATAAAATAAAACCTAATATCTAATCCCTATATTCTCTCCTACAATTCTCTCTAAGATATGTTGGGGAGGGGAGTGGAACTCGGGACCTCATGTTTGTGAGGGGCCCCAAGTTACCAATGAGGTAAGTGTTTTCCTTGTGAACCTTACCCCATTATATTATATTTTAATAAATACTATGTGTACTTTTAGAATTAAAAAATAAATAAAACTATATATATTATTTATGGTTTGATTATGCTTAATGTCTTATTATTAATTTTTGGTTGGTAGTAAATTCACGAGAGGGAAATTAGGTAAGTTAGTTTTACCTAAGGTAAGTTATATTTAAGTTAATTAAAATATTAATTTTATAATAAAAACTATTAATTTTAGGGGGGCGTTGCTTCATGCGAAGAAATCTCCATAACCTCTACAACTTATTAGAGGTCTATTTATAGGGGATCCTTCTTATAGTTTGGGGCAGAGGAATCAAGAAGAAGGTGGTAGGCTGAGAAGTGATCGAAAATTAAATAGAAGATTGGGAAATTTTTTAGAATTCTAGTTATAAAAGGCTCTCTAAGTGCTGGAGTGTAAATGGAGGATTTGGGAGGCTTGTAAGAGGAATTTGCAGTCAATATCAATCATGTTTTAAAGAAACGTCTCTGCAGAATCTTCGGTAGGGTCTGGAACCCACAAAAATTTCTATAAGTAGAAATATATATGTATATACTAGTAATATTAAATTTGTGTGTGTGTGTGTGTGTGTGTTTTTATACTTGAAATAAAATGGAATTAAGGGATATAATAGAATTAGGGTGATGATGTAAAATGATAACTGGAAATGGACAAAGTGTTCTAGTTTGCATACTATGCATTTATTTTTTGAAAAAGGAATTATGACTTATGAAAAAGATTTAATGGATTATGAATTGGTTTCTTTTTTTTATGAAATTTTGGAACCTTTATGTTTTCAAGAGAAAAAAGGGAAAGTATCTTGTCTCTTTGAATGTTTACCGTGTTGATCTTATGAGAAATTTGTTGATTTATTTTCCTAGACCCGTACTCTAGTGTGTGTAAATTTTTAACCAAATATAATTTATCAAATCTCTCCAGTGAGAATGTGCAAAATTAGTTTTTCTCAAACATATCCAAAACCTAGGAAAATCCAACAGTACAAACAAAAGTTATGTTCCCCGTACCGAGACTATATGTTAATGACAGTCATACAAAATAGTCGTGCATTTATCATTGAAATAATCACTAGACTCACACAAAGAAAGGGTCCCTTATGTTTCCAACCAATAGGAAACATCTGGAACTCACTTTTACTCCTCTCTTGACAAATATTCCTCTTCAACCAACCCACAAGAGAAGACTCACAAACACTTAAACTTGCCTCTATCTTGCCACCGTTTTGAGACAAGATTATTGTGCCTTCTCCTTGATTCATAGGCCCCTACAAGATTTTTAGTTTATAGTACATTATTCTCCCCATAATATTTATTAGTTTATATTTTATTATACTTTTTAGTTTTCTTATATTTCTCACTGTTATGGAAGAGTGTGGAGCAGTATCCCCAAAGACCTTTGTTGAGATATTCATTCCACTAGTAGAATTTGGCAAATAAATGACTACATGACTAAAAATTTTAGTCACATGACTAAAACTGATCAAATTCTACTTTTTTTTGCAATTCACAAGTATAAATGACTAATTTGGTCATCTAGTAATATCACATGGTCAGACAAATAAAAATGACTAAATAAATGACTAAATAATTAGTCACCCCTAAAAAATGACTAAATGGATGATTATTACTCCTTTATACTAACATTTGGTAATATCATAGACTTATATACTTAGAAATTGCATTTCACCAGTAATGCTTATTCACCAATAGGCTGAGTTTGCTGAAAATGAAGATTTTTTCCTTAAAAAAAAATAGTTTGCCCTAAAAATGAAGATTGATTCACTTCTATCTTCACTTGCTGATATACTCAACAATCTTAATTGGATAATTAGTCACACAATAAAAAATGCCTAAATAAATGACTATTACTCGTCTATACTAACATTTGATAATATCATAGACTTGTAAGTCACTGACAAGCTGTATTTTACCAATAATATTTTTTAGTCGATAGACTTAATGTGTGGGTAATCCATTTGTACCTGTCTTGTGCCAAAAATATGGTTTTAAGGTGATTTCAAAATTAATACCAAATGTGTTCAAATAACCGCACACTTGACCCCCTTATTACTAATTTTAAAGGATCCCCAAGAATGAGAACACACGTACCAATAGTCAATCATTTTTTAGCATTTTTGGTTAGTAATTGGCCCATTTGTGAATGACTATTAGGACATTTGTGCATGGCTACTAGTACATTTGTTCACAAGTACTACCAATTAATGGTTATTGGGGCATCTTTGAGTGGGTATTGAGCGACACTTTTAAATGGTCACTTTTGACCCTTCGACACTTGACAATCTCCACAAGGAGTTTTCTGAATATCTTAAGCCAAGAAATATTTTTTAATGTGCCAACTTGTATACAAGGACAACACAAAAATTCATTAAAATCTAACAAATAATTTAGGCTCTACAAGTGCACAAAGTTAGTGCTCTTCCTCTATCTCCATTTTTTAAAAGAGAAAATTCCTTATTTTTACACTTTTAATTATTAAAATTTATTAAAAATAAAATAATAAAATAAAATCATATTAAATTTTAATATACTATTCACTTTTTTAAGGTTCTTGATTGCGAGCATGTGGTTTGTAGGTTGATTTGTCTTTGTATTGGCTTAAGCTTGCTCTTTCAGTATGGCAATTCAAAATTGATAAGCTTCTACCACTGTAGAACAACCTCCAAGACTGAAAGATGAACTCCAAGGTCGCTTTGAAAATGAAAATTAGTCCACTATGTGACATGCAAAAAACAAGTCCCTCTCTACCTGGACTCCTCAACCAAACTCGACTCTTGCATATAAAAATTTAATATTTAATTAAGTGACTTATAGAATTGTCACCTTAATAAATATTAATCACAATAGAAATCATGCAAATTGTCCCTTTTAATGTCGTTAATATCACCTAGCAATCAATATCTTAATACTAAATATTTACGCAAAAAAAATTAAATTATAATACCCAAATTTTATTTAACATTTTTAATATCTAATAAATAAAAAAATTTATTAAAAAATTAAATATATTAAATAAAATTTTATCAAATTATATTACACATTATATTTTACTCATTATTTATATTTAATAAATAATATCTATCTATTAAATATAAATAAAATATAAAATATAATGTATATTATAATAAATGAATGTGGGTGTTAAAATTTAAAATTTCCTTCAAAAATATAAACTACAAAGAATATTGACCACCAATTAAAATAGGGTAAAAACTATAATTGTCATTTGTTTGGCATTTTGCTCTCGAAGTTGCTTAGAGGACTATACGGCTAGGGTTTGATCTGTGCTGGCTCTTTGATGAATTTGTTGTAGTATAGGTACATCTCTCTCTATGACTTTGAGCTTTCAGCGTGAATAATGAAAACAAATTTCAATATTCCTCTCTTTTTTGTGGCTTTTATTTGGCATTATTTCTGTGACAAAATCATATCGAGGGTTTTTTACTTTTGTTCTGATAACATGGCCACTGAGCCATTTCATATTCTTGCATTTCATTTTTCTAAATATTGTAATTGTGAGGGTTAGATATAAAATGACATGAGAAATATGAATCCCTCTAATCTTCTCTATAGTTTTTTGAATATTTTCATGACTAATCTATTGGAAGCATGAAAGTTGAACTCCAATTTGTATCATTTGGAAATGTTGGATACTGGAAATGAGAATGAGGGTTTTGATATGTGCAAACCAGGCATATGATCATCTATATCTGCATCTGGGTTTCTTTCAAAAACTTGCATCTACCTTTAAAACTCCATTGCCATAATGAATTACAAGCATCTATGTAAACCTCAACATTTTTTTTTTTTGAAGCTTTAGTTCTCCTATTAAAGAAAATTTATCTTTTCATTTCCAGCTCCAAAGTTAATGGTGGTTATTTTTTTTATCCATAATACAAATACAATTAATATGCACTCCATAATATCATTTACAAATTTTTAGATGTGCAAATATACCACAACCTGATTACAATTACAACAAACTTTAATAGAATAGTTGAATAAAGCACACACCTTCTATTTGTCTAAGGTATTTATAAGACACATAAACAGACAAAAAAAAAACCAATTCATATATTATCTAAACCTGCAATTACTTAGACATTAACCTGCAGACATTCCTCATAATCTACTCCAACTTCACTTAAGGTTGAGATAAGTTTGGGAATAAGCTTATCTAACATATAAATCTTGAAACTATTTGAACTGCTATAATGAGAAACAGTCTTAGCATGTAGTGGCATAATTGCATCTCTTGGAAGTAATCCAACTTGAGTACCCCTCATATATGCACTACAAACACCAAGTATATAATGACCACATTTGCAAAATTGCTCTCTAACAAATGATTAAAAATGCTTGGGTGGTTTACACAATAGATATAACATTGATTTTAATGATAGCGGGAAAGCATTTTCATTATGTATCATCTTAAAATGGAAGCACTTCCATCTTGATAGGTTTAGCAACCTCTTTTAGTACATTTATCATGATAGACTTGCATTTAGGATGCATTCTGCACTTATCTTCTTCATTCTAAGTGAAATTAGGGTTAGGATCCCAAGGATTCTCCTTAATTTCCCTCTTCAATGGCTCTATTTTCTAGGTAGGACTTAGAAATAGGTCCTCCTAGCATTCATCACAGTCATCATAGGATTTTATGCCTATCCCTAGCATTCTGTCCCATTCTGGTATCATTTTTAGGTCTCCAGGCATCCCTGAGACCTCCTGTCCTGATTCTGGTTGGATCTGGGCCCATAGGGTCAAAGTCAAGGTTGATCCTGACTAGGTCAGGATCGAGCTCATTTTTTACCTCCTCCAAAATTTGTGCCCCTTTCTCAAATTTGGTCCCGACGGGCCCCGAAATCAATATCGGGCCCTCGGATCCCAGTGCAAAAAGGTTTTAATTCAAATTTTATTTAATTATTTTCCCTCCTTAGTTGGTTATTGTTATTGGACCTTAATTTGAGGTGAAATTTGAATTATGGGTCCTCGCATTTCTCTAGGAGCCTCACCTTGAAACCTCTATATAAAGACTCTCATTTGCATTCATTTTCACCAAGCAATTTCATGATCAAGTGCTCTCAAGGAGACAATTTCATGAACAAGAAGATTTCAAGCAAGCAAGGAATGGTGAAGATGCAAGATTGCAAGAGGATGATATAGAAGATCAAGCCATTGTTGACATCAAGCATCTTTGTGAACACATACTTGGAGCAAGAGAGATCCTTTCTTCCTTGATCCACTATTATCAACTTTCAAGCATTCAAAGATTCAATCATGGAGTAGCAATTATAGATTGTGAGTTTGGTAGAAGTACTTTAGCCTTGGGGGCTTGGTATGCTTTTCTATCTCATTCAAATCTATGCATTGTTGTTTCATACATATTCATGCTAGGGTTTTGATCTAGAGTATTAGATCTTGGCATTACACTTTCAATACATATACGCACACATTCTATTTCAATCGGCTATTCGTGGAGGTGGAGATCACCAAAACGGGGGTTTGACTAAGGCAAAACCCTATATAGCCACCCCCGAAACCCCCTTTTTCAGATATCTACAGTCGTTGTTTCGAGAATTAGAGGACAGATCTGAGTACCCTTTTCACCGAACTTCCAAGATCTACGAACAAAGTCAAAATCAACCTTTAGAATAAAAATGTAGCCTTTGACCTTTTATGAGGGTCAAAGACTACCTGCTGTCGGAAAGACGAAATTTTTCTGGGTTTTCAATTTCATGATGAGGTATGTATCTTGACCTAAGTAATTTTCAAGTATTTCTAGATTTACTTATGCTATTTCAATTCAAAACAACAATATTACAAATGAATAGTGTTGAATGTTAGGTGCATTGTTAAGGCTCCATTTTTCCCCTATTCACATTATATGCAAGAGAGTTTTTCTCTGCTTCAACTCTACCAATTTGTTTATCGTATCCTGCCTCATTGAAGTATGGCTTTTCATTCAATACAAGACTTTGAAGGGAAGTAAGAGCTTGAAGAATGCTTGAATTATTAGGGTCCCAAACTTCAGTCCCTCTCCCTGTCCACATGTTTAGAAGACTAAGGCAGATCTTCCCATTTTCATAAAGATTAAGATTTAATCGTAAGCCACTAGAATGATAGTGTGTTGAAGGTGGTACATGAGGGTACTCATTTGGAAGATGAATATCAAAGAAGAAAAGACCGGCTTTATATGGAGTGCCAACTACTCCAGTAATTACATCCCATAGTAAATCCATTCGGTCTTCATAAACTCTAACGCAAATAGAATCAGGTAGATTATTTTCTAGGATAGCTCATTCTTGTTGTACTTTCTTTATCCATTGATGTTAGTTGCTAGATTGGCTGGTTTTATCAAGGAAGAAATGGTCATTGGGATTTGTAACACTGTCAAACTATTTGAAGTGTCCAAATTCATTGTTGCCAAGGGTAGAAACATTGGACAAATAATCTTCCTCTTTTTTTTGCTTCTCAACACTATGGAGTGTCAACTTTTTTGAATCAATGAGACTCTTTCTGAAATTCCAACCTTGGTCCTCAATTCTACTATGAGTCTAATTCAGCTTTTGAAGCCTTTATTTATGCTTCTTCAATTCCTCCTAGTGAAACCACTAAACTATATATGGGTAAGTGCACAAAGATGGGGGACCAAAAAGGGGGTATAAGATGCCACTTTTTTCCTGAAATCAGCAAACTCTGAACTTCAACAAGAAATTGAAGATAGTTAGACTCAAAATTTTAAGATGCGACAAGAACAAGAGTTGTAATACTCTGAATCTAGCTCCTAAACCACTAATTTATTTTGAAAATAGTACAGATTAAGGCCCTCAAAAAGGGAAAGCACAAAAAGTGGTCCTATTTTTGTGAAAAAACATAACATAGCATCTGGTGTGCTCCCCCTAAATTGTTTAAAAAAAAATTGAATTTTTTTAATTTCTCCGGTGAGAAGTTAGCTAACACCATGTAGTTTATCCTGGATTTTTTTTCTAATTTTTTTATGAATGTATAATTTTTGATGAATTTACAAAGTGCACACATCCTAGAAACATGAAATTTATGTGTGCTCCCCCTAGAAATCATTTAAAACTAATTAAAAATCAAATTTTCTTTTTTCTTTTAAGTGTGTAGAATGGAGTCTAGTTTCTAAAAATGTAACTTGTTGCAAAATTCGATGAACGAACCAAAATCTATGCCCAAAATACTACACGTTTTTTTACAAAAAATGGACATACACACAAAAGAAAATAGAGATGAAAAACTTAACATAATCAGAATTCAAAATAAATTAAATGCTTAGATAGCTAACAGAGAGATCTGCAATATCACATCATCTAATTTTTTCGTTATTGAACCATGAGTAAACCTGACGAAGAGCACACAAAAAAAGTTGTCATTTTTTTATATGTCTACTGGAAAACATGTCTCAGGCCTGTTTGAATCCTCCAAGCCTTTGGGTTGGATCTCCAAGGAAAATCCAAGCCTTAGGATTGGTAAATTCCAATGCCTTACCAAGCGCGTACACTGTATAGGGCATGCGCGCTATAGAAATCTATGACTTCCATAGGGCGTGCGAGCTATAGGGTGTGCACCCTATTTAAGTCATAGATTTCAATTATGAGGAGAAATAGTCAAAGTGAGAGGAAGAGATCTCTCTCTCTCTCTCTCTCTCTCTCTCTCTCTCATCACCATATGAGGATTATTGTACACTGACAGGATCGAGTGAGCTACACTCTTTTAGAAGTTGTAATGTAGGTTCATGGAGTATCCACACACGATATATGGCATGCTTTTGTTCATCATGTGTAGATGAAGATTGGGATGGGTGTGAGTCAAAGGAATGGGTTGACGAACGGTATACACATATTTTGAGGCCACTTGCCTCCTATCATCCCCATGAATCACTACAATTGACATAAATGGAATCATCCTTTAACTTTGATCGCTTATCTGATCTAGTACAACCAGGTAAATTTTCCACATACAAATAATCTCAAATGTAGTACTTTATCATAAATATTCAGTAAACTAATGTCCTCATTATATGTTTATGTCATTACAGACCATGTTTTTGCTATTATTACACTTGAAGACAATGAAGAAGAGACAGATTATTATTTGTGTCATTATGTTGAGGAAAAAAAGAAATTGGATCACTCGGTTATCGATGGTGAAGAATTAGAATACCCTATAGGAACAGTGGTTGTAACTGGTACATGGCTTAGACGGTATGCTATGAAGAACCCTAGGTTGTGGTTATTCAAGGATTGGGAGACACACAAAAAGATTCTTCATTATTCAAACCTTGTCATTGCATCAAATGTCCACTTGATGAGATATGGGGGAAGACCACATAATAAAACTCTTTGGAAGGTTCGGGAGTCAGACCACGAGGCAATACTTGAGACAATCAAGGGTAGGGCAGATCCAATTGGTTCATTGGACTAAATGGAGATACAAAATATTGTAATGTCAAATTTATAAGCACTGTAAATTGGGTGGACTGTAAATTACTCATGCATTACCCCGTATGTATAACGGGAAGTTTGTAATATTTAATGACAACCTTTCTCTTCTATTTTTTGGGGCAATACTAGAGGTTTTCTCTGCTCAACTCTTCCCTCTAGTGCTCCTAATGAGCTGAGTTGTAAAAATATTTCTCATTATTAATAAAAAAAACTTTATGATGTTATGCCAATGACTTGCAGGCACATAATACTTGGAAGGCCATGGAGGAGCCTTAAGGAACCAACTCAATTCAAGGATGCACTATCTCATTTCCTTTCCAACTTCTCCCTCTCTGAAATGGAAGGTTTACATTTTGGTTTATCCAGATTAATACACTTGCTTCCATTACTAGGTTTTACCTTCTTCCCTTGCAGTTGTTCTATTCCTTGTTTCACACATTTTCCCTTTTCAGGTCCTGATGCCTTTGCTAGCAAATTGGTGACAAAATCATTGCATAAGACTTGTATTTTCTTATTCATACATGATGGAAGGCTATTATGCACTTGTCCTCCTTTAAAATACTTGTAAGGACTACATTCTTTGACAACAGGGAAAATATGGAAATTAATTTTAAATTTTTTTTTGCTATCATCTACCCTCTCAAAAATGCAGCCATCTCCATCCTCAAGATTATTGGCAATTGAAAAATATCTCCATCCATGAATCAAGGAAGCTTCACAGAGATCTCTAAGGAATCGTACAATCCATTCCCTTCTATTAGGATCCACAAGAGTCGCCATTGTTCTTTCTCTTGGTAATTTGAGTTTATCTACAAATGTGTTTGGTGTTGTCTGCAGAACAAATTTTCACATAAAATAAGAAACATTACCTTAAGAACCATCTAAACATTATTATTAAAAAACACGTAACAAAACACAAAAACCCAAAATATCCTTTAGACAATAATAGATTGGCTTCTTAAACCCCTATCAAACAGACTTGCAAAGTATAGGAGACTGTAATATAATAGAGATTGTTGAATATCACTCCAGATCTGAAGACAATATTTCTAAATACAAGCAGGCATAGAGAGAGGCTGGGGAATCTCACAAGCCTAAAATATCGGTATATGGCCTCATAATTACTAAGCCAAAGGGGTTTTCTGATTTGAAAGACATAGCAGCCTCTAGGGCCATTTTCTTTTCTGTTGTGTTAACAGGATGTATGCTAGAAAAATTATGATTGTGCATCCCTCTGCTCATCTCTTCACTTTTTGTTTTCATAGATTTCACCATCTGACGTTCCTTTTCGGTAAGAGATGGATAGAAATGTTCATGAATCTCGGAAGAATGGCCTGCATGCAAATAAAAAATTTTGGTTATTCAAATGGTAAGTTCAGAGTTTCCCATAATTTGCCCAAGAAACGAGTTTGGAAAGACTTCAATCTTTCATTGAGGGAAAATATTTTACTTACATTGAGAAGAAACCTTAGGTTTTTCACTTCATTTTTAACATCTTCTATTGATTTTCTTTTCAAATCAATAGATAATTTTATGTTCATCAAGTGATCAAAACTCATCGGAATAACACTTGTGGAAGGATCAGGGCATTTCCTTTGTGACTCAAAATCACTCTGGATCTTCTCAGAATGAAAAATAGAAATATCTTTTTCAAAGTCATTCTTCCCATATATGCGAACTTTGAAATACATCCCAAAGATGTATTTAAATACTAAAAAATCCCCAAACTCTATCACATGTTGATATACAAAAATTTCCCATCCCATGCCAAAAAAACTCAATTCTAGTGCTTGTACTACATAATTTGACACCCCACCATTCACCAAACTCTCTCACCAAAAAACCCTGGTTCCTAGAGTCATAAACCTAGGATCTATTCAAGAAGACCTCCACAACACTCTCCAGATCGATCCAATGGTTCTAACACACCATATTGGACATGAACATGAACATTCATGTTCCTTCACCAAAAACCTCCACCCTTAAGTGCATTCACTCCCATGCCCAGTCACTGTCCCCAATACCAGTCTATTCCTTCACCTTCTTAGCAAAGACAATAATGATTCAAATGCATGGAAATGTAAATAATAAACACAACAATGTATTTAATTTACATCAGGTGCTACGGGACCGTGTTGTCGGGGCCTAAAATAGCTTGTCTCAATTTTCAGAGATTCAATTTCATTTAAATTTGGAAACACATTCTCAGTCGATGTCAAAACTCATAGTGTTCCTCAGTTCAAACGGCCAACATTGTGTATCTTTGAAACCATCAGTCGTAGCATCAAACCATCTATTGTAACAGCTCTGAATGGCTAGGTAAACGCTAGGGGCAACCTCATTTTCCACACACAGTTGTTCGAACGCCACCACCGACTTCGGGCCGAAGTGTCGCTCAAGGTCCCTTCAACATGAAATCAGAAATCTTTACGGGGTCATATCTCAGAGCTCATGCAAGGTAGCATCAAGCCATTAGGTGCTACAGGATCATGTTTCCAGGGCCTACAATAACCTGTCTCAATTTTTAGAGATTCAAGTTCCTTTAAATTTGGTAACACATTCTCAGTCGATGTCAAATCTCACAGTGTTCCTCAGTTCAAACGGCCAACATTACATATCTTTCAAACCATCGGTCGTAGCATCAAACCATATGTTCCAATAGCTCTGAATGGTTGGGTAAATGATAGGGGTAACCTCATTTTCCACACAGTCATTCGAACACCACCGATGACTACGGGTCAAAGTGTCCCTCAAGGTCCCTTCAGCATGAAATTGGCAATCTTTACGGGGTCATGTCTTAGAGCTCGTGCAAGGTAGCATCGAGCCATTAGGTGCTACGAGACTGTGTTGTCGGGGCCTACAATAACCTATCTCAGTTTTTAGAGATTCAAGTTTGTTTAAATTTGGCAACACATTCTCGGCCGATGTCAAAACTCAAAGTGTTCCTTAGTTCAAATGGCCAACATTGCGTATCTTTCAAACTATCAATCGTAGCATCAAACCGTCTGTTCCAATAGCTCCAAATGGCCAGGAAAATGCTAGTGGCAACCTTTTTTTCCACACACAGTCCTTTGAACGTTGCTGACAACTCTAGGCTAAAGTGTCTATCAAGGTCCCTTTAGTATGAAATCAATGATCTTTATGGGGTCATATCTCAGATATCGTGCAAGGTAGCATCGAGCCGTCAGGTGCTACAAGACTTTTCTACCAGGGTCTACAATAACCTATCTCAGTTTTTAGAGATTCAAGTTCATTTAAATTTGGAAACACATTCTCGGTCGATGTCAGAACTCAAAGTGTTCCTGAGTTCAAATGGCCAACATTGCGTATCTTTCAAACCATCGGTCGTAGCATCGAACCATCTGTTCCAACATCTCTGAATGGCTGAGTAAATGCTAGGGGAAACCTATTTTTCCACACATAGTCATTCAAATTTTATTGACGACTCCAGGCCGAAGTGTCCCTCAAGGTCCCTTCAACACGAAATCAATGAGCTTTACGGGCTCATATCTTATAGCTCATGTGAGGTAGCATCAAGACATCAGGTGCTACGGGACTATGTTTTTGAGGCCTACAATAGCCTATCTCAATTTTTACAGATTCAATTTCATTTAAATTTGGCAACACATTCTCGGTCGATGTCAAAACTCACAGTGTTCCTCAGTTCAAACGGCCAACATTGCGTATCTTTCAAATCGTCGGTTGTAGCATCAAACCATGTGTTCCAACAACTCTGAATGGCTGGCTAAACGCTAATGACAACCTTGTTTGGCACAAACACTTGTTCAAATGCCACCAACCACTCCAGGGCGAGCAAGAGGATGAGTGCAAATATGTATTTAGATGCAAAAGGGCTTGTGGTCCATTTTGAAATTTGATCATGTATTTGGATCATGGAATGTTATTTGGATCATGTATTGATCATATTGTAACCCAATCTTAAATGTAAGCCTTAATGGCACTGATAAGCCTAAAAGGTACCTAGGGGTCACTAGGAATGGTTATGTATTGATCCTAGGTTAGGGGTTGATGGAAATAACCTATAAGGGTCTATAAATATGTACTAAGGCCATTAGAGCCTTTACATAGTGTTAAAAGCACTAAAAGTGAACAATCTTGTAAATTGCCTATATTGGCAATATAAGCCAAATAGGGCTTAATTGGAGTTAGTAGGGGTTAGTAGGAAGTCTAAGTTAGTTTGGTTCGTAAAGGTTGTCTCTAAACCTTTTATAAGTAGTTAGAGTGGGCAAAGGGTGTTGGGTTGTCGAGTTGACAACTTTTGTTGTGAACTTGACAACTAATTCTAGTGTTTGTCATTAACAATCAGTCAGTTAGGGGACAGTTAGAAGTTAGTTTGTAGGTTCTAGTCGGTCTTTTGGAAGATTAGAGTCTATTTGGAAGGGATCCATGTGAGTGGATAGGGAGAGAATGTTGTTGATCTGAAATGGATCAATTTTGTCTTAGATTGAATCAATAAAATCAAAATTTCTCTGCACATTGGTATTCCACTGGCCTACGAGTACAGTCAACAACAGTGAACTATTATACTTGATCTGAATATGATCCTTGTTTAGTTTGATGTAGGAACATTTATTTTCATTTTTTTTGACTTGGCTATAATATCTTTTCATTACCTTCATCACTGACAAAACCAAGGATTTAACTGGTGTATTGACAGTGACTGGTACAGGGGTACATTCAGCAACTAAGGAACCCCGCAATACTATAACCACAGGACCCCGAAACATCAAGGAAAAATAAAACAATCACCTTCAAATGAGCCAAGGTAGTAATACTGAGCATCTCGATGGTGTTCCTATCCTCCAAGGGGTGGTCCAAAATACTAGGGGTATCAATAACCTGATACCTCAAGTACTTATAATTAGTATGCTCGACAAACAAAGACTTAGTAGTAAAAGCATAAGGTTGCACATCCACATCCGCCCTAGTAATCTTATTAATAAAATAACTCTTTCCAACATTAGGGTAACCACAGATCAAAATAGGCCTGGTATTGGGGTCAATAGACAACAACCTTGCCATATGTTGCCTCACCTATTCGAGGTCATGTCTTTATATTGTGACTGTCACGTGGAATAGGGAACACACCAATGAATATAAATGTTTGATTCCACGTGATCTTGGATAGGTTGTGACTTAGAAATATTGCCTTATATATAATTTATACATTTATGCATTCATTTCATTACTTTTTTTATTATTACAGTCAGTGAATTGACTGTTATTAAGGACAGTGACTGGCATTTGTAGCACAGTCAGCAAGTTAAAGGTTTGAATCCTCCATAATATGTAAGGCACTCCCACCTCTATGTTAACTATGGTTTGGTGGGATATTTCCATTGATGTATTATATGTATTAGATCTTTCTTTGAATGCAGGGAAGTTGAATAGAAGGTGAGAAGAGATAGAGACAGGCCTGGTGAAATCACAGTGAAAGGAGTTGAAGGTAAGCACCAATCATGGCTGGAAGTGAACCGATGATTGGAGAGGGTAGATGATGGATGGGAAGGTCCTTTGGAATGTATTAGAAGGTGTTGGGATTGGTGTTGAGGTTGGGTGTTGCAGGGAAGGGTATTTTCTACAAAACCCTTGGTTTCTAGCCCAAATAGTGAGGGTTTATTGAATGGGAGTGTAGATGGGTGAGTATGGGAAAACTAAGTTGAAAATTGGTTGTCTTTTATCCTTTATCAAGACTTTTTGGGGTTCTGGAGTCCTGGAAGTGAGTGGTTCTAGGAGTTGCTTTGTTAGGTGAGGCTAATTAGGCCTAGTTGAAGGGTTAGGGGGTGAAGGAAGTCTTCACCAGTCAAAGAGTTAAAGTCTAATATTGATATCAATTTAGTAACTCCAAAAAGGGTACTAGAAAATGTCAAAACATTGCTAGGTTTTTGGGGGATTTTGAGAGTAAATTGCTAATTTCAGTGTTCAAAGGGCTACTAGGCAGGCCTAGAAGGGCTATAGAAGAGGAAGGGTGAAAGATGAGTTGATTGGATTGAATGGGAATTTTTAACATGAAAAATATATCATGTTGAGATTATCTAAGGTGTTAGGATCATGGTGTGAAGTCTGGTTTGAGTTTTGGTGTGGTGGAGGCACTAGGTGCACTAGGTGGCCTAGGATACAGTTGATGCTAGAAGGCATTGGAACAAGGAAACAAGGAAGTGAATTTGAGTAGTATGGTTGTGGGAGTGACTTACAAAGTCAGAAAACTCAACTATATCCTTGAGTGAGGTTAATTCCTTGAGTGGATTCCAAGTTGTTTGTAGAATCCTCGAGTTGAGTTAGTCTCCTTAGGGTGATAGTGAATGTTGTCTAAGTTTACAGTAACAAGGAATATTAGTCTCCTTAGGGTGATAGTGAATGTTTTCAAGTTAGTCTCCTTAGGGTGACAGTAACAATATACATTGATAAACATACAAGCATAACTATAAGGCATTTGAAATTTACAAAGCATAAGACATCCACATAAACATAAATTAGTATACATCAATACACCAAACACATGAATTGCATACCTAAAACATAAAAAATATATATTTGTAGGGCATGAAGCCAAATATATATGTCCAATAATGTCATACATTGAATATATTAAATATAGTTAAATTGGATTCCTCAAAGCTAAATGGATGTACAACGTATCACTTATACAATATACAAAAAATATGTCCACTAATGCCATATAGGCATACAATCTATATCCCTAATCTAGTCCTTTCCTGCTAGGGGAAGAAAACAAATCTCGAGCTGTCTTCGATCGTCGCGTCGATGGAGATGCAATGGATGTTGTAGTTTTGCGAGTGCGCTCACTTGTCCTCCTATCTAGACTCTTCTATAGCTCGAGCTGATAAAAAAAATTAAAGGATCAATAACTAATATACATCAAAATTAAATTATAGGACATAAAATAGAATATTTGCTTACCGCTAGCAAATAGTCACTATGTACATCCACCGAAGATGTATGCTGACGATCTGGAGTAATAAGTCCCTACAACAATGATCAAAATAATAATTAAAATACATACATGAATATCATTATAAAATTCAATAAAAACCATTAAAATAACAATTAAAATTAAGTGATCTCTTTCATATCTCAGTCAGTACTTCAGAACTAGCTACTGTTGCAGCTACTCCACGATCCAAAGTATCACAAACAAAAGGAGGAGTCTCTGATGTCAATAACTGAAAATGAAACAAAAAAAGTATTATGCAGTTATCAAGATTACATATATTTTTTACAACCCTACTAATGAGTAAATGATACCTACGTGAAGGTTCCACCGCATCCTTTGATGTGCGGTGTCGATGTCGAAGCTCCAACATTCAACTAGTGCACATGTACATGGAAAATTATAAGATAACCATTCATATAAGAACGTTCTACTAACATGTTAATTATAATGCATTATTACATATATACCTGTGGACTCAATGATGATGTCACAAAGCCAGGTGAAAGAATGTGATCATCGTGCCTCTGGATTTTGATCATAATTTGTATAGTAATTTATTTATTCATTCATTTATTAATTAAATATAATCAAGTAAATCAAATTAATATGAAAATAAAGATACCTCAAGGAAAGTGGCACGATACCTTTTGTTGTCTGTTGTGAACGTTGATGGTCCACCAGTCAACGTCTAATGCATATGCACAATAAGTTATGATATAATTATTCATATAATTACATAATAATCAAATATATTAAATAAAATGTTTTATTCGATACATACTTGTGGAATTGATGACGATGTGTAGAAGGGGACATGAGGATCATTGCCACTGACACTCTTGCCCTGAAATTTGATCATAATCAATAGATACTAAATTAATTAGTTATTCTTTTATAAATGAAATATGATCAAAGCAATTTAATGAACTCAGAAATATTTACATGTGTGTCAATGCCAAATGTCATATTTAGAAAATCATCAGTCATCAGTCTAGAATCATCTTCCTCTCTCTTGGTAGTACCAAATGTGTACAAGGATCCACATGACCATCAAATATGCCCCCTCGAAGATTGACCATGGTCACCCTCAACTAAAGGAGTGGCACATTGAATGAGAGTCTCTGTCAGAGCACTACTCATGCCTAGTGTGTCCACCTCTACATGTTCCTTCACAATGGAAGGAATAGTAACATGATCCACCTGTGGCTTGCCAATAGGAACCCTATGTGTGTTAGGGTCATGGGGTGCCCCCATTCTATCAAATGATGACCCCCCTCCTCTACCCTGAGAATCTAGATAGTCAAAATAATTTGGCACCTCCTTGAGTACAAACTTGCAATAGAGTTTCCTCAAGAAATATATAGGAACCTCATGATTGTTACATGGAGGTGAATCAAAGACCATCGACTATCTCTCCCAAAAGTTGTTTTTACTGTCTTCATTTAAGCACCAATGAATTGGGAACCTCCTTGTTGTAGTTCTAAGAGTATTTGTGTTCCCTGGTTTTTTAAAGAGTTTGCAAATGTCATCTTTTGTGATTTTTTTCTTTTTTATGTCTGCATAAGATAATTTATTTGCATAATATTATTTTTGTTCTTCTCTTTTATCCTGCCATAAATTAATTTTCCCACTAACGGAGCTTACATGGGTCAAGATTGCTTCCAATGAGTTCGCAAGTCTTTCCCTTCCAGGATTTGTACCAATAGAATCTTTTAACCTCTTAATTAAAGATTCTAATTCCTTTTTCCCTCTTTCAATTTGGTTCATCAAATTTTCTTGTGTTTCGGGAGGAGGTTTCTCGATTGGTGGAGGCAATTGAGGTTCATTTTCTTGGTTATTTTCTTCATTTGTTTCTTCATTCATTTCTTCATGAGGAGATAGAGGGTTTGGTTGAGGGAGATTATTTCTTCCTAGCAATTTAAAAAAATAGATTTTAAAATCTTAATTATGTGCATAAAATCTAAGAAAACAAATTTCAAGAAAATAAATTTTAACAAAACTAAAATTTCAATACAAATAAGAGGCATGGGCTGTAAAAACACTTATGTCTTCTTCTGGATCAAGCTTGACGATGTTGTGGAACCATTTTGTATACAAATTGATGGATGAATGAATGAAAAATATGGATTCAACAAGCCCAAATGATATTGCGTACGTGCTTGGGAAGGTTTTTTTTGCTGCAAACATGGGTTTGTGGAAAGAAAAATGAGCTTTCCCAACTGCAGCAAACACTAAATAGTGTTTTTACAAAGCACATGCGTGCTATAGGGCGCACACGCTTTGTAAAAACACTTTTTAGTGTTTTACAAAGTGCATGCACCCTATAGGGCACATACGCTTTAGTGCGTATGCACTATGGTCGACGAGGGATCAAAAAGAAAAGTGGCACCTTTTTGGTCCCCCATCTTTGTGCATATACCCATATAGTGCTCAATCCATCCCCAACATTCATGGAAACAAACTCTAACAGATGGTACTTTGAACCTCTTATGAGTTCCTTCTCTTGCCAAATGCTTAGTTCAGTACTGTTAAGTATATGTTTCTCGGAAGGTTCTCCTTGAGTACTTTCCATGTTTGAAAGCAGTTGTGATCCTTGGAACCCAAGAAAGCCTCTAGCAAACTTTGCAACAAATTCAAATGCAGTCTCAGAAATTGAAACAGAAACATCATTGGTTAGGTTTAATCTTTCTTCTACATTAACTTCTTGTTGCCTATTTGCAATACCATGATATCCATATGTACCAATCTGGGCTAATGAAGGTTGCTATTTTTATCTAAAGGTTGCGGCTTATCAATCATTGATATATTGTCTCTGTCTCTATTTTCTTCATTGTGGTTGAAGGTTCGAAAGTTACAGCTTTAATATCAGCTTGCTTAAAGCTCACATCAGCTTGAAGAACTCCCAGTTCACATTAATTTTATTAAAGAAAGGTGAAGTGATATATGTATAAACTCATGCTAGCAGGTAGATATCTTCAAGTCAAGACTCCTTTTTTCACTTACCCTAGTTGGATTCATTTTCTTTCATTTTTTTATAATGTGGTAATACTCATGCAATTATAACTCCTAATTATGTTATTTATTTTAAAGGTAATGTATAAATAGAACTAGCCTTGATTTCATTCTCCAAACATTCTAATATGCCAATTTTGGGGTGCAAATAAATGAAATGAATCACCAGTATCCTTCCCTTGCCTTACATGCATGTTTTTATTTTGTAGTTTTAAATTTCTCCTACCTCATCTTAGCAATAATTCTAACTCTTATTCTGGTATAGAAAATTCTCTTTATGGGACAAGAAGAGACCATGGAATTGGGATTTAACCTTTTAGATGGGAATAGTTTTATCTAGATGTGAACCCCCTTCTCTTGTTTGAGGTTGGAGAAATCCCCTAGTCAGCACATTCCATTTTAAATGCATATGCAAAGGTAGGAAAATGATGCAGAGCATCGTGGAACTTGCCTCCAATCCCGAAATCAACCATGAGGATTAAGCCATCAACCCAACTAAACTATCATATTCAACATATTTATAGGCACAAACAATCTCTTTCTTATAACACTTATAGCGAATCATCATAAGGAAACCAATATCTTCAAATCATTAAGCATCTTAATGATTCAATCAGCAATAGTAACTAATATCTCAAACCTCTCTAGGCATTTCAACATAACCAACATCCTTATCACATTCAAGAATTTTAAGCATTCCATCAATAACTCACCATATCCCACGAAATGTCCTTCTATGTTGTCCACATGGTGGAGATCCTGTTGTCTACAAACAAGAGCAATAATCATAAGCTTTGATCACATCCTGATAAACAAATGTCAGAACCTTCAAGTATACTCATGTTCAAAGTAGACCTTATAATGTTGAATTTGGGTAAAACAACACATGAACCACATTGGGTGTAGCTTAGTACAACTTACAAAGCTAGAATAAATACCCTTAGTGAAGATAACTAAGCCAAAACATTACCCACAAAAAAGGGCAACTAGCCAAATCAAAGATGTTCATGAAAATAGGATGAAAACTACTTCCAAATCCAACTATATTATAATTTGATTTTTATATGAAGTCAAGCTAAAGGACTTGGTAAAGAAACCTATACTGATGTTAATGTAAAAAAGAATCATGTCTAAAGGAAAACTAAAGCCATTATGAAGTATCGATTCTCCTTACTAGAAAATAAAATCCATGAATAAGAGTTGTATAGTGTGAACCAAGTTGTGGCACCTTGTTTTCAAACATACAATGATGACTACAACTTGTACAAGATGTATAGTTTCTTGTATATGCCAAATGAAACTCAGGTCATTGAATAATTTTCTTTGTATAGAAAAAGTAACACTTGTGAATTCCATTTAAGCCAAATGTTTTTGAATAGCAGATCTGCTCATTCTAAATTAAACATTTTGCAATAATTCTAGCTTTATATTTCTCTACTTGTTCATCTAAATAAAACTTATTCACATAGATCACCCATTTGTAAGAAGCTACATTTTTATATCTAGGAAGAGGTTTCAACATCCAAATTCGATTTATCACCAAGAAAGGATTAAGAGGATGTTAGCCTATTGAGTTACTATTCACTATTTCAACTGATCAAGGTTTGCTCAAGGATTTCAAAACTCAAAGTGGCATCTTCTAAACACTACAAGCTATGTTCCAGCTACATTTTTATATTTAGGAGATGTTTCAACTTCAAAGTCTAATTTTTCATCAAGAGGGTGTTAGAAGACATTAGCATATCAAATTACTATACATTGTTAAACTGTTGGAGAATGGATAAAGTACTTCAAAATAAAAAATGAAATTTTTTATAATCTGTAAGCTATTCACCCACCATAAAATAGATCAAAATTGCATCTCATCAGGAAGATGCATTGTTCCAGATATACAGTCACTTTGATTGAATGAAATCATGCACAAATCAAACAATTAATTTGATCTGTAAATTAGCTTGTTTAAATTGATGTCTAAGTCATGTAATGTTGTACACAAAGATACCATGTTTTGCCTATTATCAGATTTATGTACTGAATTGTACTATATATATGGACTTCTGTTCAAAAGAGTTGGCATATCACATTGAGTTACTTGAAATTAAAGGAAGTTAAATAAATCATAGAAAGGAAATTGATATAATCACTCATGGTGAAGTAAAACAAATTGATTTTCCCTTAATAACTAGTGGAGAGACACAAATAAAAGGTGGTGTGCCTCCAATTCACTATCAACAAGAAATAAAATGTCACAAGCTCACAAAGAAATGGTATATAATCGAGCACTATCTTTCATGTTCTATATATCCAATGCTCTATCCTTTTATGCCTTCTCCTCCTCTATTCAGCAACTAGACTCTTGCTCTCAAATGATATTAACACACAAAGGTCAATGCCAAAATAGATATCCATGGAGAAACTCACAGGGCTTTGCTTCCACACTAAACAAATTTTTATATCTCCAATGCTCTATCATTTTATGCCTTCAAATGCATAATATAACACCCATTGCCAATTTATAATATATTAACTTCTCTTTCATCTTTATGAATTTGTCACTTCCTTGGGAATTTAATGGTCTCTTAGTCTTTCAACCACTGTCTTCAATAATGCATTCACCTATGAATGATGTCACTAGTTTCAACACTCTAAAGGTTGTCCATTCAGGGTACAAACATGACTATTTATGGTACTGTCATTCCCTTTTCTAATAGTTGTCCTCTATAATTCCTTTACATTTTTAGTAACATTGAATATTTTTTCAACATTTCTAATTAGGATAACTCTTATTTGGTGCTACATTGTACTCTTATAGGCTCTTATCAATGTAGGATTGTTGTTATGTGTCTTGGATCTTAATATAAAACCCATTATTTTGACCTTACTTGTCGTCATTCCATAACAGTGAGTATGACTCTTTTGTTTAAACCCACTGTTTTGACCTTAGCTTCCTTCATTCCAAAATAGGGACCAAGGGATGAATCCCCTCAATATCATGAAGACATATGGAAAAAAAGAAAGGTTTCCCAAAAAAAATATAAAATAGTGATACACAACCATGACAAAGCAGTAACAAAAAAGAACAAGGTCATTATTAGAAGGAGATGAACAAAATGTCTAAAAATATGAAAGAATATGAACAAGATGTCATTCCATCATCATCTTCACAAGAAATAACAATGTCAAAATGATGTCAGCTTGGAGGTATCTCCAGATTTCTATTTCCCTTGCAAGGTCTACTAATATTTTATCCAATCTCTCTCCGTGTTTAGGAAATATGCTATTATATATCAAGCTCCATACTAAACTACATGGGTAACTACCAAATATGTGATTCTTTGGTTCTCACCTCTCCCATAGAATTTACTGTTTTTAGTAAATTTTTAGTTTTTTTGTGAAAAGCTATATAATGGCTAAATTTAAAGCATATAATCATCGTAGAAGACATACACCTTTACTACAGAGTCTTCCTATTATGTTTAAGCTCTCAGTTCAAATAAAAATCTACTTTATTAATCTATTCAGTAATTTCCTATCTTGTCTTGTTTGAGTTTTTCTTATAATACATTAAGTCCTTAAACTGGTGCATTGTCCTCTAGATTTCCAGCTTCATTCAGATCAGTTGCCTTGTTGGGTTATTTGATAGATACAGAGGATGTTTGCACTAAGATTAGGTACATGGAACACTTTTCTAATCATGTTATTTCGAACATAATGTGGCCATTACCATAATAGAAAGTGTTCAATCTAGCTCTACACCTACCAAATGTGTTTGCTTGAAAGTTTATTCTGATTTTTCAAAAAATCATTTTTGTGCATATCCTGCAATTACTGCAACCAGTGAGAACGCATTTATTTAAGGAATAATGCCATGTTTTATCTATGCTTTGATGGATGTTCATGCTTTATTCTAAAGCTCCCATCTTGCAATAGGCTGGGAGGGTGTTGGTAAAGGCTGTGAACTCTCTTAGGCATTTTTAAAAAAACCATTCCATGCATAGCTTGCAATCAATGCAGTCCATTAGACCAAATATTTTTGAGGCATTTGGTTAAATAGTACACTTGCCCTGTCTGTGTTTTTGTATTTTGCATACATTCGTCAAGGCACTTGAAACTACAACATCTAAGAAAAAATGACATTCATTTATGCTTTGATGGATGTCTATATACTATTCTAAAGCTCCCATTCTGGCACAGGATGGGAGCTCAATGACAAAATTTGGAGAGCCTTTCTTTACACCTGCCTAATGCATTTCCTTTCAAGATTCTAAGGCATTTACAAAGGTTGTAGTGGATTTTCTTCTGACATTTGTTTAGTGGAAAAAGAAGCAGCATGATGGGACCCTCATGGATAGAGAAGTTAGTGACTACTAAGCTGAGGTTAGAAGACTATAACCGCTCTCTCTCTCTCCCAGAATGATAAACTTGTTTTGCAACCATAGTCTGTAAAAAATTATTATCTTAAAAATATTTGATCTATTAAATTTTCTGTATTTTGCAGGTCCAAATTGTTATTTCAACAAATCAAGATTTGATTTCTATCTACAGTATGAGCCTCATCCATCATCAACAAAAATTTTAAAGCATCTTTCCCAAAGTATCCTTCTGAATCCCAGCTTAATCTATTCAATTTTTTTTCTTTTAGATCATTTTGTGTGACAACGTATGTGCACAACATGGTCACTTTCTTTCTTTAATGAGACTAGTGAAACCTGCATGTTGGATCTTTATACTAATAAAAAATAGGAAGGACATCAATGTGATGTCTTTGATGACAGCTTATTGGAATCTATAGCTCTGCCAATACCAAATTTGAAACAAGTCTTTATCTTGAGGTTATTAATATGCATGGATAATGTTATGTTCTTGAGTGCTATTTAAATCAACCTCTTTTAGATATTTATAAATCTTCCTTGCAAAATCCATTGTACATACATTCCTTGACATGACATCTCTTTGAGACATTTTGTCAAACTGTTCAGTCCATTGTCTATGATTCCAAATTTTTCATGTGTATCTACCAAAGCATTTCCACTATAATATCTAACAAATTTCTACTTTAATCTTGTGGAAATTGCATTTTATGAGCTGATATCTCTCTGAGGCATTCTCTAAAACATTTCACATGCCTTTTTTGTGCTTCCACATTCTGCATATATTTCTACCAGAGCATTTCCAACCATAATATTTGACAGAAATCCATCTTCATTATACTTTGATGGATGCTGGAAAAGGTTGTTGAATATGGCTTACACCTGCCAATTGCATTTTCTTGAAATTTTCTAAGGCTTTTTCAAAAGAATATTTTTTGTGCATATCCTGCAATCACTGCAACCCATGAGACCACATTTGTTTCAGGAATACTGCCATGTTTTGTCTATCCTGCAATCACACTCATTAAATTTCCCATAGGATCAACACATAGATCCCTCAAACACCCTTCACACACTTCTTCAAGACCTATTAATGGTCAGGGACACACATTTACCAACTCTCCCAAATATCTAAACTTCACTCTTCAATATCCAACTCTGATCACATTTCAAAGGTTGATCACTCTTCAAACTCTGATTGCATTAATGAGAGTCACTGTCCACATGAACTTGGACTGCTTATACATCCCCCATGGTACCCTATGATAGCTTACACCCTTCCAACTCTATCTAGGATCATTCTTTGTCCTCACTGATGCCATCCATGCTATCGTCATGCCTAAGCAACTATGTCCCATGTCACTGTCCCATTCCTTCAGACATTACAAATGGGACTCATCTTGAACTAATCCCCTTAAATAATGGTCACCCTTGACCCTTACACACTTAGGACCTTTCCCACACATTCCTCCAATACCTATTGACAGATTCAATAAAAAAATTCTAACCCACAACTTTATTTAACCTTCCTTACTATCAAAACAAGAACTTACTGGTTTTTTATATAGACCTGTATTCAGTTGACTATAAAATTTGTACCTGACAATATTTATCCAATCGCTTCAGTGATATTCTTGAAAACTTAGTTACCAACAACATATCAAAATCTGAGCAAGATCCAACGGTTCAGTTGTGAGATATGGCCTCCACATTGAGACTGTATTTTCTAAGACAGTCACACATTCACCTTCAATAAACTACTCTCTTTCTCCATCCAAAACAAATGCAAATTAGTTCACGGTTCCCTACAAATGATATAAATTACAAATATAGGTATTCCCTATTTATTACACCCTATCTGAGGGCCTATTGAACGTAAAACACAAGGGTTCTACATTTTCTTTTGTCTCTAGTTACCTTGGACAAGGGTTTGACAATCTAGACAAAAACGGAATGGATTTAAATGAAACAAAACTCAAAATGGAGTTTATTTAGACCTTCATCAAATACATGAAGTGAGCCATCAATTAGTTATTGTTTCCACAATGAAAATTCGCTAATAATCAGACTTACTCTCGATAAAATATGAAAAAAAAAGTACAGGAAACCAAAACTTTAAATTGATAAAAAACTGATTACATTGACTCTCCTCTTAATTATCAGTCTTTGCATACATTAATTTATGCTGAGAGAAGTTCCAACTGAGACAAATTCACATTGCCTTATGTTACTGCTGTTAAATTTATCAGTTCCAACTAACATCACGGAATTAATTGTATAGATCATTGTAAATGTTATTTGATTGAGATCATTAAGTTTATAATATCACCAATACCAGAGAAGTAAACATGAAGAAAATTGATATGACCATATAAAACCAATTAATACAAGAAGCGATGCAACCTTTATATAAGTAAGAACTTGTTCCCTGACAGAAAGAATCACTAAATGGATAAGAAACTATGAAGTAAAAATAAATAGAAAAAGGATTAGTTGGATGATGACTCAGATTTGGGTAAACAATTAAGAAACATATTGGGTGTGATAGTGATGAAGAAAAAAGTGAGTACTTCAGAAAAATCAATAGATACTTACAATGGAAGATGTTTCAAAGCAATATAATGAAAGTGAAGGCCTTATATGATTTGTATTGGCAAAAAATTTCTAAGAAAATTAGAGCTAATAAATTGAAGATGTATACTAAATTCTAATTCTCTTCTAGATTGATTGTTAAAAAATCCACTAAGCGTAAGCAATCTCTCTGACTCAAAGAGACAAGTTGAGCCTAACTTAAGGGATTTCTCCACTCATACTTGAAACAACCACGCCTACAATAACAAGTACATTGAGACAGGATTGTTTCATTTGCAGATGATCAAGAAATGTTGCAATCATTCTATGTTATTGAAATTCAAAAATGGAGAAATAGAAATAACAACTACTACCCAAGAAATAGTCAACTGACACCTAACACAACCCAAAAAAACTCACCCTATCCTAAACTAACAATGAAAATGGGGCCCATTTTTAAATTTGTAATGGAAATTTTTTGGAAACCATCGATTAGACATATTGGGACAGTTAGTGTCTCCTATCGTGTAAATAGTAAGGTTTATGTTGACAAGTATGAAGGTATTTGGAGACAATCACATATCCAATTCTAGAAACAACAACAATGACTCACAATCTAATAAATCTTTGCTGGATAAAATCCATGATACAAAATCATTGAGATTCATAATGCCTACCATTACCAATGACCAGATACATCATTAATTGTATGACAGATATAGTTTTACAATCCCTTGTATTTACTGAAAAATCTTGTTTCATCAAACCCTATCTTTGAAATCTTCAATTCCAATTATTGATGGAATTCGATATTCATTCAATCAAAGAAACTTAAAAGTCAGACAGTTATATTTATACATATGGCACGTGAATTAAAAACCACATATAGAAACTACACTCAAAATCATGCCATTAACCACCACAAAGAGTGTTAGAGCCTTTTTACATCATCTCCAGGAATACCTTGTTAAAATATAGGAAATAAATCACAAATATATAGTGCAAGCATATTAGATATATAGGATAAAAAGTCCACTTCAAAGTGTGTGCTACTGGAACGAATGCTTGTAAAAGTTTTCTCTTGACCTCTTTTCATAGGAAGTTAGAAAACTACATTAATTTCATGCCCTGAGTAGGTAGCACACTGAACATATAGTATGGTTTCTGAAATTAATATGAGTACAATAAAAACTCCTGAGATTTTACTTATACTTACATTTTAGAGCTTAGGCTTTAAATTAAATTGAATAGATTATTGACTCCTGTTTTTGAGGTAACTAACATGGCTCTGAAAAAAAAGTACGGGAGAAAAAATATGGTCTTGGTTCTCAACTCTCCAGCATGAACTCTGAGGTGTTTTATTGCTAAGCCTTTTATTATTGTCTCGAATAAGTTGAGAGAATATTTATAACTATTGGGGAAAAGTATTAGTTAAGGGAATACAATGAAAAATTAATCAATCACACAACTAATTATACCTAATAAATACTTCAGAGTTCAGAATACTAACAATAACATTATACCCCCCAGTTCTTTTCCTTTAGAACTGAAAAATAGGGCTATGTTGTCTTGCAGGCAATAGAGAATTTAATTCATCTGATCCTAATGAAAATAGAACACCCTGAGCCCTTTTGAATGTATCTAATACACATAAATTTATGCAATTACTAATTTTGGATTGTAACTGATGGACATTGGCTCCTAAACATCAGCAAAAACTTATCTAGATTCTACTATTTTCTCTCATGGAAACTGTAAACAGAACAAATAATATTTGATCAAATCAAAAGATATGTAGTGAAATAAGTACTTTTTCTCCAACCAGTTATGTACTAACAAAAAAAATGAAGTCTTAATGCGCAAGATTGCAATGCAGACCTATACACATAAGAAACATGTATAGTAATTATATTTATAAAATAACAGAGCAATATTTTTCATGAAAATGAGCACCACAATTTCTTGCTCAACCATTTGACTGAGTTATGCACACCTTGCTCTACACCTACCAATTGTGTTTGCTTGAAAGTTTATAATGATTTTTGAAAAAATCATTTTTGTGCATATCCTGCAATTACTGCAACCAGTGAGAACGCATTTTTTTAAGGAATAATGCCATGTTTTATCTATGCTTTGATGGATGTTCATGCTTTATTCTAAAGTTCTCATCTTGCAATAGGCTGGGAGGGTGTTGGTAAAGGTTGTGAACTCTCTGAGGCATTTTTAAAAAAACCATTCCATGCATAGCCTGCAATCAATGCAGTCCATTAGACCAAATATTTTTGAGACATTTGGTTAAATAGTACACTTGCCCTGTCTGTGTTTTTGTATTTTGCATACATTCATCAAGGCACTTGAAACTACAACATCTAAGAAAAAATGACATTCATTTATGCTTTGATGGATGTCTATATACTATTCTAAAGCTCCCATTCTGGCACAGGATGGGAGCTCAATGACAAAATTTGGAGAGCCTTTCTTTACACCTGCCTAATGCATTTCCTTTCAAGATTCTAAGGCATTTACAAAGGTTGTAGTGGATTTTCTTCTGACATTTGTTTAGTGGAAAAAGAAGCAGCATGATGGGACCCTCATGGATAGAGAAGTTAGTGACTACTAAGCTGAGGTTAGAAGACTATAACCGCTCTCTCTCTCTCCCTGAATGATAAACTTGTTTTGCAACCATAGTCTGTAAAAAATTATTATTTTAAAAATATTTGATCTATTAAATTTTCTGTATTTTGCAGGTCCAAATTGTTATTTCAACAAATCAAGATTTGATTTCTATCTACAGTATGAGCCTCATCCATCATCAACAAAAATTTTAAAGCATCTTTATCAAAGTATCCTTTTGAATCCCAGCTTAATCTATTCAATTTTTTTTCTTTTAGATCAATTTGTGTAACAACGTATGTGCACAACATGGTCACTTTCTTTCTTTAATGAGACTAGTGAAACCTGCATGTTGGATCTTTATACTAATAAAAAATAGGAAGGACATCAATGTGATGTCTTTGATGACAGCTTATTGGAATCTATAGCTCTGCCAATACCAAATTTGAAACAAGTCTTTATCTTAAGGTTATTAATATGCATGGATAATGTTATGTTCTTGAGTGCTATTTAAATCAACCTCTTTTAGATATTTATAAATCTTCCTTGCAAAATCCATTGTACATACATTCCTTGACATGACATCTCTTTGAGACATTTTGTCAAACTGTTCAGTCCATTGTCTATGATTCCAAATTTTTCATGTGTATCTACCAAAGCATTTCCACTATAATATCTAACAAATTTCTACCTTAATCTTGTGGAAATTGCATTTTATGAGCTGATATCTCTCTGAGGCATTCTCTAAAACATTTCACATGCCTTTTTTGTGCTTCCACATTCTGCATATATTTCTACCAGAGCATTTCCAACCATAATATTTGACATAAATCCATCTTCATTATGCTTTGATGGATGCTGGAAAAGGTTGTTGAATATGGCTTACACCTGCCAATTGCATTTTCTTGAAATTTTCTAAGGCTTTTTCAAGAATATTTTTTGTGCATATCCTGCAATCACTGCAACCCATGAGACCACATTTGTTTCAGGAATACTGCCATGTTTTGTCTATCCTGCAATCACACTCATTACATTTCCCATAGGATCAACACATAGATCCCTCAAACACCCTTCACACACCTCTTCAAGACCTATTAATGGTCAGGGACACACATTTACCAACTCTCCCAAATATCTAAACTTCACTCTTCAATATCCAACTCTGATCACACTCCAAAGGTTGATCACTCTTTGAACTCTGATTACATTAATGAGACTCATTGTCCACACGAACTTGGACTACTTATACATCCCCCATGGTACCCTATGATAGCTTACACGCTTCCAACTCTATCTAGGATCATTCTTTGTCCTCACTGATCCCATCCATGCTATCGTCATGCCTAAGCAACTATGTCCCATGTCACTGTCCCATTCCTTCAGACATTACAAATAGGACTCCTCTTGAACTAATCCCCTTAAATATTTGTCACCCTTGACCCTTACACATTTAGGACCTTTCCCACACATTCCTCCAATACCTCTTGACATATTCAATAAAAAAATTCCAACCCACAACTTTATTTAACCTTCCTTACTATCAAAACAAGAACTTACTGGTTTTTTATATAGACCCGTAGTCAGTTGACTATAAAATTTGTACCTGACAATATTTATCCAATCCCTTTGGTGATATTCTCAAAAACTTAGTTACCAACAACATATCAAAATCTGAGCAAGATCCAACAGTTCAGTTGTGAGATATGGCCTCCACATTGAGACTGTATCTTCGAAGACAGTCACACATTCACCTTCAGTAAACTACTCTCTTTCTCCATCCAAAACACATGCAAATTAGTTCACGATTCCCTACAAATGAGATAAATTACAAATATAGGTATTCCCCATTTATTACACCCTAGCTCAGGGCCTATTGAATGTAAAACACAAGGGTTTGGTGCAGGAGCACCTCTGCTGCAGGAAGTTTAAAAGCTATATTTTGTTGTAGGAAGTTTGAAAATATTTAATTTCATTTCTAAGGTTATTCAAACATGTTCAAACCAAGAATATGTCATGTAAACATAAAATGAAAAATTAGTAATTCTGCAAGGATGTTCTAAGTGTAGGAAAGAAACCGAAAGGCCATTTGTAACCGATGTATTAGGTTGAATCTGAATGGGTATGGTATTTGTAACTGCCAAGAAATTCTATAAAAGGCGGATCGATATCTGAGTAAGGCAGAGAGGCAGAAGAGATGTAAGAAATTAATGAGCCTCTGCCTATCGGCAGGCTAAGGCCATCAAAGGAATACAATATGTAGAGGATGGCATAAATTTTGTTTTGCTATTGATTTAATCAAAGCTTTGTTCAGATTTAATTCTCTGTGTGTTCAGTTCTTGAAAGGAACAAGTTTCCATTTATAGAGTCTGCATGTCAATCGTTGGATATGAACTTTATTCATATATGGTGTCAGTTTTCTTGGCTTTAAGAGATTAAAAAGATCTTTAAAATTATGTTGGGTCTATGGTTAAAATTGTTTGCATGTGAGAGAAACTATGAGTTTTGTTGAGAACCCGTGATGTGTGGCAGCAGGAAATAGGTCTTGGTGTAGAGACCATAAAATTCATTTGCACCGTTGGATTTTCTTAAAATTTGAATATGTTTTTAAAAACCTAGTTACGCAGCTTCTGACCGGAGCGATTTCCAAAATATGGTCGGGTACAAAAGTTATGCACAACAGAGTAAGGGTATAGAAAAATGTCATTAAAATGACAGTTACGGGAATGTTAATGATGTTTCTTGTTTATTGAATGGTTTTGGTTGCTGCATTACATCAGGGTTCTACATTTTCTTTTGTCTCTAGTTACCTTGGACAAGGATTTGACAATCTAGACAAAAACAGAATGGATTTAAATGAAACAAAACTCAAAATGGAGTTTATTGATGCAGGAGCATCTTGGGTTCTTGGCAATCCTGTGTCACCAAAACATTTTAGAGTTTGTCTGTGTTGCTCGGTTTCTTCTTTGACCGAGTTGGTCAGTAGTTGGTTAGTTTCCTTTGGTTACCGCGTGTGGTCGGTTATCTCCTGTGCGGTCAGTTATTTCACTGGCGCTCGGTGATGCTTGTCTGTTGCTCAGTCATCCTTACTTACCAAGTAGTTTCTTTTAAGTTTCTGTTGGGCTGAATTGTGCATTTATGTCAGGTCATGGATTTAATGTTGGAATCAACCATTGGGAAGCGTGTGGTCCCAGATCTGACCGTTCCTTTCGTTGATTGTGGATCTGAAGGCCGACTCAGTTTGGTAGACTCTTGTATAAATGTAGTTGTTTGGTTGTAGTTTAGAGGCAGTTTTAGTAGGAGATAAGAAGATAGTAAGAATAGAGATTGTTGGCGGATCCTCGCATGTTTGAGGACTTTTGTAATTCATTGTAATATCTGGCCTTAATCGGGAAGGCCTAACAGCCTGACATGTATGATTCTATTTGATGAAAATTAATGAAAGATCCTGCATTCTCTCTCTCACTATTGTGTGTCGTTACTTCCGCATGTTGTTGAGCAGGCTGGATCATTAGGGTGTGCCACTGTTTGGCCCCTCTTGGCCCTGCCCTTGCGTTAGGTCGTATCAGAGTGAGGTGAGATCTTGATCTAGGTCTGCGGATCTAGGTTTGCAGATTCCTCTTGAAGCCCTAGTTGATTGTTGTGGGGTAGCAGATTGCGATCTGACCTACAATTGCAGAGGGTTGTCAAGATGGTTTGTGGGAGGTGAGATGCAAATCCAGGATTGGAAGATATGCTAAGGTAGATTGCTACTAGATTAGAAGCTGTTGAAATAGCCCAGAGAAGAGGCAGACATCTTGAAGATGTTAGCGATGATGAAGTTGAGGAAGAACAGGCAAATGCAAAACTTGCACATGTTATGGATCAAGGTGAAGAAAGATTTTTGAAGACTTTAACAAGTCTGAAGTCTACACCACATTTCAATCCTCCTGAGTATGGTGGAAAGCTAGATTCTAATAAATTGGTGGACTGGATCACCGAGATGGAAAAGTATTTTGAATATGAAAACATTCCCGAAGACAAGAAAGTGAAGATTGCAAGCACAAAGTTGAAAATTCATGCATCCTTGTGGTGGGAACATCTACAGTTGGATAGGAAGAGGAAAGGCAAAGACAAAATCAAGATATGGAATAAAATGGTGAATAAGTTGAAAGGAAAGTTCTTACCTTGTGATTATCAGATTAACCTAGTTCGGCGAATGCAAAGTTTGAGGCAGAAAGATAGCTCGATAAAGGAATATACTGAGGAATTCTATAGATTAGATATCAGATCTAGACATGATGAAGATGATGTCGAAAGAAATGGTAGATACCTGAATGGTTTGAGAGTTTCCATCCAAGATGAAATTAGTATGGTCAAGTTGGAGAACATTGAAGAGGCTTATCAATTTGCATTGAAAGCCAAGGAGAAATTGAACAAGAGACATGAGTAGAGACAAAGAGGTCGAGGTGGTAGATTCCCTAAAGGAAGAGGTAGATCTAATGGTGAAAATGGTAAATCTGAACTAGAAAAGACAAATCCGAACAAAGGCAAGACCAGGTGGAAAGGTGAAAGTTCATCTAGAGGCAGAGGCAGTAACTACCGAGGTGGTTATAGAAGAGGAAGTTTTCGAGGAACTTGTTACAATTGTGGAGAAGGACATAGATATTTTGAATGTACACATGCTAGTAAGAAGGCTGGTTGCAGTAGAAATGCTTTGGTGCAAGAAGAGTCACCGAATGAACCTGAGAAATAAAATAACTTGATGGTAAGGAGAGCACTGTGGAATGAAAGCAAAAAGGAAGATCTAGTAAGGAAAAGTTTGTTCAAGACCAGATATAGAGTTTCTGACAAAGTTTGGAAGGTAATCATTGACAGTGGTAGCTCGGAGAATCTGGCATCTGAAGAAATGGTCACAAAGTTGCAGTTGGAAAGGTTGGAACATCCGAAGCCCTATCAGATTTCATGAATCAAAGATGAGCATACACTCCTGGTAAGTGAACAATGTTATGTGAATTTGAAGATTGGAAAGTACTATGATAAGGTGTTATGTGATATCATGCCCATGGATTGTTGCCATATTTTGTTGGGTAGACCTTGGCAATATGATAGACATGCTATATATGATGGGAGATTGCATAAGTATACTATTGTAGCTGATGGAAGAAAACAAATCTTGTTACCTTTGATGGAAGAACCTGTTAGTAATGTTTGCATATATGTGAAAGTTTGCTTGATGGAAGGAAGAAAGTTTGTTAAGGATGTGAAAAGGAATGATGTATGTTTTGTTGTGATTCCTAACAAACCGAGTAAGAAAATAGAGGATAATGTCCCTGAGGAGATTGATAAGTTACTCACCGAGTACAATGATATCATTTTTGATAATGTATCTGATGGTTTTCCATCGAAGAGAAGTATTAATCATTGTATGGATCTAATCCCTGGAGCTAGTTTATTGAATAAGGCACCTCATCAGTTGACACCTACCGAGAATCAGGAATTGAACCGACAGATTCAAGAGTTGCTGGAGAAAGGTTTGATCAGAGAAAGTTTGATTCCTTGTGAAGTACCTGCTATATTGGCATCGAAAAAGAATGGAGAATGTGTATTGATTCCAGAGCAATCAATAATATAACAGTGAAGTATAGGTTTCCTATACCGAGAATGGATGACATAATGGACAGTTTGGCTGGAGCAAAGTATTTCACCAAAATTGATTTGAAAAGTGGGTATCATCAAATCAGAATCAAAGAAGGTGATGAATGGAAGACTGCTTTCAAGACAAAAGAAGGTTTGTATGAGTGGTTGGTTATGCCCTTTGGTTTAACTAATCCACCGAGTACTTTTATGAGGCTGATGAATGAAGTTTTTGAAGAAATTCTTGGGTAAATTTGTGATTGTATATCTTGATGATATTCTGATATTTAGTAAGACCAGAGAAGAACATTTGTTGCATGTTAGACAAGTTTTGTAGAGATTGAAAGAAGAAAAGTTGATAATAAATCTGAAAAAGTGTTCATTCATGAAAGAAGAGATTGTGTATTTGAGATTTGTGATCTCAGTTGATGGTTTGAAGATGGATCCTAAAAAGGTTGAAGCTATTTTGAATTGGCCTACACCTGTGAATGCTAGTGAGGTAAGATCATTTCATGGTTTGGAAAGTTTTTACCGAAAGTTCATAAGGAATTTTAGTTCAATTTGTAATGCTATGACTGAGACTATGAGAAAAGACAAAAGGGAATTCAAGTGGACACATGGAGCTAATAGAAGTTTTGAGACTCTGAAGCAGAAGGTTGATGAATTGCCTGTTTTGGCATTACCTGATTTCAGTAAGGCATTTCAAGGGGAATGTGATGCAAGTGGAAGTGCAATAGGAGTTGTGTTGAGTCAAGAAGGTAAACCTATTGATTTCTTTAGTGAAAAGTTGAATGATGCTAGAAGGAAATATTATGTGTATGATCAAGAATTCTATGCTATTGTTCAAGCACTGAAGAAACGAAGACATTATTTGATATCGAATAAATTTGTGTTGTATACTGATAATAAGGCTTTACAATATTTGGATAGTCAAAATAAGTTGAATCAGAGACATATGAAATGGGTTGAGTATTTGTAGAGTTATACATTTGTGATAAAGCATAAGAGTGGAGTCACTAACCGAGTTGTTGATGCATTGAGTAGAAGAAGATCTTTGATGACTGAGATGAAAATTTAAGTTCTTGGTTTTGATGAGATGAAAGATTTGTATGAAAATGACCCTAATTTTTCTGAGCCATGGAGAAAGTGCAGAGCACCTATTCAAGGTCAACAAAATACTAAGTGGGATGAATATTTTATTTAGGAAGGTATGTTGTTTAAAGGTATTCAGTTGTGTATACCGAGAGGAGTAATGAGAACTAATCTGATAAAAGCGAAGCATAGTAGTAGTTTGGCTGGACATTTTGGTATTGATGAAACATGGAATTTGTTTAAGGAGAAGCACTAATATTGGCCACAATTGTATAAAGATGTTCAGAAATTTGTGAAAAGTTGTGGAATTTGTCAAGTTGCAAAAGGAGTAAGTCAGAATACTGGATTGTATGTACCGATTGTTGTACCTAAAAAACCTTGGATTGACATCAGTATGGATTTTTTTCTTGGCTTACCGAAGACAGTAAGAGATGTAGTACATGTAGCAGATCTTTTCTTTAAGGAAATTGTCAGATTGCATGGATTACTGAGGAGTATTATCCGTGACCGAGATATAAATTTGTTGGATACTTTTGGAAAACCCTTTGGAAGAAATTTGGTACTGAGTTGAAATATAGTTCTACATTTCACCCACAATTGATGGATAGACTGAAGTTGTGAATAATAGAAGTTTGGGAAATCTTTTGAGATGTTTAGTTGGAGACACACCGAGTAATTGGGATTCTATATTGGCACAAGCAGAGTTTGCATACAATAATTCAGTGAATAGGAGTACTGGAAAGATACTATTTGAGATTGAGAATGGCACACAACCGAGAGGTATATCTGATTTGAGAGACATTGCTGATGAAAAGAAGAGAAGTGTTGAAGTAGTAAAATTTGCTGAGTACATGAAGACATTGCATGAAGATGTGAAGCTGAAGCTAAAAGAAAGTAATCAAAAATACAAAGATAGAGAGATAGATCAAGGAGACATAAAAATTTGATGTTGATGATGAAGTGATGGTTTATTTGAAGAAAGGTCAATTTCTTGTTGGAACATATGGGAAGTTGAAGATGAAGAAGTTTGGGACCTTGCAAGATTTTGAATAAATTTGACAATGGAAATGCATATGAGATTGAGTTACCTGATGACATGAACATATCACTGATTTTCAACATTTTTTATTTGTATGAGATCATGAACCTGAGGAAGAAGTGACAGTATCGACAGAGTATCCTAAGAAGCAGAATGAAGAAGTTGAGCAGATCCTGAAGCAAAGAGTTGGCAAAAGTACAAGAGGAAAATAATATGTGGAGTATCTGGTAAAGTGGAAGAATGGACCGATGGAAGACAGTTCATGGATTTCATAGTCTGAGTTGGATGCAGCTCAAAACATACCTACCAAATGATTCAGAGAATCATTTAAAAGTAACCCCAGGTGTCTGATACAGGAGCATCTTGGGTCCTTGGCAATCTCGTGTCACCAAAACAATTTGGAGTTTGTCTATGTTGCTCAGTTTTTTCTTTGACTGAGTTGGTCGGTATTTGGTCAGTTTCCTTTGGTTACCGAGTGTGGTCGGTTATCTCCTGGGCAGTCAGTTATTTCACTGGCGCTCGATGATGCTTGTCTGTTGCTCGATCATCCTTGCTTACCAAGTAGTTTCTTTTGAGTTTCTATTGGCTGACTTGTACATTTATGACAGGTTGTAGATTTAATGTTGGAATCAACCATTGGGAAGCGTGTGGTCCTAGATCTAACCCTTCCTTTCATTGATTGTGGATCTGAAGGTCGACTCAGTTTGGTAGACTCTTGTATAAATGTAGTTGTTTGGTTATAGTTTAGAGGTAGTTTTAGTAGGAGACAAGAAGATAGTAAGAATAGAGATTATTGGCAGATCCTCCAATGTTTGAGGACTTTTTTAATTCATTGTAATATCTAGCCCTAACCAGGAAGGCCTCACAGCCCGGCATGTATGATTCTATTTGATGAAAATTAATGAAAGATCCTGCATTCTCTCTCTCACTGTTGTGTGTTGTTACTTCCGCGTGTTATTGAGCAGGATGGATCATTAGGGTGTGCCATTGTTGGCCCCTCTTGGCCCTGCCCTTGCATCATTTATTTAGACCTTCATCAAATATATGAAGTGAGCCACCAATTAGTTATTGTTTCCACAATGCAAATTCGCTAATAATCAGACTATTATCTCGATAAAATATGAAAAAAAAAGTGCAGGAAACCAAAACTTTAAATGATAAAAAACTGATTACATTGACTCTCCTCTTAATTATTAGTCTTTGCATACATTAATTTATGCTGAGAGAAGTTCCAACTGAGACAAATCCTCATTGTCTTATGTTATTGTTGTTAAATTTATCAATTCCAACTAACATCACAGAATTAATTGTATAGAACATTGTAAATGTTATTTGATTGAGATCATTAAGTTTATAATATCACCATTACCAAAGAAGTAAACATGAAGAAAATGGATATGAATATATACAACCAATTAATACAAGAAGCAATGCAGCCTTTATATAAGTAAGAACTTGTTCCCTGACAGAAAGAATCACTAAATGGATAAGAAACTATGAAGTAAAAATAAATAGAAAAAGGATTAGTTGGATGATGACTCAGATTTGGGTAAACAAGTAAGAAACATATTGGTGTGATAGTGATGAAGAAAAAAGTGTGAGTACTTCAAAAAAAATCAATAGATACTTACATTGGAAGATGTTTCAAAGCAATATAATGAAAGCAAAGGCCTTATATGATTTGTATTAGCAAAAAATTTCTAAGAAAACTAGAGCTAATAAATTGAAGATGTATACTAAATTCTAATTCTCTTCTAGATTGATTGTTAAAAAATCCACTAAGGGTAAGCAATCTCTCTGACTCAAAGAGACAAGTTGAGCCTAACTTAAGGGATTTCTCCACTCATACTTGAAACAACCACGCCTACAATAACAAGTACATTGAGACATGATTGTTTCATGTACAGATGATCAAGAAATGTTGCAATCATTCTATGCTATTGAAATTCAAAAATGGAGAAATAGAAATAACAACTACTACCCAAGAAATAGTCAACTGACACCTAACACAACCAAAAAACTCCTACAAAAAAAACTCACCCTATCCTAAAACTAACAATGAAAATGGGGCCCATTTTTAAATTTGTAATGGAAATTTTTGGAAACCATCAATTAGACATATTGGGACAGTTAGTGTCTCCTATCATGTAAATAGTAAGGGTTATGTGAGAAGTATGAACGTATTTGGAGACAATCACATATCCAATTCTAGAAACACAACGATGACTCACCAATCTAATAAATCTTTTCTGGATAAAATCCATGATACAAAATCATTGAGATTCATAATGCCTACCAGTACTAATGACCAGATACATCATTAATTGTATGATAGATATAGTTTTACAATCCCTTGTATTTACTGAAAAATTATGTTTCATCAAACCCTATCTTTGAAATCTTCTATTCCAATTATTGATGGAATTCAATATTTCGATATTCATTCAATCAAAGAAACATAAAAGTCAGACAGTTTATATTTATACATATGGCACGTGAATTAAAAACCACATATAGAAACTACACTCAAAATCATGCCATTAACCACCATAAAGAGTGTTAGAGCCTTTTTACATCACCTCAGGAATACCTTGTTAAAATCTAGGAAATAAATCACAAATATATAGTGCAAGCATATTAGATATAGGATAAAAAGTCCACTTGAAAGTGTGTGCTACTGGCACGAATGCTTGTAAAAGTTGTCTCTTCACCTCTTTTCATAAGAAGTTAGAAAACTACATTAATTTCATGCCCTGAGCAAGTAGCACACTGAACATATAGTATTGTTTCTGAAATTAATATGAGTACAATAAAAACTCCTGAGATTTTACTTATACTTTGATTTTTCATTTTAGAGCTTAGGCTTTAAATTAAATTGAATAGATTATTGACTCCTATTTTTGAGGTAACTAACATGGCTTGAAAAAAAAGTACGGGAGAAAAAAATTTGGTCTTGGTTTCTCAACTCTCCAGCATGAACTCTAAGGTGTTTTATTGCTAAGCTTGTTATTATTGTCTCGAAATAAGTTGAGAGAATATTTATAACTATTGGGGAAAAGTAGAGTAGTTAAGGGAATACAATGAAAAATTAATCAATCACGCAACTAATTATACCTACTAAATACATCAGAGTTCAGAATACTAACAATAACATTATACCCCCTAGTTCTTTTCCTTTAGAACTGAAAAATAGGGCTATGTTGTCTTGCAGGCAATAGAGAATTTAATTTCATGTGATCCTAATGAAAATAGAACACCCTAATCCCTTTTGAATGTATCTAATACACATAAATTTATGCAATTACTAATTTTGGATTGTAATCGATGGACATTGGCTCCTAAACATCAACAAAAACTTATCTAGATTCTACTATTTTCTCTCATGGAAACTGTAAACAGAACAAATAATATTTGATCAAATCAAAAGATATGTAGTGAAATAAGTACTTTTCTCCAACTAGTTATGTACTAACAAAAAAAATGAAGTCTTAATGCGCAAGATTGCAATGCAGACCTATACACATAAGAAACATGTATAGTAATTATATTTATAAAATAACAGAACAATATTTTTCATGAAAATGAGCACCACAATTTCTTGCTCAACCATTTGACTAAGTTATGCACACCTTGCAGTTACCAGATTAGTATAACCACAATGACCAAAACTCTGGTTAAATTTGTAAAGCCATTGATAATAAAACAAGGTAAGAAGACAAGCCTTATATGTCATCTCAACAATATTCTCTTCTTAGCTCTCATATCAGCAACATTGAACTATCTTGTTGAAAAATCTCACCTCAGCTCTTACATCATCAACATAATAACATATGGCATTGTGTTCTTCCTTCTCGACCTTTAAACCCTTGTGGTTATCCACCTTAGAGTTTAGCTTTGGCAGTGTGCTCCACCACTGCCACAACTGGTCACCTGTCATGAACCTTTTAATGAAACTAAACGCTTTATTGAAAAAGTTATTCTGTCACATACATACATACATACATACATACATACATACATACATACATACATAATATATATATGTATGTATGTATGTATGTATGTATGTATGTATGTATGTATGTATGTATGTATGTATGTATGTATGTATGTATATGACAGATAAACTTTTTCAATAAAGCGTTTAGTTTCATTAAAAGGTTCATGACAGGTGACCAGTTGTGGCAGTGGTGGAGCACACTGCCCAAAGCTAAACTCTAAGGTGGATAACCACAAGGGTTTAAAGGTCGAGAAGGGAAGAACCACAATGCCATATGTTTATTATGTTGATGATGTAAGAGCTGAGGTGAGAATTTTTCAACAAGATAGTTCAATGTTGCTGATATGAGAGCTAAGAAGAGAATATTGTTGAGATGACATATAAGGCTTGTCTTCTTACCTTGTTTTTATTATCAATGGCTTTACAAATTTAACCAGAGTTTTTGGTCATTGTGGTTATACTAATCTGGTAAC
>BSBK01010654.1:237500-281289 GCA_027943335.1 Chamaecyparis obtusa | reverse complement strand
ATATATAAATGTTCAATCTTTTTTCATTCACTCCCACCCTTTTTTAGTCTATCTGGGAATATCAGGTACTCGATATGAAATCAGATACCCGATTTTGGACAAGTAATATTTGACCAAAATATTCCTTGTGCCCACAGACCAGACAATCATGAGATTTTATACTTTTTTCATTCATTGTACAAAAAAATATGTGATTTGGGGGCCCATTGTTTGATTTTTGTTGACTTGTGGTCTCACCTTGGGAAGCAGCAGTCGTCGAAAGGCTAAATGCAAGAGGAAGCTGACAAGTGAAGAAATTCAAGCATATAGGGAAAAGGATAAGGAAAATCACCAAAGAAGGAGAGAAGGTATGTTAAACACTAATCAATTGGACCCCGTAAATGTAGTTGTAAGTGAAGAGGATGTTGAATTTGAAAATGTACAGATGGAGATTGAAAATGTAGACTTCAGGAATGAAAATGTTGCACAGGAACCACATGAATGTTAGACATTTCCAAATTATATGCAAAATGAAGTCCCTTGCAATAAAGATAATCAAACTTCAAATTTAGGGCTTTTAGGAAGACCTAAATGGTTAATTGAAATTGAGGAGAACACTATGAATAATTGGGAAGGAAAGTGGTCACATAGAACTATTAGGTTGTGGGCTTTAAGACTTTATGATCAATTTTTTGGAAACAAGACATTGGTTGAGCAATGTCAAATTTTTGTGCAGTTGTTAAAGATGCAAAAGATGAGACCTATGCTTGTGAAATTGAAGATTTGTGTGAACAAAAAAATAGAGAGAAATGTCATTGTTGTGAAGAATATTTTCAATGCTCTCAATAGCATTGGGAAGACTAGTAGAGAAAAAGACAAGAGAGTTTCTCGGAGGATTATTACAACCTCCTTAGTAAGTCATTAGTTGAGAAACACTCGTTTGATGAGACAAACTTGTATTGACTTCAATATAGACCATAAAACTTTGGGTAGAGCACTTGCAAGAAGAGAAAGACTTGATGATCCACTTCAAATTGATACATGGGCTTATGGTGGGAGACTTTCAAATTTTGATAAGAAGCTAATAGATGTTCTCAAGGATGAAATTCAATAATTTTGGGATGCTAACTCAAGAGTGTCACCAAATGTGAAGGATGTCTTGAAGTTGATAGTTGGCAATCGAGACCGCACTCCACATCCTAAACATTATGTGGAGGTAAGTCAAATAATGTTGTATAAAAAATTTTGTGAGACACATCCAACATTGAAAATATCACAAAGGTATTTTGAATCCATGAAGCCATTTTATTGTGTACCCCTTAAGATTCGGAATACATGTTACTGCAATATCATGTTGAGTTTTCAATGCATCATGAATTATTATGGTCCATTCATTCTACTTTGCATACTAATGAAATGCTAGAGGATTGTGGTGCAAGTGGTCTTCCCAAATCATCAAGAGACTTGCTAGATCAATTTTTATGTCATAGAGATGATGGTTGTTTATTTTATAAAAAAGATTGCTTAAATGTCAAGTGCTAAGAATGTGGTGGCTTGTCCAAGTTTAGAACATGTTTTCATGAGGGTTTCGAACATAATTTTGGAAAGAAACTCATCCAAAAAAAGGTATATGAAATGGTGAAATATACATTGATAACCCTGTTCTACCCATGGAGTCATGGGAACGCTCGTGACCATGCTCGACCCAAGTGACCCCAAGGTGCACTAAGCACAATTGGGTAGTGATCTTTCAGGGCTCGTATCTTGGAGCTCATGAGAGGTATCGAAAAACCATCAAGTGCTATGGGATCATGTTTCTGAGGTCTACTATAACCTCTCTTAGTTTTGGGTGATTCAACTTCATTTACATTTGGCAAGGCGATCTTAGTCGATGCCAAAACTTACAGTGAGGGTTAGTTGAAAGCGGCTCAACAATGCATCTTTCAAACCGTCTGACCTGGCATCAAACCATCTACTCCACTAGCTCCAGTTGGCTGGGTAAATGCTAGTGACAACCCTGTTCCACCCACGGAGTCACGGGAACACTCACGACCATGCTCGACCCAAGTGATCCCAAGGTGCACTAAGCACAATTGGGCAGTGATCTTAGGGGGCTCATATCTCAGAGCTCATGAGAGGTATTGACAAACCATTAGGTGCTATGGGATTTTGTTTTTGAGGTCTACTATGACCTCTCTCATTTTTGGGCGATTTAACTTCATTTGCATTTGGCAAGGCGATCTCAGTCAATGCCAAAACTTGCAGTGAGGGTTAGTTGAAAGTGGCTTAGTAGCGTATCTTTCAAACCATCTAACCTGGCATCAAACCATCTACTCCATTGGCTTTGGTTGGTTGGGTAAATGCTAGTGACAACCCCGTTCCACCCACGGAGTCACGGGAATGCTCGTGACCACGCTCAACCCAAGTGACCCCAAGGTGCACTAAGCATGATTGGGAAGTGATCTTTCGGGGCTCGTATCTTGGAGCTCATGAGAGGTATTGACAAAATGTTATGCACTACAGGATTGTGTTTCTAAGGTCTACTATAACCTCTCTCAGTTTTGGGTGATTCAACGTTTTTTGCATTTGGTAAGGCGATCTCAGTCGATGCCAAAACTTGTAGTGAGCATCAGTTGAAAGTGGCTCAGCAACATATCTTTCAAACCATCTAGCTTGGCATTGAACCATCTACTCCATCAACTCTAGTTGGCTAGGTAAATGCTAGTGACAACCCCATTCCACCCACGGAGTCACGGGAATGCTCGCGACCACGCTCAACCCAAGTGACCCCAAGGTGTAGTAAGCACGATTGGGTAGCAAACTTTGGTGGCTCATATCTCAGAGCTTGTGAGAGGTATTGACAAACTATTAGGTGCTACAAGATCATGTTTCTAGGGTCTACTATAACCTCTCTTAATTTTGGGCGATTTGACTTCGTTTGCATTTGGCAAGGAGATCTCAGTCGATGCCAAAACTTGCAGTGAGGGTTAGTTGAAAGCGGCTGAGCAGCATATCTTTCAAACCATTTGACCTAGCATCAAACCATCTACTCCATCAGTTCTGGTTGGCTAGGTAAATGCCAGTGACAACCCCATTCTGCCGATGGAGTCACGAGAAAGCTCGTGACCACGCTCGACCCAAGTGACCCCAAGGTGCACTAAGCACGATTGGACAGTGATTTTTTGAAGCTTGTATCTTGGAGCTCATGAGAGGTATCAAAAAATCATTATGTGCTACAGGATCATGCTTCTGAGGTCTACTATAACCTCTCTCAGTTTTGGGCGATTCGACTTCATTTGCATTTGGCAAGGTGATCTCAGTCGATGCCAAAACTTGTAGTGAGGGTCAATTGAAAGCGGCTCAGAAGCATATCTTTCAAAACATCTAACTTGGCATCGAACTATCTACTACATCAGCTCTAGTTGGCTAGTTAAGTGCTAGTGACAACCCCGTCCTACCCATGGAGTCATGGGAAAGCTCGCGACCACGCTCGACCCAAGTGACCCCAAGGTGCACTAAGCACGATTGGGTACTAATCTTTCGAGGCTCATATCTTAGAGGTTATGAGAGTTATCAAAAAAATTTTAGGGGCTACAAGATCATTTTTCCAAGGTCTACAATAACCTCTCTTAGTTTAGGGTGATTCAACTTCATTTGCATTTGGCAAGGCGATCTCAGTCAATGCCAAAACTTGCAGTAAGCGTTAGTTAAAAGCGGCTCAGCAACATATCTTTCAAATCATCTAACCTAGCATCAAACCATCTATGCCATCAGCTCTGGTTGGTTGGGTAAACACCAGTGACTACCCCGTTCCACCCATGGATTCATGGGAATGCTCGTGACCATGCTCGACCCAAGTGACCCCAAGGTGCACTAAGCATGATTGTGGAGTGATCTTTTAGGGCTCCTATCTTAGAGCTCATGAGAGGTACTGAAAAACTATTAGGTGCTATAGGATTGTGTTTTTGAGGTCTACTATAACCTCTCTTAGTTTTGGGCGATTTGACTTCGTTTGCATTTGGCAAGGTGATCTCATTCGATGCCAAAACTTGTAGTGAGCGTTAGTTGAAAGCGGCTTAGCAACGTATCTTTCAAACCATCTAACATTGCATCAAATAATCTACTCCATCGGCTCTGGTTGGCCGGGTAAATGCTAGTGACAACCTCATTTTCCCACGGAGTCACTGGAATGCTCGCAACCATGCTCAATCCAAGTGACCCCAAGGTGCACTAAGAATGATTGGGTAGTGATCTTCCATGGCTCAGGTGACCCCAATATGATGAGTTATATACATAGTGAGTATATACATAGTATTCAAATAATGTAGTACTTACTATCTCAAGTGAATATATATAATGGTATGAAACATAAGAACATAGGACATCTATAGAAGTTAAACCTCAAACATAATAAGTTCCATGAACAGGGTATTCCAGAGTAAAGAAAAACAAATGTAACTTCAACAAGATATAATTTCAATAATAATGATAATCATAGTCAAGATATAACTTCACCATTCAATTCCATAAACATGAATAATAAATATGTATATACAAAAGATGACGCAAATATAACATATAAATGAACATGTTCTATTTATACAAAGTATCAAATGTATCAAAAGTATCTCCATATACAAATATGGCACATGCCATTTCAAAATGTCTACAAAAACAATGTTTTAAGGTGTACAATGTTGCATATATGCCATCTCAAAATGTGCAAAGTGGCATCTCTAAATGACCAAAATAGTAATAAATCTACAAAATAGGATGATAGCATAATAAAATTACAAATTGATTGAACTAAAATTGAAACTTACATCTGATGATCCCTCCTCTAGAATGGTGGGCTGGGTCAACAAAGATACGAAAGATTCTCGTGGGCCCTCCCTCACACTTAGAGTAACCTATGAGAGTAAAAAGATTGTCAATTATATATAAATGTACTTCATCATAGCAACCCTAGTTACAAAATATAAATAACAATATGTAAAAGTCTATGTACAATCAGGCTATCACTCTAAATCGATATGCCTGTAACCCTACGCTGCCGAACATTTGTCAGGACATCATCAATAGCCACACCCTATACAATAAAGTGCAAGTAAAATATTTATTACTACACACAAGTGGCATACATGTGCATGCATAATTAATCTTAAACAATTAACTACCTTTCATTTGTCAACACCTGATGAAGGAACCCCCTTGTGCCCCCCACTGACATCAATTTTGCCCTGCAAGAACACAATCAAATGACAATATATAAGTAAATGTATGAATTTTATTGCTCTAATTGATAGAGATTTAAGAATGTACACCAAATGATATAAAAAAACTAATGGGTACATAATTTATAATATACCGTATAGTCATCAAGGCCAAATGAAATGGCCGAAAGTGTGGACTCATCCACCTGTCTCACCTCCTCCTATGTCATCGACTGAACATAAATGGAAAAAATATATATACATAAATGCATGCAATCATTAAAACTAATCTAAATAAATAAATTATTTTTAAATTAAATAAGTCATGTGACAAATTTATTTATAATGTTTACTCTTACCATATCAACAGGAGTCAATGGCTCTACGTGCACCTCCTGAGCACTCTCATGAGATGTAGATGCTCCATGAGGTGTTGCAACCTCTACAGCTGCGTCTCCTATATCCTCCTCATCAATAACATGAAACTGATATGTATCAGAATCAGTAAGCAGTATGAGGCACATATGCCTTCACATAATGCACATATGGGGCTTGCATACATGTGAACTCCAATAAGATGTCGCTGCGCCAGCATCATCCATAGCAGGAGGCAACACTGACCTGGTCTACATGATCAACTAATCACTTAGTAAATGAATGGCCCTAATAGTCTGTGAGGAAACCTCTGCAATGATATCGGGATACTGCATTGGAGGAAGGGGTGCGACATCAGTGGGGGGCACAAAGGTAGTGGCCTTTCGACACTAGGAAAATGGCCTAGTCTGAGGAGCTCCTCCGCCTACGCCCATGTTGGGCCTCATACTCCAATAATCAACATGGTGACCAAGCACAAACACAACATACAATTTTTTAATGAAATAAAATGGGACCTCCAAATTGCTATGGGGTGGTTTATCAAAAACCATCCACCAGCGATCCCAAAAGTTTGTGCACATTGCTTCATTTGTGCACCATTTTATTGATAATTTGGGCTTTTTGGGGTCAACTGGTATTCCAATTTTGGGATTGATAGTAAGGGTGACTATATCTTCCTTACTTATATTAAGGGCTGCAATTCCATCATGGTCAAGCCCATCATCAAATTGGGCATGCATATCATCATGCCAATGAAGAGTAGCATTATGTTGCTGCATGACTGTGTCAATATTTCCAACAATTGTATTTAGTGTGGCAAGCATGGGATCTAATGTAGGTATATTTTGATACATGTTTTGGAAACCTCATATTGTGTTCAAATTTTCTTGTATCAAATCTTGTAAAGATTTAGGGTTTAGATATGGGGGATTATTTTCGGGATCCTTATTTGGTGCGGGAGGGTTATTTTCTTCATTGTTGTCAGCCATGCCTGATTAAATAAAAAACAAATCTAAATTTCAATCTAATTTCATATATTATTACAAATATAAATACAAAACCCTATTTTTAAAAAAAATGCTACATTTAGCATGAAAATGAAATAAAATAATAAAAATATACAAATAATTACTTAACGAATATGCTCAGGAGTCAAATTTTTTGTTTCCAAAATCAGGTATCCGAAAATATATCGGGTATATGATATATCAAGTTGTTTTGGCAAATAAAAATGTGGAAAGAAATGAAGAAAAGGGCTCATGGGTTTCGGATTTATGCCACAATTATCAGGTACTTGATTAGGCCTATGCTTTGGTGTCAAGGTTTCCTAGGTGTACTGACACCTAGGCCTACTAAAAAGTCAACAAGCATTTTCATGCACTTTTGGATGAGTGAAAAGTGGATATTTTTCACATCACCACATTTTGGCCCCTCATGATCTTGCACATACCCTAAGGTTCAACATTACGTAGAGACAAAATCATTTATTTATGTGGAAAAATAATATTATATCTTCGACTTTCAGCTATCTATCCATTTAATCAATGGTACTCATAAAGATAGACATAAGGTAACTAACAAAAAAATTTGCTCACATGTAACTACACAACATATATATGGATGATAAAAAAATGGTTTTGATTAAAGAAAAAATCATATCCACTCAAAATGTTTAAGTACAAACACACCAATGTTATACACTATTAATATTTATAGGTCAATCAAACATATAAGCATTATGAATTTACTAAGTCTATGGAATAATCATGTAGAGGTAAGTCATTTATGCATTAAAGGTATGGTTCACATAGGTTGATATGCCCCATTGGAGTTACACTTATAGTTGAATTGATAGGGTTATCCTTTATGATGGTTGAGTGCATCTCCATTTAAACTACCGGTCTATAAATTTAAGAAAAAATATTTCAAGAAATCTAATTGGCAATTGGTAGAGTTAAATTATCCTACCTAGACTTAAGTTATTTATATTCTTCATCGCATCAGACTCAAATCTTGAAATCATCTATATAGAAGAGAGACAACTACACCAAATATAGAAATAAAACAATAGAGAAATCATACTAAAATTAGCATAATATTTATAAATATTATTTATTTCATATAGACAAAAATATAGTCCATTTCTTGTGTGGACATGGTGTAAATGATCAATGATATCATTAGAAAAATTGTAAATGTTTTGGATTGTTAAAATAGTGAGGATGAGATATTTAAAATATGGAATGTTATAACATCTATAGGCTAAAGTAAATGCATAGGAGGTCTTTATGTCGTGGTGATGAGAGAAAAAATTAGTAGTTGTATCTTAGCATTTTTAGTTTCTGGTAAAACATATTATTCCATCTCCATAAGTTCTTACTTAAGAATAGTAACTAAAATGCTAGTTGTCCAAAAGTTAGAACTTGACAAGTATATTCTACTTTGGCTATACAAATAGTTGATTTCATAATTTAGCAAAATAGTCTAGTATCTACGCTAGAAACAATGAACAAAATAAAATTGATGATTTTTTTGGTCAAAATACAAAGGTTCTTTATAGTCGCTTGATAGTAGAGTGAAAGGGACTTATAATGATTTTTTAAAAATAGCATTACGTAGCTGCAAGTATGAACTCCTAATAAGGTAACTTTTTAGTGTGAAAATGGTGTTGATGAATTTAACAATATAAAATATATAAGGTTTATTCATTAATTAACCATTTCCACATTAACATTTAAAATAAAAGAGAAAGAGGGGCTTTCAGGTGTAACTCTCAATATAACCTAAGGAGATAAAGGGATGCCAATACTAAACCCAAATTATACTAAGGAAGTATACAAGTGAGTCCTCTTTCATGCAGTGTAAGATTTCATTAAGGATATGTAAATGCACTTGTAAAATTGAACTAATTGATTTAGCAAGATAACCAATAGAGATCTAGGTATTAAATGTAAGCAATGAGTCTAATTAAGATATGAAAAAAGATCTAAACTAAGATGTGAAATAGATGATGAGGTACTTACCTTAAAATATGAGGAGAAATATTATTTTCTTCTCTTGAAATTTTTGTTCCAGACCCGTGATTGAATATTTGACCGCACATTTGTGATCATGGTTGAAAACCCCAAAAATACTAAAAATATGAAGCTGCCAAGAATAGGTCAAGCATGTCACCATGTTTTCGAAGAGGTTGACCAAGTCATCATATTCCCAAGGAACTTTTCTAAAGTTGATATTGGTTCTTCAGATAGATCTCTATCTACAACTTCTAGATCTGTACTTGCAATTCTGAGATCCTGCTCCTACATATAGAAAACTAGGTTTTGAGGTTAGGGTGGATATGGGATTGCCTTGGTCAAACCCTAGATTGAGGAATCAACCTTAAATTGAAATGTAAATGTATAAATGAAACAAGTTGATGCAGGAGCATCCTGGGTGTAAGAGCAATCTTGCATCACCCAAAAATATTTTTATTTTTGTATTCAATAAGGGCTATCTTGTGTAGAGTTGCTATTTATGGAAACTTTCTATTTTTAGTAATTTGGTCTTACAATCTCAGAATGTCTGATTTTACATATGGAGGTTCATCTTAGTCATATCAGCCTGCTAGCAAAGTTTTATGGCTAGATTAGGTGTAGTTTTGAAGATATTGAAGATTTTCGGTATTGGCAGCAGGGTACAGAAACTTCAAACTCAGTTTTGAAGGCTTTAGAGGCCCTAGATGAGGTCAAAAATTTGGGTGATAGGCACTTTGCACCACTCAAGCTTGTAGAGCACTTCGTGGTGTTTCTAGAATGGGGTTATAAGAGCCAATTGAGTCAATGGGCGATGACTTATGGTCTTCGGAAGTTGGGTCACCTGAAATGGCAGAAAATAATTTTTCTTCAAAATTTTTGTTTGGGTTTCAAAACTCATTTTTAGCCGACTTTGATGTAATAAATTGTAAAATAAGATAATTCTAAGTTTGGTCAGCCCTAAGGGCTAAATTTCTAGAACCTTCTCAGGCGGTGAAAATTGGCTATATAAAGAAGGCCTGTAGTGTTGTCTAGGGCAGTTCTGGGTAGTAGATCTGGGTATTGATTCGAGGCTTTGTCCTACAGAATATTGTAAGGGAATGCCCATGTGGCTTTGCATAATGTAATTCTGAAAGTTTGTAATTCCACACTTGTGGAGATAATAAGAAGCCAATTTTCTATTCTTGCATATTGTTGTTGTGTTTCTCTGTTTCTGTTATGTGTTTGTGGTATTAAGGGGAGTAACCTTCATCAAGTGGTATCAGAGCAAGAGTTCTTGAGTGTGTAAATAGATCACTGACTGTGAGGCAGTTTGCACCAGGACCGTGGTTAGGGTTTCAGTGTGCATCACGAAAATGCCTCCACGAAGAGAACGTGGCGGAAGAGCTAGTGTTGTGACACCTAAGGTTAGAGAGCTACAGAGACAAGTGCAAGCATTGCAAGAAGAGATTCACAGAGGACTGAATCTTAATGTCAGAGATGAAAGCGAGGATGAATTCGGAGAAGAATATCAAGAAGGAGAAGCTGAAATTATGAACCAGGAGGAAGAAAGACTTTTTTGGGTGATTTCCAAGATTGGGAAAAGACCTAAGATTGAGGTTCATACATTTTCTGGAAATCTTAACCCAGAGGAATTGATCGACTGGATCAATGAATTTGAGGAATATTTTGACTATGAAGATGTTGAGGATCCTCATAGGGTCAAATTTGTGAAGGCCAGACTGAAAGGTCATGCGAAGATCTGGTGGCAAGAGATTCAATTGGAGCGAAATAGAAGAGGGAAAGATAAAATCACAAGATGAGATCGGATGGTGGATAAATTGTAGCAACAGTTCATTCTTGTTTATTATGAGCTTGACCTACTAAAGAAAATGCAAAGTTTGAAGCAAGCAGGAAGATCTGTTTAGGAGTATACAAAGAAGTTCAATCGACTCCTCATCAGAATAGGCCATGCAGAAGCTGATAAGGAGAAAGTTGCCTGATACCTTAATGGGTTAAGGCCAAGCATTCAGGAGGAGTTGAATCTGGTTGGAATGAATAGTATTCAGGAGGCATACTAGTTTGCCCTAAAAGTAGAGGAAAAGCTGAACAAGAATTTTGAGAAAAGACAAAATGGAAGAGGTCGTGGTGGAAGATCTAGTGGATGGTCATATGGTGGCCGAAATGAAGATCCGAAAAAGAAGGATGAGGCCAATAGTAACTAGAATCAGAGAGGAAAAAATTCCAATCATTTCCAAGATTTGAATAATAGAGATCAGAGAGGAAGAGGAAGAGGACAAGGTTCAAGAAGAGGAGGCTTCTGTGGAGCATGTTTTCACTATGGAGAAGAAGGTCATAGGGCATTTGAATGTCCTCAATGCTAAGGAAGGATAGATAGGAGGAATGAAGGCTAGGCTAGAGTTGCACATGTAGATGAAGATGCAAGATTATCAAATTCTGAAGATGCTGAAAGAGGACAATGCTAATTAACAGAAGAGTCCTGCTGAGTGGTGAGAATGAACCTGAACAAAGGAGGAGCTTGTTTCACACTAGATGCAAGTGTGAGGGTAAATGCTATGATCTGATTATCGATAGTGGAAGCACTGAAAATTTGGTGTCAAAAGAGATGGTGACAAAGTTGAAGCTCAAGAGACAGAAACAACCACATCCATATCAGATTGCCTAGGTGCAAGATGACCACAAGGTCATGGTAAGTGAACAGTGCCTAGTAAAGTTCAAGATCGACGGGTACCAAGATGAGGTACTATGTGATATCATCTCTATGGATGCATGTCATATTTTTTTGGGTAGACCATGGTAGTTTGATAGATGTGTTGTACATGATGGTCATGCGAATACCTATTCTCTAACAAAGGATGGAGTGCGACATAAGCTAAAGCCATTGAAGGAGACCGAAGAAAAGGTATGTGGTAATGCAAGAATAACTTTTGTTGATAGAAGAAAATTCCTAGATGGTACGAGGTATGAGCATGTGTATTTTTCTTTAATTCCAAAAGCTAGTAAAGAAGAAGTAGAGGATGTGCCTGTAGAGGTTGCAGATTTGTTGAATGAGTTTCAAGATATTGTATCTGATAATGTACCTAATGGATTACCACATATAAGGAAGATCAGTCATCAGATGGATTTGATTCCAGGAGCCAGTTTCCCAAACAAGGCAGCACACAGAATGACAACAGCAGAAATTGAAGAGTTGAATAGACAAGTACATGAGTTGTTATAGAAGGGATTGATTCGGGAGAGCCTGAGTCCATGTGCTGTACCAGCAGTATTAGCACCAAAGAAGAATGGAGAATGGAGGATGTGTATAGATTAGATAGATAAATAAACAAGATCACAATCAAGTATAGGTTTCCATTGCCACGAATGGATGATATTATGGACTGTTTGAGTGGAGCTGTGTATTTCTCAAAGATAGATCTGAAGAGTGGATATCACCAGATTCGAATCAGAGAAGGAGATGAATGGAAGACTGCCTTCAAGACAAAGGAAGGACTGTATGAGTGGTTAGTCATATCTTTTGGGCTAACCAATGCACCGAGAACTTTCATGCGGCTCATGAACAAGGTTCTGAAAGAATTTCTGGGTAAGTTTGTCATTGTTTACCTAGATGATATTTTGATCTTTAGCAAGACATTGGGGGAACATATGATGCATATTTGTATGGTGTTTGGGAAACTAAGAGATGAGAAAATATTGATTAACTTGAAGAAGTGCAGTTTTGTGAAGAAAGAGTTAGTGTATTTGGGATTTATAGTTTCAGTAGAAGGTCTAAAAATGGATCCAGAGAAGGTACAGACTATCCTTGAATGGCCTACTCCAAGGAGTGCTACTGAGGTAAGATCTTTTCATGGTCTAGCTAGTTTTTATAGAAATTTTATCAAAAATTTTAGCAGTATTTGTGGACCCTTGACTGAAACAATGAGAGGGGATAGAAAAGAGTTTATGTGGACTAATGGGGCAGAAAAGAGTTTTCAATTATTGAAACAAAAAGTTACAGAACAACCTATTTTAGCACTTCTAGAATTTAATAAGGTGTTTCAAGTAGATTATGATGCTAGTGGTACTACAATAGGAGCTGTTATGAGCCAAGAAGGTAAACTTGTTGCTTATTTTAGTGAGAAGTTAAATGATGCCAAGAGAAAATATTCTGTCTATGATCAGAAATTTTATGCTATAGTTTAGGCATTAAAGAGGTGGAGACATTATCTACTTCCTAAAGAGTTTGTCTTGTATACTGATCATCAAGCTTTGCAATATTTGAATAGTCAAGGAAAGTTGAATCAGAGGCATTTGAAATGGGTTGAGTTTTTGTAGAGTTATACATTTGTTTTGAAACACAGGAGTGGAAAGTCTAATAGGGTTGTAGATGCTCTTAGTAGAAGGCAACTATTGTTGACAGAGATGTAGATTGAGGTGTTTGGGTTCAAGGAACTCAAAAATTTGTATCCAGAAGATCCTGATTTTGGTGAAGCTTGGAAAGCTTGTACAGAACCTGTTACTCTAGACAGGATGAAATGACTAGATTTCATCATCTAGGATGATATGCTATTTAGAGGGAGTCATTTGTGCATTCCAAGAAGTTCTATGAGGGAGAATCTCATCAAAGAGAAGCATAGTGGAGGATTGGCTGGATATTTTGGTTGTGATAAAACCCCTGCTTTGGTTGGTGAGAATTATTATTGGCCACAATTGTAGCAAGATGTGAAGAAGTTTGTACAGAGTTGCAGAGTATGTCAGATGGTGAAAAGAGTGAAGTAGAATATAGGGTTGTATCAGCCATTACCTGTACCAGAGAAGCCTTGAGAGGATATTAGTATGGACTTTGTTCTTGGTTGACCAAGGACACAGCGGGGACATGATTCAATTTTTGTAGTAGTTGACAGATTTTTGAAGATGACACATTTCATTCCTTATAAGAAGACTAATGATGCTGTTCATGTAGCAGAATTGTTTTTCAGAGAAGTGGTGAGACTACATAGTTTTCCAAAGACCATAGTTTCAAATAGAGACACTAAGTTTGTTAGATATTTCTGGCGTACATTGTGGAAGAAGTTGAAGATAGATTTGAAGTTTAGTTCATCACATCATCCATAGACTGATGGACAGACAGAGGTGGTGAATAGAAGTTTGGGAAATCTACTGAGATGTTTGGTTGGAGATAAGCCAATAGGATGGGATTTGATTTTACCATAGGTAGAATTTGCATACAATAATTCTCTCAACAGGAGCACTGGTAAATCACCATTCCAGATTGTATATGGAAGTAGTCGAAGAAATGCATCTGAATTGAGAAAGATAGATAAATGATAAATAAGCAGTGCTGAAGCTAAAGATTTTGTAGAACATTTGAAGAACATCCATGAGGAGGTGAGGAAGCATATTACCAAGATGAATGTGTTGTATAAGGCTAAGGCAGATGAGAAAAGGAGACATAAGAAATTTTAGGTTGGAGATGAAGTCATGGTTCATTTGCAGAAGGAGGGATTTCCGATTGGTACATATAACAAGTTGAAAATGAAGAAGTTTGGGCTATGTAAGATACTGAAGAAGCATGATTCAGGAAATGCATATGAGGTAGAATTACCTACTGAGTTGAATATTTCACCAGTGTTTAACATTTGAGATTTGACAGAGTATCATGAAGGAGGTGTTGAAGATGAGGTTGTAGCAGTACAGTGGAGTATTCCATCAACCAATTCTGATATCAAGGAGATTGAAGACATACTAGACAGTCATGTTGGTAGAAGCACAAGGAACAGGACCTATGAAGAGTATTTGGTCAAATGGAAAGGATGACCTATTGAAGATTCATCATGGCTAACAAAGGAGGAGATTAACCATCTTGGTTTTCCTTTGCACACCTGAGTCATGACAGGATCACTTCTCAAATTACCCCGGGTATCTGATGTAGGAGCATCCTGGGTGTAAGAGTAATCTTGCATCACCCAAAAATATTTCTATTTTTCTATTCAATAAGGGCTATCTTGTGTAGAGTTGCTATTTATGGAAACTTGCTATTCTTAGTAAGTTGGTCTTACAATCTCGGAATGTCTGATTTTACATATGGAGGTTCATCTCAGTCATATCAGCCTGCCAGCAAAGTTTCATGGCTAGATCAGGTGTAGTTTTGAAGATATTGAAGATTTTTGGTATTGGCAGCAAGGTATAGAAACTTCAAACTCAGTTTTGAAGGCTATAGAGGCCTCAGATGAGGTCAAAAATTTGGGTGATGAGTGACTTGCACCGATCAAGCCTATAGAGCACTTCATGGCATTTCCAGAATGAGGTTATAATAGCCAATCGGGTCAGCGGGCGATGACTTATGGTCTTCGGAAGTTGGGTCACCGGAAATTGCAGAAAATAATTTTTCTTCAAAATTTCTGTTTGGGTTTCAAAACTCATTTTGAGCTGACTTTGATGTAATAAATTGTAAAATAAAATAATTCTAAGTTTGGTCAGCCCTAAGGGCTAAATTTCTAGAACCTTCTCGGGCGGTGGAAATTGCCTATATAAAGATGTCCCATAGTGTTGTCTAGGGTAGTTCTGGGTAGTAGATTTGGGTATTGATTCGAGGCTTTTTGCTATAGAATATTGTAAGGGAATGCCCATGTGGCTTTGCATATTGTAATTCTAAAAGTTTGTAATTCCACACTTGTGGAGATAATAAGAAGCCAATTTTCTGTTCTTGCATATTGTTGTTGTGTTGCTCTGTTTCTGTTATGTGTTTGTGGTATTAAGGGGAGTACCCTTCATCATAAATCAAACATAAATATTCACCAAGTGCTTGAGAAAAATCACTTGTTAATAAGGATTGTGTTGTGTTTGTATGTTCATCTTGAACTTGCAATATAGGAAATCTCCATAAATCCTATAGATCTACCAAAATCACTTCATGGAGCCATAGATGTAAATGTGCATAAAATGAAGAAGATTATGGATGCCTCAATGTAGATCTCCTCTCTTGATGGCCAACAATATGCTCGATCTTGAAGAGGAAATATGCTTCCAAAGGATCTTTGAATCTTTGAAGACTTGAATACTTAAACACGAGATTTCTATCATGTTTGTGTCTAAAAAATTTTCCTCTTTCAAAATGAGCTACGTAGGCTTTCTTTTATAAAATTTTCCAAGTGGGAAAATAAAGCAAGCAAACAAGGTCACCATATTTTTCCAATTAAATCCCTGAGACAACACCGGGCCCAAGGTTCACAACCCCTAGGGAATAGATCGACTTGGTTGACATGTTCCCAGGGAGAAGTTGACTTGATCAACCTGTTCCTAGAGTGGCCCATAAAGATCCAACTCTGAGGTCTTATAAACTCCATAGATGAAAGAAAGAAAAACAACACTGAATGGGAGAAAAAGGGAATTGAAGATGAATCTATCCATGGTTCAAAAATTCAATAAAGGACGGGAGCTAAAAGGTATTAAATAAGGAGTGCGTCCATTTTAAGATGCTACATTTAGCCCCCACTTTAGAGAGAGTATGAGTTGCCTCAAATGCATGGTATAGTAGATCGTAAAGAAAGCGATGATCTTATCATGGATAAGGAGACAAATAAATCATCAAGCCCCGAAGAGACTTGATTCTTCATTGCATCCAAAGCCAAAAAATAAGAGACATTTCACTAACAAGAAAGTGTAGCCAACTTTCCTAGGAAGGTTTGTGTTCCTTATTGTGAACTACATGAAATAAAAGAAAAAGAAAAAGGGTGCAGAAAAAAATGGCATTGAATGGTCTAGGAAGTGTGTGTGGCATGCTAGTCAACACATTGAAGATGAATTGAATGGTCTAGAAAGTGCATGTGGCATGCTAGTCAACTCATCAAAGGATTCAACTTCAAGGGAACTCCATTTCTCAATAAGAAGAATCAAAAAATGATGTAGGCATAGGGATGTGTGTGTCCTTAAGGGATCAAAAAGGTGATCAGGCTTCCTAGACTGTCAATAGTCCCAAGAAGGATAAAAAGAAAGGATCGGACCTCCAAGACAATTAGTAATCCAAAGAGAGATCCAAAAGAGAAAAGAGCCCCCAAGAACTGTCAATAGTTTGATAGAGGAGACAAAACTATCAATGTGCATGTGTGCAAAAAGTGAACAGAGTGTATGTCCCCACATTAAAGTGATTGCAAATACCTCAATGAGAGAAATAGATTTAACAAAAGTGTACATGCATTCATGAAGAATATTTCCATTGTGAAATACCCCAAAGAGAGAACATTCCAAAAGAAATGAACACAAAGTAAAAGAGAGAATACAAAGGGATCCGCTAACTTTGGGGTTAGCATGATCATATGATAATATATGATATTATATCAAGTATGAAATGTCATCATTCCCTAAAGGAAGTAGAACTACAAAACAATGGAGGAAAAATATGTAATATATACGAAGAAGAGTGTTTTTGGGCCTGTAACACATAGACCAAAAAGAATCAAGCAATATAGACAAAATATATAACAAAAAAGCACAACACAGGGGAAATAAAACATGAATACACAAAGAATACTATGCTAGAGAAGTCCACATCAAGCATGTCATAGCCTCCCCCCCCCTCCCATCTCAGTCTAGAATTTTAGGGAAGGGTGAGAAACTTTCAAGAGGAACAAAATCCAACACAGTAGTCCAACCACCGCTAGATCTAAGAAAGGACATTGGTGGGAGTCATTCTGCTCTATACTAGGAGTGAATGTAAGCTGCATAGAAAGCATGTTAGGAAAATCATAATCCATATAAATATTTTCATATTCATCATCACTAACATGTGGATTAGAATAATTATAAGAGTATCTTCAATATCAAGATTAATAGAATCTAAAATACGAACAAAATCATCATGTTTATCCCTTTTCAAAATGTTATTTTGATTAACATCCTTTAAAGGCTCATGCATGGGTTGCTCAAAGGAAGGAAAATTTTGAGAGGAGGATGTATTGTGAGAATAAAGGGCATAAGACTTAGCCTTATCTTGAAAATTTTTGCAATGCTGACGAGCATGTTGGTTATGGATGGTTTTACAAGATAAACTTGAAGAATTAGGTTCCACAATCATAGGTTCTAAGGAGGGAATGACTATAGGTTGATGAATAATAGGTGGAGGAATAGGTGGGGTAGGTAAGATATCTATAGGAGTAGCATCCTTAGGAATACTATGCTCAAGAATATTTTCTACCTTGTATCTTTGATAGGAATGAAAAAGATGATTAGGAAGGCTAGGTAGTTTTTGAGGGAGAGATGGCCGAAAGAAATCTATATTAGAAAAATCTTGAGGAGGTGAAGGTTTGTAAAGGGAATGATTAATGATGATAAATTCTCCTTTGTGGAGAAACTTTATGCACTTATGAATAAGAGATGTTATATATTGCATGGGGGAGGTTCACAGAATGCCAAGCTTTGTTGGATATAATTGTCTGAAGGACATTGTTGGATTAGCTAAGTGTTGTCTTTGATGTCACACAAATGTCATATCAATTATCGCTCTCAGTATCTACCGAGTTCAGTCGGTCAGCTAAGTGGTTCTCAGTATCTACAGAGCTCAGTCGGTCAGCTAGGCGGTTTTTAGTGTCTACCGAGTTCTCTCGGGTGTCTAAAGGAAACATGACAAGGTAACAGTGTTAACCGAGCCTCCTTGGTTATCGAAGGAAAATTAGTGGTTACCGAGCTCTCTTGGTCTCCAAAGGATGTTGCAGAATTCACTGTGGTTACCGAGTTCTCTCGGTCACCGAAGGAAATCTTTTTAGGATTAATGTTTACCGAGCAAGGTCAGCCCTATCAAAGAATTTTGTTATTACAGTTTGTTTATCCCAGCCGACTGTTATAATAATTATTAGTGCCGACTTGACAATCTAAATGATTATGAAATGGCATATATATGTAGAAGGTCAAGTGGTAAATAAAACATATACATCATGCAGAAATAATTTTGAGGAAAGGTGTGTGCAAATTTTGAAGGATGGTCAGATATCCTTGAGGAGCAGCAAAGATTTAATTGATCAGTAAGGATCTAGTGAAATAGAACAGAGATCTATATTCAACAATTCAGTTGTAGGTCATTTCATTGTTACTCTCTAGCAATTGTAGCAGTGATATCAAAATCTCTTAACCAAGTTGGTTTAACAACCATTTTGTAAATCCTCTAACAAGGTAATAGTTCTATTGAATTGTTTCAAGACCTCTTACAAGGAAACTCCTAGTAGGGTGATTAAATCCTCTAACAAGGTCACACCTAACAGTGTGTTTTGTAACCTTTTATCAGGTTGGCTTATAACCGGGCATCACTTCAGAAGAGTGAAAAATAGTAACTAGTTACATTGGTGGTTTTTCCCATATTGGGCTTCCACGGTAAATCTGGTGTCTCTTGTGTTCATGTTATTTTTTTTATTCATGTAAGTTAATCAGTGATGAATGCTTAAGAACAGTTTAATTATTACACACTTCAAGGATCAATTTTTCAGCATTTTTCAGTATATTTACCAAGTGGCATAGTAAATAATTTTTTAAGATATTTAAGGGATCAGTGGTAATATTTTTGTGGTTAACTAATTCACCCCCCCTCTCAGTTACTGCATCTATATTTCCAACAATTGGTATTAGAGCTTTTGGTGCTTGCAGGAAGGGTTTCAAGGATCTAAGCTAAAGATCAGGATGTCTTAAAAAAGAGAAATTTCAAGGCTTAACAGAAATAACTTTTCAGCATGGCAAGGTCTCATGAGACTACATTTGGCTTCCATTGGTGATTCAAGATGCAAATATATTGATCAATAATATACAATTCCTACTAGCACATTAACTGTTGAAGACATTGCAGAGAAGAAGGACCATACCACTATGATGATAGACATTGCATCAGCTCTTAGCTATGAAGAATTTGATGAAATCAAAGACTACACAACTACTCATGAAATGTGGAACAAGTTGAAGAAAATCTATGGCGGCGATGACAATGTGAAGAGAGCCAAAGCAGATAGCCTAAGAGGACAGTTTGATCAAATGAAAATGAGAGAAGAAGAAAACATTGCAAAATATGTTGAAAGGATCAAGACAAGTGTTAGTGCAATCAGAGCTTCTGAAGGAAAAATTGATGATGAAATGGTTATAAGTAAAGTTCTTAGAACATTATGCCCTATTTATGCAATAAGAGTTTCTGCTATTCAAGAAAGAAGATGTGAAGAAAATCACAATATAACTTTGGATGCCTTAGTTGGAAGATTGACAGCCTTTGAACTGGATAACTATGACAACTATGTTCCAACTTCTAAAAATATTGAATCAGCTTTTGAGGCCAAACTTTCACTCAAGAAAGGGAAAAAAATTCAATCAGAAAGTGAAGAAGAATCAGAGGAAAGTTCTGATAGCGATCTTGAAGTTATTGAAGCATTACTTGCAAAGAAGTATTCAAGAGGTAGAGGCAAATACAAAGGTAAAACTCCCTTAATCTATTTTTCATGTGAAGAAATTGGTCATATTGCAGCTAGGTGTCCAAACAAGCAAAGCAAAGATGAGAAGAAAAATTACAAGTACAATGGCAAGAAAAATTTCAAATCATTCAAGGATAAAGGTAAGAAAACATGCTTTTTAGCTAAAGATTTGGATGATAGTGAAGAAGAAATTATTTTCATTGCTGTAAAAGATGAATCTGATAATGATGAAGATGAGATGGCACTTATCTCTCATATAAGAAAGAATGATACATGGATTATAGACAGTGGATGTTCACATCATATGACTGGTGATAGGACCAAGTTTGAACACTTTGAAAACTTTGATGGTGGTAATGTAAGGTTTGGAAACAATGAACCCTGTTGTATAAAAGGAAAGGGATGAATTTCATTAACCAAAGAACTTATATGTGATAATGCATATTGGGTCAAAGGACTAAATCATAATCTTCTAAGTGTGGCACAACTAATCAACATTGGATTCAAGGTTGAATTCATGAATGGCAAAGCAAGACTACTGGATGACAAAGGAAAACTGATAGGATCAGACAAACAAACCAAAGGTAACCTATTTTATCTTGATCTTGATGATTACTCATGTTTTATTGCTCAAATTGAAGAAAGTTGGTTATGGCACAAAAGGTTATGTCATGTAAATTTTGACAACATGATGAAAATAAGCAAATTCAAGAAAGTAAGAGGTATTGCTACTTTGAAGAAACCTGATGTTGGTCTATGCAAGAATTGTCAAATTGGGACAAAATGGGTATTTAGAAATAAGTTGAATGAAGATGGTCAAGTATCAAGAAACAAATAAAGATTGGTATGTAAAGGATATTTTCAAGAAGAAGGAATAGATTATGGAGAGACTTTTGCTCCTGTTGCAAGATTAGAAGGTGTGAGGACTTTACTTGCATATGTAGCACATAAAGGATTTAAGGTATATCAGATGGATATCAAATTTGATTTTCTCAATGGTATTCTTGAGGAAGAAGTCTACATTGAGCAACCTGAAGGTTTTATTGATCCAGACAAAAGGGATATGTTCTGCAAATTACACAAAGCATTGTATGGCCTCAAACAAGCTCCTAGAGCATGGTATGAAAGATTACATAACTATCTTACTAAGATTGATTTCAAAAGGGCTAATGACAACATCAATTTATAGATCAAACAAGGATCAGATAATAAAATTGTTTTGGCAGAAATATTTGTGGATGATACTATTTTTATAGGAAATGATGATCAGTGCAAAGAATTTTTAGAGCTTATGAACAAAGAATTTGAAATGTCTATGTTTGGTCAGATAAAATTCTTCGTTGGACTTCAGATTCAACAGAACAAAAATGGTATCTACATTACTTAGTCTAAATATATCAGGGAAATACTTAAGAAATTTCGTATGGAAGATTCAAAATCAGTTGGTACACCCATGTGTACTGGACTGAAGCTTACCAAAGATGATGATTCAAAAGAAGTAGATTAGACCTTATATAGATCAATGATTGGAAAATTACAGTATGTAGTACACACAAGGCCTGATATTGCCTTAGCAGTTGGAATAGTGGCAAGATTCTCGACTAAACCTAGAGAAAATCACATGATGGAAATCAAAAGAATCTTGAGGTATTTAAGGGGAACTAAAGATTATGGCTTGTGGTATAAATTTGGAGGCAGTCTAGATTTAAAAGTGTTTACTGATGCTGATTGGGCAGGAAACATTGATGATAGAAAGATTACAAGTGGTGGAGCATTCTTTCTTGGCAAGAGGTTAGTATCTTGGACTAGTAAAAAGCAAAACTGCACATCTCAATCTACAACAGAAGTAGAATATGTTGTTGCAGGAGTAAACTACTCTAATATTATATGGTTTAAACAACTTTTGGAAGGCATGAAGGTTGAAATCAAAGAACCAGTTGTTATGTTTTGTGATAATACATGTGCAATAAATATTTCAAAGAATCCAATAATGCATTCCAAAACTAAGCACATTACAATTAAATATCACTTTGTTAGAGAATTGGTGCAGGACAAGGAAATCAGATTGGAATATATTCATACAAAAGAACAAATTGCAGATATCTTCACCAAGCCACTACCTAAGGATGCATTCTTGTATCTAAGAGGCAAGTTAGGGGTGACTCCCCTGTCTGAGGTTCACTAAATAAAGTTTTAGTGATGCATCAACCAGAACATGTTGAAGATCACTTAGTTGATGCAGCATAGTCAGGGAATAATTGCATATGAATCAGTACATAAGGTACATTGATATTTACCGAAACTATGTAAGTTGTCTCTGGCATGTGTTGTCAAAGAGGGAGAGTTTGCTGTCATTTCAAAAAATTTCTAAGAAGAATATTTTGAGAAGTTAAGAGGGAGAGTTCTCAGTCGGAGAAAGAAGTTTGAAGATGATGGGAATCAAAATGAAGCTAAGGATATGTTTCTTACTCTTGGTTTCTCTATGAAATTTCATTGTGCTATGTCATGTTATGTTGCCATCAATGCCAAAGAGGGAGATTGTTGGATACAATTGTCTGAAGGACATTGTTGGATTAGCTATGTGTTGTCTTTGATGTCACATAAATGTCATATCAATTATCACTCTTAGTATCTACCGAGTTCAGTCGGTCAGCTAAGCGGTTCTCAGTATCTACCGAGCTCAGTCGGTTAGCTAGGCAATTTTTAGTGTCTACCGAGTTCTCTCGGGTGTCTAAAGGAAACATGATAGGGTAACAGTGTTAACCGAGCCTCCTTGGTTATCAAAGGAAAATTAGTGGTTACCGAGTTCTCTCGGTCAACGAAGGAAATCTTTTCAAGATTAATTTTTACTGAGCAAGGTCAGCCCTTTCAAAGAATTTTGTTATTAGAATTTGTTTATCCCAGCCAACTGTTATAATAATTATTAGTGCTGACTTGACAATCTAAATGATTATGAAATGGCATATATATATAGAAGGTCAAGTGGTAAATAAAACATATACGACATGCATAAATCATTTTGAAGAAAGGTGTGTGTGAATTTTGAAGGATGGTTAGATATCCTTGAGGAGTAGTAAAGATTTAATTGATCAATAAGGATCTAGTGAAACAAAATAGAGATCTATATTCAGAAATTCAGTTGCAGGTCATTTCATTGTTACTCTCTAGCAATTGTAGCAGTGATATCAAAATCTCTTAACCGAATTGGTTTAACAACCATTTTGTAAATCCTCTAACAAGGTAACAATTCTATTGAATTATTTCAAGACCTCTTACAAGGCCACTCCTAGCAGGGTGATTAAATCCTCTAACAAGGTCACACCTAATAGTAAGTTTTGTAACCTTTTACTGGGTTGGCTTCTAACCGGGCATCACTTCAGAAGAGTGAAAAATAGTAACTAGTTACATTGGTGGTTTTTCCCATATTGGGTTTCCATGGTAAATCTGGTGTCTTTTGTGTTCATGTTATTTTCTTTATTCATGTAAGTTAATCAATGATGAATGCTTAAGAACAGTTTAATTAATACACACTTCAAGGATCAAGTTTTCAACATTTCTCTATATATTTACTGAGTGGCACAGTAAATAATTTGTTAAGATATTTAAGGGATCAGTGGTAATATTTTTGTGGTTAACTGATTCACCCTCGCTCTTAGTTACTACATCTATATTTCCAACAAAGCTTAACCTAAAATTGATCCAAAGTAGGACTGACAAGAGAGGTAGTATATACAACCTTACTGGAAATAGTCATAAGAAGATTGATAGAACCTTTGGGGGAGATAAAGAAAACCATTAAAAGTTTGAATCCAAACACTAATGTATCATAGGTATCCTTATGCAAGTTCCCTTTACTACAAAGATTTTCTTCAGTGATAACATTCATGGTGGAAGAGGGATCAATAAAAATACCACGGGAAGGGATATGAACAACCATAGTAGTGATGTAAAGAGGACCATTAGGTGCTTTAAAAATATCAGAGTCATCAAAGTTGATAGGAAATGAAATTTTAGGTAAAGGTTGAGGTTGAGACTAAACATAATTAACCACATGATTAGCTTCTTCTACCTTATCATCATAACTAATGTTGGTAACTGGAGAAGAAGGTTGGTTAATGATATTTGTTGAATGTGAAGGAAAAGGATTGGTGTAGATTTGAAAATTATGGTGAGGAGGTGCTTTGGATTTATTTATATTATTAACCTCGACATTAATAGGAATAACATTGGAATCAATAAGGTCTTGAATGACATTCTTCAAAGCATAACACCTTTGTTTATCATGACCAGGTTGACGATGGTATTGACAAAAATATTTTTGATCAAATGACTTGGGCATTGGTTTTCTAGTGTCAATAGGAAAGATAGGAGGAAGTTTATGAATATTTCCATTAATTAACTTCTTCATCACCGCATGCCAAGGTTCAGATAAAGTAGTATACTTACGGTTAGGATGATACGTAGAGGAAAAAGTAGTTGTACCTTTGGATGTAGCAGTCACTTGGTCATCAATTATGTTTTTTGACTTGTGAATCTTTATGTAGTTGTTATGCCTAGAGAACTTATTTTGATTAATGGTGGCATCACTCTTATCCATAGTAACAAGAGCCATTGGAGTAGAGCTCTCAAGCTAGCTCATTTGTAACTGATAGTGGTGAAGCATTTTGCAAAGATGTGAAAAGGAAGTATACTTAGTAAGGAGACTCTTATCTCTAATGTCCTTTTCCAAATTAGAAATAAAAATATGTTGAATATCATGATCAAGCACAAGATAAGAAATTTGAGAATATAAATGCTTAAATCTACCAATAAAGTCACTAACTTTTTCTTTAACATTTTTCTTACAATCCATTAAATTAGTCAAAGAAATGTGAGGACCAATGTTATTTTTAAATTTTTGAAAGAAGGCATCAGAGGGAATTTGAAAGGAATCAATAGAATAAGGAGGTAAAGAGAAATACCATTGCAAATCTTTATCCTTAAAAGTACATGTGAAAAAATTAGCCATGAGCCTAAAGTCATGAGAAAAATCACTACATATAGTTTGAAAATTCCTAACATGAATCATTGGGTCACCATTACCATTATAAGTCTCAACACAAGGTATCTCCATATGTTGTGGGATAACAACATGAATGATATCTAAGGAAAGGTGATTAGCAATATCACATGTATGGATTTTGTAGTTGGATTGAGTGAATTGATCTACTTGTTGTTGTAAATTAGTGACAGTTTGAACTAAGCTACTAATGGTAGGATTAGAAGATGCAATACTAGGCATAGACATATTGGATGTACTAGAAAGTTTGTAGGAACTAGAAGGAAAATGCAAGGATGTTCGTGGAGGATTAGAAGGAATGAGAAGAGGATTGGAAAATGTGAAAGGTAAAATATTGTATGAGGGTAATGAGGAAGGTATAAAGGTAGGAGGAACACTCGAAGGAACTGAAGGAATATGAAGACCAAAACTTAAAGGAGTGGAAACTTGTGTAGAAGTTGTCATGAGAAGTGGCGTATAAGTAGGAATACTAGGAATGGTAGTATAAATTAGGACAGAAGGTTCAATAGTTGTGGAAGTAGGAGTGTATGCTAACTCTTTAGCACATTCCATATGAGTACTAATAAGATGTGAGATACAAGGAAAAATAGATATGTTATTATCATCATTCTAGTAATAAGCTTCTTAATAGCCTCAATAGAAACAACACTATCATGATTTGGGTTCTCTTGTACAAGTCAATTTTCTAATTTATCAAACTCATTAGAGATCTTATCAACTTGGGAAGGAGGAATTATTAAGGCTTCATCCTCATCATGGGAGGAATGACAAGAATTATACTCCATTATGGGATTGAGATCTTGAGGTAAAATATTAGTATCATCATGGGTCCTAGGAAGGAAAGAGGAATCATGGTCAAAAGAGCCCATGACTCCACAAATTCTCTTAACAAGAAGGCTAGAGGTTTTATTTAGTGTAATAAAGCTCATAAAAGAGATCACAAAAGGAAACTCTAATTAGATCTAACCACACAATTGTCAATGTAATAAAGAGCATAACAAGAGAGATCTAACCACACAAGTATAGATATTAAATATAACTCCAAAATAGGGTTCAACAATGGTAGAAAGGAAATAAAGGGATCTAAATCCAAAATCAAAAGGCAGAGATGCGTTGGGTTCACCAAAAGAAAGGTGAACACCTAATAAGGATCTAACTCTAAAATTTAGATCTAACCACACAATTGTCAATGTAATAAACAACATAAAAAGAGAGATCTAACCACACAAGTATAGTTAAATATAACTCCAAAATAAGGTTAAAAAATGATAGAAAGGAAATCAAGTGATCTAACTCCAAAATCAAAAGGTGGAGATGCGTCGGGTTCACCAAAAGAAAGGTGAATACCTAATAAAGGATCTAACTCTAAAATCAAAAGGCAGAGACATGTTGGGTTCACCAAAATGTTTAGGGTAAAAAATGGTGTTGATGAATTTAAAAATATAAACTATATAAGGTGTATTCATTAATCAACCATTTCTACATTAACATTTATCATGCAAGAGAAAGAGGGGCTTCCAGGAGTAACTCTCAATATAACCTAGGTTAGATTAGAAAAACCCAAGGAGATAAAGGGATGCCAATACTAAACCCAAATTATACTAAGGAAGTACACAAGCAAGTCATATTTCATGCAATGTAAGTGTTACCCTAATTTTCATATCCATGCAAATTTGGCTAAAATCTATTCTAAAGTCTCTGTTTTACTCCTACCGAGCATCTTTGAAAGTTTCATGACCTCATGTTTTGTTTCCTAGCCTCTGCAATTATTTCAAGTCCCTGGTCTATAGGTCAAAATATTCATAAAACTAGCCATTGTGCTGGGAACCTTTTAAAAACCTCAAAACCCTTTGGCCCATTATAATTCTTCATCACCATTTTCAGCCACTAAAGGTTTACATTTCCCATGTGTGCTAATTTCCTATTGGCCCAGTCCCAGTTCTCTATTTCTTTCTTGTGGTCCCCTTTTTATTCGGCGACTTAGTGAATACATCAATTCTCATAATTGCTAAGTATTTCCCAGTCACCATTTAACTTCTTGTGACCTAGCGATGGTTAGTTTTTCTTCAGTTGTGTATTCACATGGAAGTCCGGCGGTCACTTTAGTGGGGTCCTGGTTAGAAGGATCCAACGTCTGGCATATCTTCGCATAGGCTAGTGTCAAAACTTGAGATCTTAGGATGACTGTTAGATCTTCCATGTTTGCAGCACTTCAGTGTGTCAGTGGGACCAGTGCCATCTCATTTGATTCTGTAGCTTCTGATTGGTCCACATGTATCAAGTCATCTTTTTGTCAGTAGGACCAAGTTCTTGCAATGGTTAGAGGTTCTAAAAATTGTCAGAGGATCGATGACTGTCTTAACTTCGCAAGGGTTTTGTTAGAGCTATAAGGGGATAAGACTAGCCATTGATCTTACTTTTTCTCAGAGCCTTGCATTTGGGTCCTCGGATGATGATGTGCTCATTTCTCATTGGTCCACATAGCAATGACTTGGATGCTACAGTGGAGCCGTGTCAGAATTTCTCTAGGGATATCAGAAGGATGAAGATCAATGACTGGCATATCTTCACGAAGGGCTTTTCTGACACATGAGATTATGTGCCAGTCGTCGATTTTGCCAAGTGTTCAAGATTTGTAAGTGGGTCCAGTGCCAAGTCAGGGTGATTTACTGACTTCTTATCGGTCAAAGTGAAAGGCAAATCTGTGGGCCCACATTAGCAAGTGTGTTCAGGTGTTCAAATGTGATTGTTTGACGATTGCTAATGAGGATTTCCAGGTGGACTGATGTGTCAGTGGGGTCTCAGAAAGGTAAGGATCTAGCAACTGGCGTAAAAGCATAAGGAATATTTTGGGGCTATAAGATCATGCACTTTCCATTAGATCGGTATCTCAAGCGGTGGGTCCGATGTTGGAAGGTCACAACGTGTATCCAAAATGGCACAGTTTGATTGGTTGTTGACCTCCACGGTGGCTTTGACTTGTCAAAGATGGGTTTTTAAGCTGTCTTAAAAGGTGCATCTGGGCCGTTCATTTTTTGGGAAGGATCTTTCATCGACGGTTGTGTTTTAACTTGAGGCCCCACTAGCCATTAACATTCAAATTTGAATTTTTGCATTGGCTTCCTGCTAGGGTTTTGCATTTTGATAGCCATGTGTGATAGTTTGGTAGTTGGAATTGATTTCTTTAGGACAGAGATGGTTGATGGTTGGAAGATGATAATGAATGATATGACCATCACTGTCATAGATTTTGCAGGGTACCATGTCGTGTGAAATGCCCAATGGTTTGTCACCACCTTTTGTAGGGTGATTATTGAAAATAGAAATATGTATGAGATCGGATTTGAAGCCTTCATGGCTTAGTAGAGTTGTAGGTGGGTAGTTGAGTCGCGGTTGTTGAGTATGTAGGTGGACTCAATCCATGATCAACATGCAAAGAGAAAGATCTAATCTAATGACCGGTTCTCAGTGATTTTCATGATGAGTAATCAGTGTACCTAGGGTTTGACATTTTTATTGTAAGAAAATTTAACTTTGGTTAGGTCAGTTTTGGACTCCTGCCTGCAAGTAGTGAGTGTTGTATATATTGTTTTGTGGAGCCTTAGTGTTCGAGAGGTTCATTTTGTGAAGGAGAGAAGCCCACTTTTTCAAGGAAGTCATCTTTTCTCAGAAAGTCATCTGTCGTATTTGTTCTACCCTCTGGTTCTTCTACTCTTTGTAATCTCCCATTGATGATCAAGGCATTCTTGAGGTACTTGTGATATTTGTTCTATCCCTGTCTTCACTGTCTTGATTATCTCTAATTGGATTGAAGTTTATGAATGCTGTTAATGGAAATTGTGGTTCCTAGTCCCTCTCATTTTTTTTGATTTTGTGTGTTACTGTGTCTAATCTGATTTAGATGTTTTGTGGGTATACTACAACCCCTAGCAGTCTTGTCCCATTCCTACACCTAGTTGTAGAAGAGGATGTTTGTTTGCAGGTCATAGGTTGAGTTGTTCAGGCCCTCCTATGAAACACTTATGCAAGCCTATCCAGTGAGTTGTGACTTATTAGACCTAATTCCTCCATTGGTCTCATTCCTCTATACTATGATCCAAACCCTAGTATCGGTGCATCACCTTGTAGGATAGTTTGCTTTCAGTCATTTCCCTTTTCATGCACTCCTTCTATCCCTTTCCCTCAAAGATTTAATTTCCTATTGAGAGAAAATTAAGGTGATTATCCAAGAGGAACCAGCCTAGAACTTGGAAGTTTCATCTTAGTTAGCAGAGGTCCCACAACCTAGAGATGATTCCCAATTTATACTAAGTTATCAAGACTACGAGAGCTTGAACTACAAGGGGATTAAAGAAGTTTAGTACACAAGGACTATCAGTATAGGCTTAAGCTCAAGGATACCCCACCTTGGTGCTAGTTTATAACATTTCTGGCACACCTGGTGGGACTAGAAGTTATTCAAATTCAAAGATATGCTATCTCTGATATGCAAATTGCATAGTGTAGGCTTTTAGAAGTCATTCTATCAAGTATATCTGGCAACTCCATTGATTTCAAAGATCTAGGCTACCTTGTTCAAAGTTTTATGAGAAAGATTGAGACTAGAAGCTCAAAGCCTACCCAATATTCAGAGTTTCCCTCATGAAGAAGTCACAAAGGCAGGTCAACTCAAAGGAAATCCCCTGTAAGAAGAGTTCAATCAACACCTCCTAATACTTTAGAAAGGAGCCCTTTTCCCTTTCATTCCAAAAGAAGAGGGAGATCTCTAACTAGAGATCTAGAGTAAGATTCCAATCCAGCAACAAATACAGCTCATATAGTTGTCAATCTTCAGATTCCAACTCCTACAATGGCTAGACAGTTTGCTTTAGCACCATTCAACCAAGGCAGCCCATTGGCCTTTGCTCAACATCATGATGTGACCTTGGTGGTGCTTAAGAGTATACCTGATTTCACAAGTGTGGGGCAGACAACTACTTTTGAGCACATAAGAGATGTGACCACCATCTACAACATACACAACATTACTCAAGAGGATGTGGCCACAAAGTTATTAGCAGCCTCTTTAAAAGGTAAGGCTCTAGAATGCTTTAGAACTCTAACCGTTGGCTCTATTACTTCTTGCAATGAGTTAGGGGATGCATTAAGTAAACATTTTGAGGATAAATCAGATAATTTGTCTCTAGTTGAACAGTTAACAACTATTAAGAGAGACCCTCAAGAGAAAATGACAGATTATAATAGTAGATTCCTTAAAACATGGAATAGAATCCTAGTCTCAGTGAGACCATCAGCTGACCACACTTTTCTTTATTATTTACAAAGCCTAAATGGTCAAATTTCTATCATGATCCAGTCTATGGGTGGTACTTCTCTACCCCAAGCTTTTGACATAGCTGTCAAGGCTGAAAATTGTTTGATCCAAGCATGCATGATTGCTAGAAGTCCTCCAATGCCCATCTTTCCTAGCCTTCAACCCATTGCACCTACCCAAGTACCCCCATTTACCCCTATCCCAACCATTTTGGCACCCCAAGCTAGTACTAGTGGTCAAGAGCTAAGGGCTAGTTTCTATCAAGAGTTACAAGAAATAAAGAGTAGTCAACAAAGCAGTCAGCAAGAAATGACTAACTTGTTGTAGACCTTGACTAAAGAGGTCACAAATCTTAAGAATCAAGGTCAAGGAATCACACCACCATTTCAGTCACAAGGCCAAGGTCCTAATTAGCAATATCAAAATCAAGTATAGCCTTATCAACAAAATAGGCCACTGTACCAAGGAGGCTATCAAGGACAAAGACAAAGTTTTAATCAGAAACCATTCCAACCATATAACCCTACACCTCTAAATTCTACTAATCTGGTGAGGGATGTGGTTCCTAGCCAAAACAATGTGGCTATGGAGAATGAATGGTGTTTTCCTTGTAATCAGCCTCATTATCAGGCTACATGTTCAAATGGATGGATGAACCAAGCTCTAATGGTTCAAAATGCCTCACAAGCTCAATCAGAGGCTTCATCCAGTGGGTCAGTTCCTCAACAAGAATCACAAGAGCATGAGATTGCTCTCTCTAATTGGGAGCAACTAGACTTCAATGGAGTCAATGATGAAGCTACTTTTGTTGCCTTTACAAGAGCAAAAAGAAGAGCTCAAGACATGGAGAGAGTGGATTCCAACTCCAAAGCTACTACATCTACAGAGCCAATGTAGCAAGCTACTCCCATCACACCTAAGGAGGCTCCTGTCATTACAAGCAAAGAAGGCCAACATTCCAAAGAGGCAGAGCCCATCATGCCAAAGATACAACAAAGAGTACACACTATGACACCATTCAATATTGTAGAGAACATGAAGAAGGTGAATGTCACGATGTCCATGTGGGACTCTTTAGCTCTTCCAAGACAACCTGAAATTTTGAAGAAGGCCATGTTGGAAGTAACAACTCCTCAACCTGCAAAAGAAGCTGCAAAGCCAGTGTTGGTCAACACTGATCAACAAAAGGAGGCTCCAAGTAGAAACTCCAAAGGAAATGCCACACAAGGTAGGAATTCAAGGCCAACTCCCTTTTATGTATCTTTAATCATTGGAAAATCTTTAGTACATAATTGTATGGTAGATAGTGGAGCTACTAGCACTGTAGTGCCCATGAAAGTAGCTGACCAATTAGGACTAAAATATGAACCCTTCCAAAAGAAGGTGACTCAACTTGATGGATCCTTAGGTAGTACTATTGGTGTGGCTAAGGATACCAGTCTAATCCTACATGCTAGTCCTAATTTTTCAATCCTCCTTGATATATATATCATAGATCTCCCTGCATTATTTTCTATATGTCTTTCAAGGGAGTTTATAGCCAAGATAGGAGGTTAACTATCTTCTGATTGGTCTCACATGTTATTTCATACAAGGTATGGGACTGAGGTCACCATTAAATCAGAACCATTAGCAGCACACCATATAGAGCCATATGTGTCCAATGCCATCAATGTAAACTACCCTATATTTGATGATAGTGATTTCCAAACCTTTAGTAAAACAAGCACTAAGATAGGAGTTATCCCTGATATTTTTTTAGATGAAAGAGAATCAGAGCATGTTGTTTGGAATGCTGGTTTGGGAAACTACTTGTTACAAGAAAATGATGCTATAGAGCCCAACCTTTTTAAGGATGCTAACTCAGAAGATCAGAACAGTCAGGTTTGGGAACTATACTTTGATGGAGCTAGAAGTAGACATGGTTTTTTGTGGTGGTGCTATGCTGGTGTCCCCAAAAGGAGAAAGGCATTATACTACCTTTAGATTTAGTTTTTCCTATACCAGCAACACCATAGAATATGAAAGTCTAGTCAATGGACTAGAATGGGCTAGAAGAAGAGGGCTCAAGGCCTTAAAAGTTTATGGTGACAGTGAGTTAGTTGTCAACCAGGTAAGAGAGATAAGTGCAACCAAAAATGACACCATGAAAGCATACAAACATAGAGTTTGGGATGCAATTGAAGATTTCCATTCTTTCAATATTGTTGCCATCCCTAGAAAGTTAAATCAAAATGCAGATAGATTAGCTACTATTGGATCCCAATATGACATCCCAAATAACATTTCAAAAGAGGTGGATCAACAACATATCAAAGTGATTGTCAGACCCTCTATTCCTGATAATGATGTCAATTGGCAAGTGTTTGACAATGATGAACAAATTCAACAATTCTTGTTTGAAGAAGATGTTTTTTCAGAACGCAATCAAGATAGGCTATCACAAAGATATGGTGATCAAGTGGTACAACTCAAGTCTAATAAGATGCCTAGATGTCTTGTTACTTTGGAAACTGTCTTCAACAAGGATGATGAAGTCAAGAAAATCAAAGCTGGCCTGGTAGTCTAACAAGAACATTGTGTTGAACTAGAGTTGGAACTAGGTAAGAGCTGACAATTCGGAAAGGTAAACACTGAATTGGAAAAGAAAACTTACACTCAGTTATTCAAAGAATTCAGTCATGTTTTTGCATGGCAATATGAAGATCTCAAAGGTTTTGATCCTACCCTTTCTCATCACACTATTGAATTAGAACCTAATGCCAAACTAGTGAGGCAAAAGCAAAGGCCTGTTAATCCTAAGCTTGAGCCACTTATGCATAGAGAAGTGCTCAAATTGATAGAGAGTGGTATCATCTACCCCATTAAGCATACTAGTTGGGTTTCCAACCTTGTTCTTGTCAAGAAGAAGAATGGGGAGCTGAGGTTATGTGTTGACTTCAGGGATCTTAACAGGGCCTCATTAAAGGACCACCATCCACTACCCTCTATGGAACAAATTTTACAATGTGTCTCTAGATCTGAGAGATTTTCATTATTGCATGGCTATTTAGGATACAATCAGATCTTAGTAAATGAAGAGGATCAATACAAGACTGCATTTACAACCAAGTGGGGAACCATGGCTTATCAAAAGATGCCCTTTGGTTTGTCAAATGTAGGTGCTACATTTCAAAAGGCAATGGATATGGCCTTTAAGAGCCTAATGTACAAGTTTGTGTTGGTCTACTTAGATGACATAACTATCTATTCAAAGCATGTAGTAGACCACATCAAACATCTGAGGAAGATTTTTGAAAGGTGTAGAGAATTTGGGATATCTCTTAATCCCAAGAAATGTGTGTTTGCAGTTCATGAAGGAAAATTGTTAGGATATGTAGTATCCAAAGAAGGAATTATAGTGGATCCTAAGAGAATTGTAGCTATCCTAGAGCTACCCCTACCACATAACAAGAAAAGTCTTCAATCTTTCATAGGAAAGATAAATTTTGTTAGGAGATTCTTGCCTAACATTGCAAATTTACTCAAGCCTTTAACAACTATGTTAAAGAAGAGTTCAGATTTTAGTTGGACTAAAGAAGGAAAAGATAACTTTTGAGCTATTAAAGAAGCTTTGATAGAAGCTCCTGCCCTATTGAACCCAAATTCTAGTAATAATTTTATCCTTTATGCTTATGGGGGTTCAGAAGCTATCTCTACAATGCTAACTCAAGAAAATTTAGATGGATTGGAGTAGCCTATTGCTTTCTTTAGAAAAGGTTTAGAAGAATATAAACAGAGGTACTCTTTTGTAGAGAAACATGTGCTTGTTGTGGTAAAGAGCCTCAAAATGTTTAGATATTTATTGACCCATAGCAAGGTACATTTAAAAGTTACTCATCCAAGTGTCAAAGAGTTTTTTCTTTCCAAGGACCTAAATGAGAAAAGAGCTAGTTGGATCACCAAGGTGATGGAGTATGACATTGATATTCAGACTACCAAGCTGGTTAGAGGAAGAGGTCTTTGTGAACATTTGGCAGGGGATGAAAGTTCAAAGAAATCAGACCAAATGGATGCATCTTTGGTGGTGCATCCTACTGAAGAACAAACCAAGGCAACAAGCTAGTTGCCTAATATGCTCAATTACTTAAAGATGAGACAATGTCCTACAGGTTTGGATTCAGCAAAAAGAAGGTATTATAGATTGCAATCTATTCCTTTTGTGCTGGTAAATGATGTTCTTTTTAGAAAGGATCACAGTGGTGTCCTTTTAACATGTATAGATTCAGAAAAGATAGCTGATGTCCTATTTGAATTTCATGATGGACCTTCTGGAGGTCACTTTTCTCCTAGGACTACTGCTTATAAAATCATGAGGGCTGGATACTATTGGCCATCTATCTTTAAGGATAGTCATGATTATGTAAGGAAATGTATCAAGTGTGCTATGTTTGTAGGAAAAGAAAGGATTGCAGCCTTACCCCTCCAACCAGTTAGAATAGAGCAGCCCTTCATGAAATGGGGTATACATTTCATTGGTGTGATTAATCCTCCATCTAGTGCAGGCCATAAGTGGATAATTATTGCAACCGACTATTTCACCAGATGGACAGAGGTAGTTTCCTTGAAAGAGGCTAATGAGAGTGTTGTATTGAGTTTTTATGATGATTTAATTTATAGGTTTGGCACTCCTGATTCCATCATTTCAGATAATGCATTGGCATTCGCAGGCCTCAAAGTCTTAGAGTGGGCAGTCAAGAATGGCATTTATCTGAATACAAGTTCCAATTACTATCCTTAGGGAAATGGTTTAGCAGACTCAACCAACAAGAACTTGATTAGGATTATCAAGAAGACTCTTCAAGAGAATCAAAGAGATTGGCACACAAAGCTCAAGTCTGCCTTGTGGTTAGAGAAAATTACCCCAAAGAAAATCATCGGTAATTCCCCATACATGTTGGTGTATGGCAGAGAGGCTAAGTTATCTATCTCAGTTGAATTACCAACTTTGGACTTGGCTACTCAATATGCCTTGTTTGAAGAAAGTGATCCTTTGCAGGTAAGGTATGCTTAGTTGATGGAGTTAGAAGAAATTAGAGATAAGTCAATGCAAGATATGGAATTCCATCAAAGTCAGACAAAGAAGAGTTTTGACAAAAGAGCCAGGATAAGGAATTTCAAGGTAGGAGATGTTGTCCTCAAATGGGATGAGTTCAGATCCAGACCTAGCAGGCACATGAAGTTTGATTCTTTTTGGGGTGGACCATTTGTTATAACAGAGTGTAGAGGATCTAACACTTTTCAGCTTTCCACTCTCGAAGGAGATGCCCTGCCAATCCTAGTGAATGGTTTCCACTTGAAGCCTTGCTTTGAGGTTAATCCCTCTTTGTAAGTGTTCTTGTAAATTCTGTAAATATGTGTTTCCTACTTTCTTTCCCTATTTTCTAGGTTAGTTTCCTGCTTTCCACGAAGTGCTCGTGCACAAGTTTTGTCCCTCTTTTTGGTTTTTGCCTCTCCATCAAAGTTTTGTGTTCAGAAAGACCCCATGCCCAATGAATTGTCAAGGCCACTGGTTTTCCATTTCTAGCAGGCTGACATCCAGCAGAAGTCACCAAAATGTTACCCTAATTTTCATATCTATGTAAATTTGGCTAAAATCTATTCTAAAGTCTTTGTTTTACTCCTTCTGAGCATCTCTGAAAGTTTCATGAACTCATGTTTTTTTTCCTAGCCTCTGCAATTCATTCAAGTTCCTGGTTTGTAGGTCAAAATATTCATAAAACTAGCGGTTGTGTTGAGAACATTTTAAAATCCTCAAAACCCTTTCGCCCGTTATAATTCTTCATTACCTTTTTTGGCCACTAAAGGTTTACATTTCCCATGTGCGCTACTTTCCTATTGGCCCAGTCTCCAGTTCTCTATTTCTTTCTGGCAGTCCCCTTTTTATTCGGTGACTTAGCGAATACATCAATTCTCATAATCGCTAAGTATTTCCCGCTCACCATTTAACTTTTTGCGACCTAGTGATGGTTATCTTTTCTTCAGTCATGTATTCATGTGGAAGTCCGGTGGTCACTTTAGTGGGGTCCCTGGTTAGAAGGATCCAACGGCTGGCGTATCTTCACATAGGCTGGTGTCAAAACTTGATATCTTAAGATGACTGTTAGATCTTCCATGTCTGTAGCACTTGAGTGTGTTAGTGGGACCGGTGCCACCTCATCCAATTCAGTAGCTTCTGATTGGTCCACATGTATCGAGTCATCTTTTTGTCAGTAGGACCAAGTTCTTGTAGTGGTCAGAGGTTCTGACAATTGTCAGAGGATTGACGGTTGTCTTAAGTTGGCAAGGGTTTTGTTAGAGCTATAAGGGGATAGGACTAGCCATTGATCTTGCTTTTTGTTAGAGCCTTGCAGGTGGGTCCTCAGATGATGATGTGCTCATTTCTCATTGGTCCACATAGCGATGACTTGGATGCTACAATGGGGCCATGTTAGAATGTCTACAGGGATATCAGAAGGATGAAGATCAATGGCTGGTGTATCTTCGTGAAGGGCTTTTCTGACACATGAGATTATGCACCAGCTATCAATTTTGCCAAGTGTTCAAGATTTGTAAGTGGGTCCAGTGCCAGGTCAAGGTGATTTTCTGACTTCTTATTGGTCAAAGTGAAAGGAAAATCCATGGGACCACATTCCCAGGTGTGTTCAGGTGTTTGAACGTGATTGGTTGATGCATGCTGATGAGGATTTCTAGGTGGAATGATGTGTTAGTGGGGTCTCAAAAAGGTAAGTATCTAGTGGCTGGTGTAAAAGTGTAAGGAATATTTTGGGGCTATAAGATCATACGCCTATCGTTAGATCGATATCTCAAGAGATGGGTCTGATGTCGGAAGGTCGCAACGTGTATCCAAAATGGCATAGTTTGATTGGTTGTTGACCTCCACAGTGGCTTTGACTTATCAGGGATGGGTTTTCAAGCTATTTTAAAGGGCAGATCTGGGCCGTTCATTTTTTGAGAAGGATCTTTCATCGATGGTTGCATTTTAACTCGACGCCCCGCTAGCCGTTAACATTCAAATTTGAATTTTTGCACTAGTTTTCTGCTAGGGTTTTGCATTTTGACATCCACGTGTGACAATTTGGTAGCTGAAATTGATTTCTTTAAGACAGAGATGGTTGATGGTTGGAAGATGATAATGAATGATCTGATCGTCAGTGTTGCGGATTTTGCAGGGTACCATGTCATGCAAAATGCTCAATGGTTTGTTGCCATCTTGTGCAGGGTGATTATTGAAAATAGAAATATGTATGAGATCAGATTTGAAGCCTTCATGGCTTTGTGGATTTGTAGGTGGGTAGTTGAGTTGAGGTTGTTGTGTTTGTAGGTGGATTCAGTCTAGGATCAACACACAAAGAGAAAGATCTGATCTAATGACCGGTTCTTAGTGATTTTCATGATGAGTCATCAGTGTACCTAGGGTTTGACATTTTTATTGTAAGAATTTGTAACTCTGGTTAGGTCAATTTTGGACTCCTACCTCCGGGTAGTGAGTGTTTTATATATTGTTTTGTGGAGCCTTAGTGCTCAAGAGGTTCATTTTGTAAAGGAGAGAAGCCCACTTTTGCAAGGAAGTCATCTTTTCTCAGAAAGTCATTTGTGTTATTTGTTCTACCCTCTAGTTCTTCTACTCTTTGTAATCTCCCATTGATGATCAAGGCATTCTTGAGATACTTGTGATATTTGTTCTATCCCTGTCTTCACTGTCTTGATTATCTCTTATTGGATTGAAGTTTATGAATTTTGTTAATGGAAATTGTGGTTCCTAGTTCCTCTCATTTTTTATGATTTTGTGTGTTACAATGTTTGATCTGATTTAGATGTTTTGTGGGTATACTACAACCCCTTGCAGTCTTGTCTCATTCCTACACCTAGTTGTAGAAGAGGATGTTTGTTTGTAGGTCATAGGTTGAGTCTTTTGTTCAGGCCCTCCTATGTAACACTTATGCAAGCCTATCTAGTGAGTTGTGACTTATTAGACCTAATTCCTCCGTTGGTCTCATTCATCTATACTGAGATCTGAACCCTAGTATCAGTGCATCACCTTGTAGGATAGTTTGCTTTCAGTCATTTCCCTTTTCATGCACTCCTTCTATCCCTTTCCCTCAAAGATTTACTTTCCTATTGAGAGAAAATTAAGGTGATTATCCTAGAGGAACCAGCCTAGAACTTGGAGGTTTCATCTCAATTAGTAGAGGTCCCACAACCTAGATATGATTCCCAAGTTATACTAAGTTATCGAGACTACGAGAGCTTAAACTAAGGGTGCAAACTTAGTGTATAACAGTAAGATTTGATTAAGGTTATGTAAATGCACTTGTAAAATTGAACTAATTGATTTAGCAAGATAACCAATAGAGATCTAGGTACTTAATTTAAGCATTCAGTTCAATTAAGATATTAAATAGATCTAAACTAAGATGTTAAATAGATGATGAGGTACTTACCTTAAAATATGAGCATAAATATGTTTTTTTTCTATGAAAATTGTTGTTATGGACTTGTGATTGAATTTATGACTGCAAATCTGTGATCATGTCTCAAAACCTAGAAAATGCTAAAAATATCAAGGTGCTGGGAATAGGTCAACCATGTCACTATGTTTTAGAATAGGTCGACAAAGTCACCATGTTCCCAAGGCACTTTTCTGAAGTAGACCTTGGTTCTTCAGATCAATCTTTGTCCACAACTTCTAGATTTGTACCTACAATTTTGAGATCCTGCTCCTGCATATAGAAAAATAGGTTTTAGGGTTGGGGTGGATAAGGGCTTGCCTTTTTCAATCTCTAGATTGAGGAATAAACCTTGAATTAAATTGTAAATGTATAAATGAAACAAGACAAATGCAAATATTCACCTTTCTTTAAAAAAACCCTTGTCAATAAGGATTTTGTTGTGTTTGTATGTTGATCTTGAACTTGCAATATAGGAAATCTCCATAAATGCCATAGTTCTACCAATATCACTTCATGGAGCCATGGATGTAAGTGTGCATCAAATGAAGAAGAAGATGGATCCCCTAATATAGATCTCCTCCCTTGATGGCCAATAATATGCTAGATCTTAAAGAGGAAAGATGTTCCCAAAGGATCATTGAATCTTTGAAGACTTGAATGCTTGAATGCTTGATTTTTTGAATCATAGATTTCTATAATGTACATGTCTCCAAATTTTTCCTCTTTCAAAATGAGGTTCCTAGACTTCCTTTTATACAAGTTTTCAGGTGGAAAAACAAAGCAAGTCTATGGGGTCACCACATTTTGCCAAATCCCTGAGAAAACATCAGGCTTGAGGTTCAAAAACCTCAGGGAATAGTTTGACCTAATTGACATGTTCCCATGAATAATTTGACTTGGTCAAACTATTCCCAAAGTGGACCATATAGAGCCAAATCTGAGGTCTCAAAAACTGCTCAAATGACAATGAGAAAACTAGGGTTGAACGAGAGAAATAAAGAGAATTGACCATGAATTTGTCCATCATTCAAAACGTTGATAAAGGATGGGAGTTAAAAGGTCTTAAATAAAGAGTGGATCCATTTTAAGATGGTACAGTATCATATGTAGTTAATTTAAAAATTCAAACTCAAAACCCAAACTAGGAGATAAATACAATTTTTTTGGTACTACCACTCATCAATAACTATGAAAACTTACAATGACAAAAAAGCATAATGAACCTTACAAAGTGGTGATAATATTAGCATGTTTTAGATAGTTTCCTAGTTTAAATTTTGCGCTAAAACATCAACAACCACAACATTTTCAAACTCTTCAATAAATATCACAATTCATAACATATTTAAGAGAAGCTGGATACATACGCTAAGTCTAAAACCTTGGAAATAGGATTAAAAAAAATTTGTTTATGAAATGGTTGACATTCCAATAGGTGTCACCAAGTATTGAATGAATTCTATCAACATCTTGGAAATAAAATAATTATTCTTAGTTCAAAAGGGTGCACAAAACTTGACAAATAGATTCAAGAAAAGAGGTTTCAATTTCTTTCAACTTTAATTCACTAATGGGAACCTCTCTATTGTTGAAAACTTTCCAGTACACTAGTAAAGGGAAAAAACTCAGACAACTCTAGTATTTTGATATACTTCATACTAGAAAAGATAGTTCTATTCAAAACTAGAATACCTTTAGCACTTTTTTTAATTTTCTTAAGAAAAATGGATATAAAGGAACCTAGATATCAGTGCATGTTGTGGTCTTCCTTCTCCATCTAGATCTCTCCACCTAATTTTTTCTTTAATATATCCTTTCTCTTGACTTTTTTATTCTTTCTATATTTCCTAGATCAAGAATGAATGTGGAATGCTCATTCAAGGATGCGTGTCTATTCTTGTTTTGGTTACATGCACTTATTTCCCTTTTCCCATTCATAACTGTCTTCCCTTCTTCATATTCCTCACATCCAAGATATTTATACATATGTATTTTTGAATTACTACTTTAATTAAAACATATCATTTATAAATATTTAATTATTTTAGAAAGAAACAAACACACACATTAGCATGCCAACAATTTTTTTAATTTTTTTTTTATTTCACCATTTTATTTTTTATCACGGGTAAAATAATTTTTGATGGGGCCCTATAACCCATTACAAATAATTTTTGGCAGGAACTGTAACCCAAGACCAACCATATGAAAAGATAGGTGTTAAACAACCAACAACTGCACCATTAGCAAAAATTAGTAGTCTAAAAGATAAATGCACAAAAATATCCAATTGTAACTAAGAAATAGATTGAAGCCTAGCTCCACATAAAATTAATTCAACTTAGTTGACACATCATGGGTTTTGTTGGTACCCAAAACCATTGACCTTAGGTTTTGACAAGGATCCTAAAACCTTACAATCTTCATTGTTACCCTCAGAATAGTAAACAAAGACAAATCAACTAAAAATGAGGTTTTGAAAGGATCCCCAAACCTGTAAGGGGTTTTGATAGGCTCCCCAAACCATACATTAGGTATTTTGATAGGCTCCCCTAACATTAACAAGTAGCTTCAAAAGATATAACTAATAAGACATAGCTGAAAAAATGGGGTTTTGGAGGGCTCTTTAGACCAGCAACCAAAGGTAAGTCTAGGTACCCTTAACTTGATCTTTTAGTTTTAGCAAGGCCCCCAAAACCTTTGGAGAGGGTTTTGAAATGGATCCCACAATCACACATGAGCAAGAAGTTAAAGAACCTTGTCAAACAAACCATCCTTCTCCAGATAAACTACTCCCCACCTTAATACGAGAGGATCCCACTTCCATAAGAACAAAGAAGAAGAACAAAAGAAGAAGGGAACCCATAACCACACCACCAAAGATAGAAGAGGAACCCTAGCCAAAGAACCAATATTCACCAACAACAGACCTCTCTACCTCAAAAGAAGAGGGTTCCACCTTAAATTTAATGACAAAGATAAAGATCTTTATAAGGGACCCCCACACCTTGTTCCCCCTCACTTCCAAATAATCACCAATGAAATTTCACCACATAAAGAACAAACCTACCTCTCCCACCAAATGAATCTCCACGTCAATAAGAGAAACTCCCACCTCAATAGCACTCATGAGAGAAGAAGAAGAAGAAGAAGAAGAGAGAATCCAAATGAGTTGCACTTGAATTATGATAGCAACATGAAACCCCACCTCATTAGGGGGATGCTTCACCTCTAAAGAAGCTTCATGAGGAAGAAAATAGTACCACATGAAAAGAGCTCACTAACAACAAAAAAAATAGGAAACACCAACCTCTAAACGTAGACAATGTAGCCTCAAAAATCTAATAAACACTTAACCTTGACAACAAGACAAAAGAGAAAATGAGGCCCTTATAAACCCTATAGCCCCAGTCCAAAAAATAGAACCACACCCAAACCACATAGAACAAAAAGAAATATAAAACACTAGAAATAAAAAAAAAAAAAAGAAGCCAAATGACCCAACATAGAAGACCCATACAAGTCAAAAGACAACACAACCACACAAAATAGGGAGCAAGATCCCAAGAGAAAAAAGAGCAAGACCTTGCATAAGACACTCAAAGACACACACAATAAAAATAAAAAAAATGAAAGAAGAAAAGAGAGGCACCTAAAACACAACCAACACAAAGGAGCACCAAGAAAAATAGAAAAGTAGTAGCAACACAAGCCACAAGAAAAACATCAAGAAAAAAAGAGAACCATAAATAACCCCCACCCCAAAAAAAGTATGGGATCCAGAAGAACCAAGCACCAAAAAACCATGACCCTCCCACCACTACACCAAGAAAAGGAAAACCAAACTGATCAAAGGCGAGGGAGCAGGATGAATAAAGGAGAAGGAGGGGTTGAATATAGGAGGTCCAAAACTTGGCACCAAAAACCTGCAACACCCATCTCAGAGGTGATGACAACATCTCTCCCAACCAAACAATCCTAGAAAATGAACAAACACAATGCAACCACAATAAATAAAAGTAGAGAGCCCCAAGGAGGGATAACATGACAGGCTTCAACAAAACCAAAATGGTCCACAACAGAACAACATCAACCATGAATGACACCCAAAATAATATTGCCCTCCACCTCAAACTCCTACTGGCTACCATCAGGACCACGACACAACTAGAAGTAAACAGAAAAGGAGCCGCAACACCTCGAATAGCTTGTACAACCCCACAAATCTGCCATCATCTACTTCATCAATTCGAAACCAAAATAAATCAATTATTAGTTTATTTCAAAAATAGCCATCTACTTATAAATAAAATGGTCAACATTTTAATTCCAAAAATCAAAAGAAAGCAGGTTTGTTGTTTTTTTTCTTAAATATAATAATAAAATTTTAACCTGTTAAAAAATTGAGTAACCCAACTCAGCATGGGCCAACCTCTATTGAATGCTCATTTTGGGTTAACTTGGTCTTTTAGTTTGGGAGCTCCTTAAATTAAGGGGAAATGAGATTTTTGTTTAAAAGATTCATGTGTAAATTCCACATCAATCTTAATTCATGCCACCACATGCACAATTCTCCCACGTTGAGCTTTCCTTGTCTTTGGGGTGGACCCACTTGCATGAAATCAAATAAATGGAACATTGTTGTTTCTCTCCTATTGACTTGTATTTATTGAGCAGGGTCAAGCGTAAGATAATAGAGATAGCATCAAATAAAAAAAAAAAGATATCTTCATGTCGGGACCATAATATGCTTAGGGTGAGAATATTTTACAGAATGAATTATCCTCGGAAAAAGGGCATTTTCTTTTGTCTATATTTATCAATGTACATATTTTAGTAAATCATAGGAGAATTTAAATTATTTTGTGAGGTCAATGAGATTTTTGTCTTTTGGTGAAGTTGAATTGTTCTAAATGAGCCCACCAA
>BSBK01010654.1:230000-232500 GCA_027943335.1 Chamaecyparis obtusa | reverse complement strand
AAAATAAAATCACAAGATGGGATCAGATGGTGGATAAAATGAAGCGGCAGTTCATTCCTGTTGATTATGAACTTGACCTACTAAAGAAAATGCAAAGTTTGAAGTAAGCAGGAAGATCTGTTCAAGAGTATACAGAGGATTTCTATCGACTCCTCATCAGAACAGGCCATGCAGAAGCTGATAAGGAGAAAGTTTCCCGATACCTTAATGGGTTAAGGCGAAGCATTCAAGAGGAGTTGAATCTAGTTTGAATGAACAGTATTAAGGAGGCATACTAGTTTGCCCAAAAAGTAGAGGAAAAGTTGAATAAGAAGTTTGAGAGCAGACAAAATGAAAGAGGTCATGGTGGAAGATCTAGTGGATGGTCATATGGTGGCCGAAATGAAGATCCAAAAAGAAGGATGAGGCCAGTAGCAGCCAAAATCAGAGAGGAAATAATTCCAATCACTTCCAGGATTAGAGTAATAGAGATCAGAGAGGAAGAGGAAGAGGACAAGAATCTGGAAGAGGAGGCTTCCGTGGAACATGTTTTCATTGTGGAGAAGAAGGTCATAGGGAATTTGAATGTCCTCAACACCAAGGAAGGACAGATAGGAGGAATGAAGGCCAGGCTAGAGTTGCACATGTAGATGAAGATGCCAGATCATCAAATTCTAAAGATTGTTGAAAGAGGAGAAATGTTAATTAATAGAAGATTCCTACCAAGTGGTGAGAATGAACCTGAACAAAGGAGGATCCTGTTTCACACTAGATGCAAGTGTGAGGGTAAATGTTGTGATGTGATTATCGATAGTGGAAGCACTGGCAATTTGGTGTCAGAAGACATGGTGACAAAGTTGAAGCTCAAGAGATAGAAACACCCACATCCATATCGGATTGCCTGGGTGCGGGATGACCATAAGGTCATGGTCAGTGAACAGTGCCTGGTAAAGTTCAAGATTGGCGGGTACCAAGATGAGGTACTATGCTGATATAATTATCTATGGATGCATGTCATATGTTGTTGGTAGACCATGGCAGTTTGACAGATGTGTTGTACATGATGGTCGTGCGAATACCTATTCCCTGACAAAGGATGGGAGTGCGACATAAGCTAAAGCCATTAAAGGAGACCGAAGAAAAGGTATGTGATAATGCAAGAATAACTTTTGTTGATGGAAGAAAATTCTTAGATGGTATGAGGCATGAGGCATGTGTGTTTTGCTTTAATTCCAAAAGCTGGTAAAGAGGAAGTAGAGGATGTACCTGTAGAGGTTACAGATTTGTTGAATGAGTTTCAGGATATTGTATCCGATAATGTACTTGATGGATTACCACCAATAAGGAAGATCAGTCATCAGATGGATTTGATTCCATGAGCCAGTTTGCCAAACAAGGCAATACACAGAATAACACTAGCAAAAAATGAAGAGTTGAACAGACAAGTACATGAGTTATTACAGAAGGGGTTGATTCAAGAGAGTCTAAGTCCCCTGTGCTGTACCAGCAGTATTAGCACCAAAGAAGAATGGAGAATGGAGGATGTGTACAGATTCCAAAGCAATAAACAAGATCACAATCAAGTATAGGTTTCCATTGCCACGAATGGATGATATTATGGATTGTTTGAGTGGAGCTGTGTATTTTTTCAAAAATAGATCTGAAGAGTGGATATCACCATATTTGAATCAGAGAAGGAGATGAATGGAAGACTACCTTCAAGACAAAGGACTGTAATGAGTGGTTAGTCATGCCTTTTGGGCTAACCAATGCACTAAGTACTTTCATGTGGCTCATGAACGAGGTTCTGAAAGAATTTATGGATAAGTTTTTCATTGTTTACCTAGATGATATTTTGATTTTTAGCAAGACATTGGAGGAACATATAATGCATATTTGTACGGTGTTTGAGAAGTTGAGAGATGAGAAATTGTTGATTAATTTGAAGAAGTATAGTTTTGTGAAGAAAGAGTTAGTGTATTTGGGATTTGTAGTTTCAGTAGGTCTAAAAATGGACCTAGAGAAGGTACATGCTATCCTTGAATGGCCTACTCCAAGGAGTGCTACCGAGGTAAAATCTTTTCATGGTCTAGCTAGCTTTTACAAAAAAATTATCAAAAATTTTATCAGAAATTTTAGCAGTATTTGTGGACCCTTGACTGAAACAATGAGAGGGGATAGAAAAGAGTTTAAGTGGACTAATGGGGCAGAAAAGAGCTTTCAATTGTTGAACACAAAAAGTTACAGAATAACCTGATTTAGCACTTCTAAATTTTAATAAGGTATTTCAAATAGATTGTGATGCTAGTGGTACTGCAATCGGAGCTGTTATGAGCCAAGAAGGTAAACCTGTTGGTTATTTCAGTGAAAAGTTAAATGATGCCAAGAGAAAATATTATGTCTATGATAAGGAATTTTATGCTATAGTTCAGGCATTAAAGAAGTGGAGACATTATCTGCTTCTTAAGGAGTTTGTTTTGTATACTGATTATCAAGCTTTGCAATATTTGAATAGTCAAAG
>BSBK01010654.1:157500-225000 GCA_027943335.1 Chamaecyparis obtusa | reverse complement strand
ACTCAAAAAGAATGCTTGATGAAAAATCATGAAATTACCTAAAACTCAAAGAGAATTCTTGATGAAAAATCATGAAATTACCTAAAACTCAAAGAAAATGGTTGATGAAAAATCATGAAATTAGCCAAAAATAGTGAGAAATATTCCCATACCGAAAAAACTTCATTAATATAAATAGGGATATCATGAAAAAACAATACAAATTTCTAAATTCTTTACAATCTTTGTAATTATTTAAATGTATAAAAGTGGAAGACATCATAGTAATAAAGCCTTCAATATATATACATCCAATAATGCAAAAAAGAGAGTATTAGTGTAGAAAAACATATTAATGATTATCATGTTCTGCAAATTGCAAGGAGAAATCTTTATATCTCAACATTACCTAAATCCTTTAGGGCACTACATAAAGAAGTATCAGGGTGGAGTGGCATAGAGGAAAGAGAAAATACAAGTGGGAAAAATGGCCATTTTGTTTGAAGTAGTCAGCACTACGTATGCCAACTGATAATAAATTGTGTGTAGTAGTTTGCACTATGGATGCCAAGTGACTACACATTTGTAGACTCAAATAAGATGTAGGTAAATAAAATTCCTAGTGTTATTCTTTGAAGGCTCTAATGGCATCAGACAAGGAGATCCATTATTGCCATTTTTATACATAATTATGGCTGAGGCATTAGGGAGAAGTTGATCAGTATGCAGGATCAAGACCTAATCAATGGCATTACAATATCCTCATCCATTCGACCAATTACTCATCAACAATTTGCAGATGAAATTATTCTCATGGGTCAGGGGAGTATCCAGGAAGCTAAGCAGATTTCCAAGATACTAGATCAATATGGACAAGCTTCAGGGCAACTAGTCAATAAAGAGAAATCAGTGGTCTTCTTATTCCATACAAAAAGAAAATCCAATAGAAAATTGTAAAAATTCTGGAATGTAAATCAGGCTCTCTCCCATGTCCGATACCTAGGCATCCCGATTGACAAATCCCTCAAAACAGCATCAGTTTGGAAACCTCTCAATGAAAAGATCAATAGGAAGATGGATAATTGGAAAACCACATGGCTATCTTGGGCTGGGGAGATTAGTCATGATCAAAGCAACATTATCAGCAATACCAATATACCTAATGTCTTGCCTTTCACTTACCACAGAGGGATATATGGATATGGTGAAGAAACTTAGGAAATTCTTTTGGCAGGGTACAGATACAAAGTGGAAATTTGCATTAATCTCATGGGATAAAATATGTAAACTGAAATCCTTCTGGTGGCACTGGCATTAAAAATCAATTATGGAAGAACCAAGCTCTAGGTGCAAAGCTTTATTGGAAAATAATGTCTAACCAGGATTTCAAATGGATTAGAATTCTTAGAGCTAAATATTTAGGCAACTTTAATAAGGAAGATATAGTCATAATCAAAGAGTTCCCAAAAGGCTCAAGAATATGGAACTTCATAGCTAAGTCAAGACATATTATTGACAATAACATATCTTGGAATATCAAAGATGGAAAGGAAGCGAGATTCTGGGAAGAATCTTGGGGATGGACATCCAACCATCAATTCATAGTTAGGCCCCAATCAGATCAATCATATTTGTACTTCATCCTGGGGACCATATCTCAGTGACTATATCATCCCTTCGTCCTCTGCTACTATAGATGGTTCTTGAGAGTGGAAAGACTTCTCATCACTTCAATTAGATACAAGAGAGGTAGATAAGCTCAAAACATTGATCAAAGATAGGCCCTTTCTTCTCAAACAAGGAAAAGATGAAATCATTTGGAATGGGGCAAAATCAGGATTCTACAGTGTCAAAGAGGGTTACAATCTTATAGCCAAATCATCCACATCCAAAATAGAAGAGATCCCAGCACAATTATGTTGGAACAAGATTGGACTCCAAAAGCTGGGTTATTTATGTGGGTGGCATCCCAGGGTAGAATTTTAACTGCAGATAATTTTTTTAAGATGGGATATCAGGGTCCATCTAGATGCATTATGTGCTTTAAGAACGAAGAGGATGTAAATCATCTATTATTATCCTGTCCCTTTGCTAAAGATTGTTGGTACTGGGCTTTATTCAAGATTAGGATGGTCATTAGCCCCCCCAAATAATTTACTCCAGCTTTTGATATCATGGCCACAAATCATGGGAGGAAGTTTATTCAGTAATCTATGGATGATCTCTCCATCAATTCTGATTTGGGAGATTTGGAAAGAAAGGAATACAAGATTATTCCAGGATAAATTTTTTAAATTTAAAAATATAATTAACAAATTGGAGGCAGCCATAGTTGAGGTAATGAATTCCCGGATCCAAACTCAATCAGCACAACACAAACTCTTTACTAGTTGGGATGATCAGATGACAAAAAATTGGGTTTGGGTTAAAAACTCCAATCACCATAGGCAGAGGATATAGAAGAAATCAAGAACTAAGGATGGCATGTGTCTAGAAACCCCCTCCAATTGGATGGTACAAATTAAATTTTGATGGAGCTTCTAAAGGTAACCCATGCCCCTCAGAAGCAGGATGCATCATACGTATTCTACAACTGGGAATGTGATTGCCAAACAAGCCATACCATTACCCAAAGATACCAACAATATGGCAAAATTTAAAGCACTACTGTCTGGACTGATACTAGCCTCGGGAAGTAGGGATCTCAAAGCTTGAAATTGAGGGAGACTCGCTGATTACCATCAATGCAATCAAAGTTAGATCAACCCCCAAATTGGCGTCTTTATCGGCAGTTTTAGAGGTAATCTTACAGTTAATGGATAATTTTGAATCAAAAACCATTAACCATACTTTCAAAGAAGGAAACAACGAAGCGGATGAGCTGGTTGACCTGGCAGCTAGAGGAACAAATTTGAAAATTCTATCTGATGTCAGGAGAGTATCAACGGAGCTCATTGAATCTAGCACTAAATCAAAATGGTCAAATCAGGTCCTGATATATTTTTGCCTCAAAAGTTGACAGAACGGCTCCTTGTGGTGATAAGATGGACGTCTTCTCTCATAGCGCATAGCGCATGTAGGAGTTTAGAACATTAAATGAGGAGTTGGTTTAGGACAAGAGGAGTAGATACCTATTGTACATTGAAGAGTGATGGCGCCCGGACATGAGTTATCTTCTAGCATCGAAAACCTTGGTTGTTTTCAGTCATTCACCTCTGCGTAGTTAAATCTTTGACACTAGCATTTCCTATGTGCGCTACTAACGATTGTGTGGGGCCCAATTCTCTTATCATGTTAGTCATTGCTAGCTCAGGTAATGAAGAAAGTCTATCCAATGAATGAGAGTTTTCCTTTATTGCTAAAGCTCAAGGGTGGGACCTGGTTTTTGGATAAGTCAGACGGTCTTCACATGTTAGAGCATCAACGGTGGTCGCTAAAGTGCAAGGGATTTGTCAGAGCTATGCGAAATCATGCCGACTGTTGATTCTTCTTTGTGGTGTAGGGTTTCAAACTGTGGGTCCAATGGTGACATGTATGCATAAATGGCACCCCCCCTATTGGCCGAAGGAAATAAAGAGGTGGAGTGCTATCAGTGGGGCTTGTGTTAGAGATTGGTTGGCATGTGATCGCATGGAATATTCTCTCCCCATGCGATCATACGCCCATCGTCTGATTAGATGTCGTTGGTTTGTTTGCAGTGGGACCATGTGATGATTCACCATCGAGGTGTCAGGTTGGGATTGGCTGAGCTGGTAAGGGAATGTCGTGCCCACCATCCAATAAGGAAAATATGAGGTGGAGTGTTGTCAGCGGGGTTGGGGTTAGAGCATTTTGATCCGATGGTCGGCATGTGATCAGATGGAATATTCTCTCCCCATGTGATCATGCGCCCACCATCTGTTTAGATGCCATTGGTTTGTCTATAGTGGGACCACGTGATGATTCACCGTCGATGTGTCAGGTTGTGAATGGCTGAGTTGGTAAGGAATGTCGTGCCCACCATCCGATAAGGAAAATATGAGGTGGAGTGTTGTCAGTGGGGTTGGGGTTAGAGATTTTGATCGACGGTCGACGTGTGATCACATGGAATATTCTCTCCCCATGCGATCATGTGCCCACCGTCCGATTAGATGCCCCTGGTTTGTCTGCAGTGGGACCACATGATGATTCACCATCAGGTGTCAGGTTGGGATTGGCTGAGCCGGTAAGGGAATCTTGACACATCGGGGGGCCCAGACTTTGCAGTGGGGTCACAACATGGATGATCTATCGGTGGGTGCATGTTTTGGTTGAGTCTTGGAGGTATACGCGAAGATGCGACGATCGTCGATGTTCCAGATGCGGGCCCAGTTAAAGTTCTCACCAATTCGCAGATAAAGTGGGCACTAAGGTTTGTGGTGAGGGATGGAGGCTTGTCACATGTTCGCATGAGCCAGTTTTGTGTTATGCAATCATGCGAAAAGCCCTTTGTGGTAACCTTATGCGATGGCGGTTAACGGTGGTTAAGGGCTATGGTGTGTCGCATGTTCGCATAGCCCTTTTCCTGGCTATGCAATCATGCGACAACTATTGAAAGACGCTGTTGCAGAATTAAAGGTGGGTCCATGTGTCGGGTCTTGCCAACATGTCCCTTTCTAATTGACCAGCAAGCGCTGAGATGGATATGCATCGTGGGTCCATAGCCAAGGGCAGGTAACTGTGGTGAAGGTTTATGGGGTGTTGCATGTTTGCATAAGCCATTTTCAAACTATGCGATCATGCGACAACTAATAAGGGAATGTCGGCATTGTGAAGTTAAAGTTGCCAAGCCCGCGAAACATGATGATCTAATGGTGGGGATAGAAAGTAGATCTCAGTTCAGATGATGATCATTGATAGACTGTTGGCGCCCTGAGGATGATCGTTGCATTTCAAGTTCAAATTTGCAGAGGAGTTTCGCATCAGGAAGTACCAAAATTGATGGCTTTAGCAACGATTTTCAACTGGTTTGGTGGCGCAATTATTGCCGACTGACCCGAGGGGCTCAGTGACCGTTTGCAGTGTTGTTTGTACCTGGTGGAGCAGGTTGTTTGTGGTCAAGAAGCTTTTTGCCGCAGTGATTTGTACTGGCTCTCATGGCTATCCCTGTCTGCTCTAGTTGTTGGCATTCCCTAACTGCGCAAGTCCGACCAGTTGGTGGGCCCGGGTCTTCAAGGGCTTTATAATGATTAGTTGTCGCATGATCGCATGTCAGAAATTTTTGACATGCGACCATGCGACCGGTCACTTCTTGTGCTGGGCCCGTTGGAGGGGAGGGCAGTGGTCCCGCTGCCGGTTATGTGGCATCCTGTGGTTGGCTGTCGCATGATCGCATGACAGAGTTCTCTGACATGCGATCATGTCACTGGTTGAACCTGTTCCTCAGCCGGTTGTAGGTGGTATACTTTGTTAATTTATGTTTGTCTTTATATAAATAAAAATCTTGCCTTCGGCCCTCTCATCGATCAAAAAAAATATATATATATATTTTATAAAGCAGTTGGTTTCATAATTAGTTTAAGGTATAACTAGGTGTCAAGGAGAAATAAAGAAATAGGAATATTCATGGAGCTAGATCGTTGTGGAAATAACAAACTTTGTAGTATTCGTCTTAACTACTTATAAATAAGAACAATAGCTATAAATAGTTAAATTGTAAAAAAAAAATGAAAGAAATTGTCGGAAATCCAATGTACTATTTAAAATCTTAAGATGCATGAAGTTCACTTAAGAATTTACGACGACACTTTCCCCTAGATGTCCTTACAATGTTGGCCAACAGATTTGAAATCACCGACATCTTTTAATGAAACAAGATTCACTTGTTCTAACCTGGCACTCTAATAGAAATCATTCAGAAGGATTTAAGAAAAATCGATTTGAGGTACTGAACTGAACAATAATTAGAGGAGTGAATGAAAAGAAGAAACTATATCAACGATGACGACTGGTGGGGAGTTGACGTCAAGTAAGGAAAAGTTGTTCTACCCACTTAAAAAACTGCTTAAATTTAGAAGCAAACAAATTTAACTTGAAAAGTACTGGGCAGTGGTCTGTGAAATTAAAAAAACAAAGAACAAACAGTTGTTTTTCAAGTGGGCTCCTTCAAAACGTCATCCTTTTGAATCCTCGTGCGTGGATTATGCAATACTGGACAATAAAGACTGTAATGTGGTCATGGCTGATGCCCCTCTCCATTATGGGATAAGATCGAGCTGTTAGACTTTTCATATACACACGCAATTGCCACTAAAAAAAATTAATTAAGCTGGGTCGGGCGTAACTGTTACGTTAACTTGATAGAGAGTCAACAAACAAAATGTCTTCACCGGGGAATTCTAATACGCTTGGAGCATAATTTATTAAAAAATAAAGAGAAAATGTGCATAAAATGACAAAGGGATCTTTTTATATATTTATAGAAGTTAAACGAGCTTAATAAACTATAGGACTACTAAAATGTTTTTGATGTATAAGTGGAATTGACTAATTTAGCAAGCGTAAATCAGAGATTGAGTCATGTTGAATTCAAAGATTTTATATCTTTTAGAACAAGATTTAGATTCTATATTAGGAATTTGGTAACGTCCTCCTATTTAAGGTCTAGTTGTTGGTCCTGTCTCATATTTTTGTTTCTGGTTCTTTTGCTAGTTGCTTTTATGTTTAGCTAGCTGAATGTGAATTCATTGTGTTTCATTTGTATGTCTTGATGTTACTTTTTGTTGGGTTCGGGCCTTATCCCACTTAACTGAATTAGAACATTCTTTTGAGATGATTAAGTCAATAGATGCAAAAAGGTGTAATATTATTTTGGGGCAAAGCTAGGTTTATGTCTAAGTTGAGTTTGGTGGCATTGTAGTTCAAGTCAAAGGAGGCTTGGAGTTCTTTGGGACAAAGTTGAAATCTATCCCAAGGTGAGGATGGCATAATCACATTTTTTAACTAAAGAAGGTAAAAATTCTCCTCTTTTCTCGCTTATATGCCAAGCATCCTTGTTTGACTTTGTTTACCACTAATTCTTAGAGATTGAATATCTTATTGAATTCCTTTTCCCTATGGAAAGATGGAATCCATAATTCATCCTCCAATAATGATGCAATGCCCACAATAGTTTCCATAAAAGGACTAAGATTATAACCTAAGTTAAAACTTCTTCGAAGACTTATGTTTCCTTTTGAATCTTCTAGAAAGATAAATCTTGATGGTAAACTCGATCCTTATCTTCCACATTAGCTCTGTTATGGATATGATCTTCTTTCTTGATTAAGTGCAAATTTGTCTTCGCGTTCTCTTCTAATATTAGAACAATTTATTGCCAAATGTTTTGATGAGAAACATGAGTCACAAACTGAGACAACATCTTCATATAGAAACTTTTGTATCCATTTCATGTTTTTAGATATGATTTTCAAATATGAAGGGAAGGGCTTTCTTGTGTCCATGGTAAACAAACCCTAGAAGGAAGGTATGAAATCTCTACGAAAAGAAGGTCATTTTTTCTTAAAAAATACCTACTTTGTTCCCTATACCTTCTAAGATTTATTTCTCCCTCTATTCAAGAGAGAGATTGGGAAGTTGAACCTAGTAAGGAATAAATTTAAAATATTATCATTGCCTATTGAGAAATTGGGGGTTCATAACTACAATTGAAGGCCAGAGTTATGATAAAACCAACATTTATTTTTATAAATCTGATCTTTTCCTTCTTTTGAATTATAAATCAAAGTGAAAAACCTTGACCATGGTCTAATAGAAATAGATCACTAAATTCTAACGAATTCTCATAAAACCATTTAAGTAAATCATTTCTTTTATTGATAAGTTCCAAAACTTAAGTATTAGGGCTTTTTGCCTTAAATACTAAGTTTGAACATTCAATGCTTCTTTTGAAAATTTGATGTTAATAATAGTCTTTCCAATTGCCTATCCATTCTCCTCTGGTGGAAGAATCTCACTTTGTTATTTTGTCAATGGATTCTTTAAGCTCGTACTTGACCATGACTCTTTATTTTCTTCAATAGTCTTCTTTTCCATATTTTTCTCCCATATATTCTTTTTCTATTATTATTTGATGATGCTCCATATACGACTTGTCATAAGAAGGAACATGTTTCTTTGGAGCCCACATCTTCCTTTCATGGATATTTCTTGCTTGATTTGTTTATTGCCTCTTTAATTTACATCCTCCTCTATGATATTTTTCCCATTGTCAAAACCTTCATATCCTTCATGAGCTATCAAGGTCTCTTCTTTGATAGTTTCTCCTTGTGAATATTAGTCTTGCTACAAAGTTTTGCTAGCTTTCATCTTGCAATTCTGGTTTATGATTTATATCCGTAAACCCATAATTCCTTCCCCATCCTTTATGATCTCATTTCAAGACTTCATGATCTCCCAATAGTTGGTGGGCTAAATTCTCTTTGGTAAAGGAGGATTAATTGAAATACCCAGAGGCATGGTCGATAGAATGGGGATATTGTTAAGGAATGTGGATAACCATGTGTTGTCCTTCTGTAGCCAATGTGGAATCCAATATTTTTCCATTCAAAAGGGCTTTAGTGAGGATTCCATAGTGGCTTAGAGCCCTGGGAAAAAGAAATGTGATTTTTATACCTTAGGTGGTTATTACTACCACTATCCTTCCTTGTCCTTGCTATGAATAAGTCATGTTGTGACCTTTCCATCCCTAAAGGTGCTTATATGCAAATAAATTGAAATAAGTGTTACATAGTGGATAATAATGCATTTTTGAATTGTGATGAAGAGGACAATTACTTATGACAACATTTTCTTTCCAAAATTGAGTGTTTATAATTATTTGATATTGTAATAGAAACTATTTTAAAAATATTCAAATTATTTAATAATGATTGGAATGGAGAAATTAAATAAATAAATCAATATAAATGTTAGTAGCTCAAACCTGTGAGGTTTTTCCATATTAGTGCTTCGAATAGAAAAAGATTAAATAGTAATGTAAAATATTTACATTTCAAATATAATTACTATTATCGGAAAAACATATGTAACAGTTGGATAATAAGAACAAGTTAAATAGTCTAAGTTGAATACTAAGATTCCTTTAAAAGGATTTGTAAACATTGATAAGTTCAACCACTAGTATTATGCCTACAAAAATTGAAAGTCTGATATTTTAGTAAATAGATATCTTATTTTATATATGACACACTTAATGATGAATGATTATGATATTTTATTTTAAATAAAAATTTTGCTTAATTCATTTATTAATAAATATATATTTTTTAAATATAGCATTCCATTATTTTCATGTATTGGAGTGCAGGTCTATTTTGACTAACATTGATTATTTTTTTAATTTAAAAATAAATTATTTATTTATAGTACAAATATATTACAAGACTCAATATTCGATTAAATTTTAAAAATTAAATTGTAACAAAAAAAATGAAAGAAAATTGTCGAAATCCAATGTACTATTTAAAATCTTAAGATGCATGAAGTTCACTTAAGAATTTACGACGACATTTTCCCTAGATGTCCTTACAATGTTGGCCAACAGATTTGAAATCAACGACATCTTTTAATGAAAACAAGATTCACTTGTTCTAACCTGGCACTCTAATAGAAATCATTCAGACGGATTTAAGAAAAATCGATTTGAGGGTGAACTGAACAATAATTAGAGGAGTGAATGAAAAGAAGAAACAATATCAACGATGACGACTGGTGGGGAGTCGACGTCAAGTAAGGAAAAGTTGTTCTACCCACTTCAAAAACTGCTTAAATTTAGAAGCAAACAAATTTAATTTGAAAAGTACTGGGCAGTGGTCTGTGAAATTAAAAAAACAAAGAACAAAGAGTTGTTTTTCAAGTGGGCTCCTTCAAAACGTCATCCTTTTGAATCCTCGTGCGTGGATTATGCAATACTGGACAATAAAGACTGTAATGTGGTCATGGCTGATGCCCTCTCCGTTATGGGATAAGATCGAGCTGTTAGACTTTTCATATACACACGCAATTGCCACTAAAAAAAAATTAATTAAGCTGGGTCGGGCGTAACTGTTACGTTAACTTGATAGAGAGTCAACAAACAAAATGTCTTCACCGGGGAATTCTAATACGCTTGGAGCATAATTTATTAAAAAATAAAGAGAAAATGTGCATAAAATGACAAAGGGATCTTTTTATAGATTCATAGAAGTTAAACGAGCTTAATAAACTATAGGACTATTAAAATGTTTTTGATGTATAAGTGGAATTGACTAATTTAGCAAGCGTAAATCAGAGATTGAGTCATGTTGAATTTAAAGATTTTATATCTTTTAGAACAAGATTTAGATTCTATATTAGGAATTTGGTAACGTCCTCCTATTTAAGGTCTAGTTGTTGGTCCTGTCTCATATTTTTGTTTCTGGTTCTTTTGCTAGTTGCTTTTATGTTTAGTTAGCTGAATGTGAATTCATTGTGTTTCATTTGTATGTCTTGATGTTACTTTTTGTTGGGTTCAGGCCTTATCCCACTAAACTGAATTAGAACATTCTTTTGAGATGATTAAGTTAATAGATGCAAAAAGGTGTAATATTATTTTGGGGCAAAGCTAGGTTTATGTCTAAGTTGAGTTTGGTGGCATTGTAGTTCAAGTCAAAGGAGGCTTGGAGTTCTTTGGGACAAAGTTGAAATCTATCCCAAGGTGAGGATGGCATAATCACATTTTTTAACTAAAGAAGGTAAAAATTCTCCTCTTTTCTCGCTTATATGCCAAGCATCCTTGTTTGACTTTGTTTACCACTAATTCTTAGAGATTGAATATCTTATTGAATTCCTTTTCCCTATTGGAAAGATGGAATCCATAATTCATCCTCCGATAATGATGCAATGCCCACAATAGTTTCCATAAAAGGACTAAGATTAAAACCTAAGTTAAAACTTCATCGAAGACTTATGTTTCCTTTTGAATCTTCTAGAAAGATAAATCTTGATGGTAAACTCGATCCTTATCTTCCACATTAGCTCTGTTATGGATATGATCTTCTTTCTTGATTAAGTGCAAATTTGTCTTCGCGTTCTCTTCTAATATTAGAACAATTTATTGCCAAATGTTTTGATGAGAAACATGAGTCACAAACTGAGACAACATCTTCATATAGAAACTTTTGTATTCATTTCATGTTTTTAGATATGATTTTCAAATATGAAGGGAAGGGCTTTCTTGTGTCCATGGTAAACAAACCCTAGGAGGAAGGTATGAAATCTCTACGAAAAGAAGGTCATTTTTTCTTAAAAAATACCTACTTTGTTCCCTATACATTCTAAGATTTATTTCTCCCTATATTCAAGAGAGAGATTGGGAAGTTGAACCTAGTAAGGAATATAATTAAAATATTATCATTGCCTATTGAGAAATTGGAGGTTCATAACTACAATTGAAGGCTAGAGTTATGATAAAACCAACATTTATTTTTATAAATCTGATCTTTTCCTTCTTTTGAATTATAGATCAAAGTGAAAAACCTTGACCATCGTCTAATAGAAATAGATCACTAAATTCTAATGAATTCTCATAAAACCATTTAAGTAAATCATTTCTTTGTATTGATAAGTTCCAAAACTTAAGTTTAGGGCTTTCTGCCTTAAATACTAACATTGAACATTCAATGCTTCATTTGAAAATTTGATGTTAATAATAGTCTTTCCAATTGCCTATCCATTCTCCTCTGGTGGAAGAATCTCACTTTGTTATTTTGTCAATGGATTCTTTAAGCTCGTACTTGACCATGACTCTTTATTTTTTTCAATAGTCTTCTTTTCCATATTTTTCTCCCCTAGATTCTTTTTCTATTATTATTTGATGATGCTCCATATACGACTTGTCATAAGAAGGAACGTGTTTCTTTGGAGCCCACATCTTCCTTTCATGGATATTTCTTGCTTGATTTGTTTATGGCCTCTTTAATTTACATCCTCCTCTATCATATTTTTTCCATTGTCAAAATCTTCATATCCTTCGTGAGCTATCAAGGTCTCTTCTTTGATAGTTTCTCCTTGTGAATATTAGTCTTGCTACAAATTTTCTCTAGCTTTCATCTTGCGATTCTGGTTTATGATTTATATCCATAAACCCATAATTCCTTCCCCATCCTTTATGATCTCATTTCAAGACTTCATGATCTCCCAATAGTTGGTGGGCTAAATTATCTTTGGTAAAGGAGGATTAATTGAAATACCCAGAGGCATGGTCGATAGAATGGGGATATTGTTAAGGAATGTGGATAACCATGTGTTGTCCTTCTGTAGCCAATGTGGAATCCAATATTTTTCCATTCAAAAGGGCTTTAGTGAGGATTCCATAGTGGCTTAGAGCCCTGGGAAAAAGAAATGTGATTTCTATACCTTAGCTGGTTATTACTACCGCTATCCTTCCTTGTCCTTGCTATGAATAAGTCATGTTGTGACCTTTCCATCCCTAAAGGTGCTTATATGCAAATAAATTGAAATAAGTGTTTCATAGTGGATAATAATGCATTTTTGAATTGTGATGAAGAGGACAATTACTTATGACAACATTTTCTTTCCAAAATTGAGTGTTTATAATTATTTGATATTGTAATAGAAACTGTTTTAAAAATATTCAAATTATTTAATAATGATTGGAATGGAGAAATTAAATAAATAAATCAATATAAATGTTAGTAGCTCAAACCTGTGAGGTTTTTCCATATTAGTGCTTCGAATAGAAAAAGATTAAATAGTAATGTAAAATATTTACATTTCAAATATAATTACTATTATCGGAAAAACATATGTAATAGTTGGATAATAAGAACAAGTTAAATAGTCTAAGTTGAATACTAAGATTCCTTTAAAAGGATTTGTAAACATTGATAAGTTCAACCACTAGTATTATGCCTACAAAAACTGAAAGTTTGATATTTTAGTAAATAGATATCTTATTTTGTATATGACACACTTAATGATGAATGATTATGATATTTTATTTAAAATAAAAATTTTGCTTAATTCATTTATTAATAAATATATATTTTTTAAATATAGCATTCCATTATTTTCATGTATTGGAGTGCAGGTCTATTTTGACTAACATTGATTTTTTTTTAATTTAAAAATAAATTATTTATTTATAGTACAAATATATTACAAGACTCAATATTCGAGAGACAAATGGATGTACTAACAACTACACCTCCCCACAAATTGTAAAAAATGACAAGGGGGCGCTCACACCCATGCTTTTCTTTTCAAATCATCTCAGTTTTCCTAGAAAACACGTGATCAATGAATTCTAGAAAGATTCGGAGACCATTTTTATGTTTAGTGAGATAAATTTATTGAAATCGGTCATCTACAACACGAAAGCCAAAGCAATTTGGACTAATCAGCACAAAAAACAAATGGAAAGAAAAAATGAACTAGGGTGGGAGCATCCGAACGCGGACCACAACTTGTGGCCTATTATAAGATCCCATTTTTTTGTCCATTCTGTCCTGTCATTTTTATATATTGACAAATATTGTCGAGTCAACGGTTTCACATCAATATTTTCTCTAAAGAGGCTCAAATCTCTTGTCTTTACATGGTGATTTTCTCACAAAAAGTCTCAGAAACTCCGAACTCGCAGGAAGGAATGAAGTCCTCATGAGCTCGAAAGGACTGGTTTGATTGAGAGAAGTACCAATTTCACCATGACTTTGGACAGTGATGTCCTCACAAAAATCTTAGGTCATGTGGATAGCAAAACACTTGCAAAAGCAGCATGTGTTTCTTCACAATTTTGGTCCATTGCAAGTCAGGAGAGATTGTGGGAAGAGGCATGCTCCATTCGCTGGCCTTCAACGCAGAACCCACAACTCAAACATCGCATCTCTTCTTCACTCGGTGGCTTCAGAAAATTCTATGCAAACTGTTTCTCTGTTATTGCTTCTCATGAGGCCTTTCACAGCGATTCCACATTCTATGAGCATGATGGTAGCTTGGAGGTTTGTCATACTAGTGATCCTTATTTTGATTTAATGTGGGTTGTGGATGTGCAATACGATAATAAACCCATCTTTTCCAAGATCGTGTGGGGAGTTCCTCATGCAGGCGATTTTCCAGGGTGGTTCCTTCAATCTCCTTTCCAGATTGACAACATTAATCTTGAAGATGTGGACACTGATGAAGATAGGCTGCCTACAATTATGTCAGTCGATAAGGTGGGAAAGGAGGGCGAAATTTGGAGGCAGTTAATGGAAAATATAAAGTTAAGTTGGATTGTAATAAACAAGAGAACTGGGCAGGCTGCAAATCTTTCATGTTGGAGTCCCTTGGGTGGGCAGAAACACCCGATTTCTAACGTGAAATTCCTTGTGCGCTTTGGCAGCTTATTACATGCTGTGGACATATTGCCATACAAGGTTGTAAAATGTATCGTTGAGATGAAATGCAGAGTTTCAGCAAGTGGTGGTCACGCCAGTTTGAAGATGAGTGAAGTTAGCGTCCGGTTGGAAGACATGAGTGGAAATGATGTTAATGGAAGAAAAGGTTTGCGAATCCTGGACAGAGCTCTGCGTTACAGGAGAAGTAATGGCCGTAATAAGGTTTTGGAATTGCAGAGAAAAGACTTCACAGAAGGGAGGAATTTGATGGAAGTTAGCATACGAACAGAAGGCCATCCAAGGAGTTTTTGGATCATAAGTTACATCATTGCATGTGTTTCATTTTATTATCTGAAATCCGTCCTTGGTATTGTGTTAGCCAAGGATTAAATCTACTGATTTCTTATTTTTGAGCAAATGTTGATAAATGAGTAAGATTTGTCTGTGTTTATTGTATTCCATCGAAAATTTTCTTGAAAAGTTGTATAAAAAGTTGAAAGCTTGTTTCTGAACTTTGAAATTAATGTGTGGGAATATGAATTTCGAAACTAGTGTTGTAGAAATATTTATCGGGTTGACATCTCAAGTGTGAGGGGAAGGTAATTCCTCTACATTATTCTCTTCGCTATTGGTGCATTTCTTTGTTTCAAGAATATAAATCACCGTTGGTTTTCACTCATTTGAAATTCGAAATTCAATTTCTTATTTTATTTTCAGGGCATCAATTTTTATTTACTTGAAAAGATGATTCGTAAAAGGGCGAGAGTATCCAAATGCTGAGAATAATGTCCATCGTGTTGTGAAAATATGTATGTGATCTTTTTTGAATATTATATATACATCTCAAATTTGAGGTGTGTAATTCTTCCGTATTTTTCATAATGCTGGGAGTAATGTGACCGTCAGAGTATCCAAATGCTGAGCAATATTTGGCGGTAACCGAGTTTGAAGTTTTAGCCCTTGTTAGTGCCTGTCGTTAAGGCATACGAGACTAAAGTTTTCATTTGCAATTTAAACATTAGTTTGCATTTCGGGAATCGTGCAATCTAACAAAATTTTGGTATTAAAGTGACATTTAACATTTTTAATTTCTTTTTTTCTCATTGGCAGGAGACATTTTTCCCGTTAGTCTTTTTCATTTTTTCATCGAAAAATTAGGGAAAAATGTGTGCGGACATTTACAAGTCTAGGCAAGTGTTGTTTTGCAGAGGGTCCACGTGGCGGGATAGTTTAGTAGCAGCGTGTTTCAAAGGCAACAAAACAGAGGCTTGGAAAAGCGGCGGGATATTTTAGTAGAGGTGTGTTTCGAAGGCAACAAAGCAGGGGCTTGGAGATGATGCGTGGCAGTTTGCATGAAGGGATTTTGCATGTAAGCTACAAGAGGCAGAAAATAAATATGCAGACTCAGCCGAATTGTTGTTTGGAGTACAAGTACAAGAGGCACAAAATAAATATGCAGACCCAGCCGAATTGTTGTTTGGAGTACAAGTACAAGAGGCACAGTATAAATATGCAGATTCAGCAAAATTCTTGCCTGGAGCGGCTTGCTTACAAGTGCCTCAACATAAATTGGCCTATTTCCCTGTATCAAATCAAAAGGACTTTCAGTTGGATGGGCATGAATTATGTGAAAGAGTGGATCAATGCTTTTGTGCGAGTGAGAAGAGCAATTGTGAGGCTGTTGGGGTATGCATTTATTCCAGGCTCGTTTGCGGGTTCTGGTCCTCAACTGGTAGACTGTTGTGTTGATAATCTGCTAGGAGGAATTGAACTATCAGAGGCCTTTGACAAAATCTTAGATTCCATGGATGCCCTAAACAATCAGGGCATACCAATTCTTCAATCTGCCCTTCCACTTTACAATATCACTCCTCCTTCATTCATGCGGATCACAACTTATTCATTCCAACCAACAGTAAGAGAATGGAGACACAGAAAGAAAAGAAAACAGAGAAAATGCATTCAAGACAGAGTGAGAGGAATGAGTGACGCATTAGAGGAAGTTCGAAGTTGCATGGGAAATCCAAGAGGAAATCAAGGGGTCATTAACCATACCAATGTTTTTCAAATTTTTCAAAAAAGTATACATATATGATTGTTTAGTAGAACTGCTCTAGAATGTAAAGGTCTACAATAGGGAAGTCAAACTTGTACCTCACTTAGCACGGGCTGATCTGAGAGTTTCTGAAAATTTTTGCAATTTCAGAGAGCTGCATTGTGTCTCTACAACTGGTTTTAGGGTTCTAAATATCAATATCAGTAAGTAATTTAAGCCTCAAAATAAATTACAATTTTTGAGATATTCATTCTTATCCATGTGCAAAAAGTGCAAAATTATAGCACTTAACATCACTAGAAAGGTATTTCCTAAAACAATATCTGCTTCAAATTTAGGGGGAAAGATTTTTGCAATTCGTAGTAGCTCAATGTCTATTTCTTTAGGAGTCTACCTTCAATGCAAGCTTGCAGCGTAAGAATAGGGCCACAACGCTCTTAATTGAACCCTAGTCTAAATCCTACCAAATGTGAACTTGGATAGTGCATTTATAAGCCAACTTCCCATTTCACACCCACTTGATTGCCAAAAAGTGGTGAGATTTGAATCACATAGTGCAGCCAAAATGGCCTCTTCAAATTCTTGGCCATCAGGCAGATCTGTCCTGCCTTTTAATGAGAAAAAAATTGAATTAGGCTTTGTGTGAGGCCTTTTGTTCTGTAAAGATTGAGTTTGAAGTAGAAGAATATATTGTAATAGTGTGAGTTTATTCATCTACTAAACGTGGAGGGAAACTCTCCTCAGTTTCATGTTGAAAATAATGCCTCCTTTTATACACCAAAATAGACAAATTCAATCCCACAACCATTTGTTTTTTGCAAATCCTCCCTTATTTAGCAATATCCAAACCACTTATGCAACATAATGCCACCTCTAGATGCAATACTATCTATAGGAATCATTTGCCTCATATGTATGCAAGCACTGAAAAGGCACATGGAATGCTTAAAGAGTGCCACTTCTAGATGCAATACTATCTATAGGAATCATTTGCCTCACATGTATGCAAGCACTGAAAAGGCACACACGGAATGCTTAAAGAGTGCCACCTCTAGATGCAATACTATTTATAGGAATCATCTGCCTCACATGTGTTAGGTGTCTATCGAGAATGTAATAACAAAAATTCCAATTTTTGTATTCACACTCATTAATTTCTATGCATAGTTTCTTGAGGTTCACATGTGGAGAGGCAATACGGTTGGGTATAGAACCTCCTGCTAACTCCTACATTGCAATGACATGAATAAATTAAAATGCAATGAATCAATAAGAGCATCATGAAGTGAACGAGCCATCCTTTAACACCTTTATTTACCAAACTTCACCACGAATGTCACTCTGTGTTTCTCAAAAGCCACAAGGGGATTCAGACACAAAGACACCAAAAACCTCAAACCATGAATGTCACTCCGTGTTTCTCAAAAGTCACAAGGGGATTCAGGCATAGATAAACAAACAAGCTCAACTGTGCAATGCCATGTTCTTGTAACTGTAATACCCCAAAAATGGGCTATAGGTTCATTAACTTCTTACATCAACAATTCAATCAAAATCGACATCAAAGTCCTAACCTAAGACACATCTGCACATCAAGTTATCAAAACACTTTGATTATCCTAATTCTGAGAATATTTTTTGAAATATTCATGCTTTATCCTAATTATCTTTGATTGAATAATTATTTGGCGATAAATGCCATTATTTATCCTAAAGTTATAAAGTTAACTAATAGAATATTCTGAATATTTAATTAATTAAATTTAATTATTTAATTAGACTTAATTACATTTATTCCTAAATTATATTATTTAATTTTGACAATAAATTAAAAATCTTATGACTAATTCATTAAATTCCTATTTAATTAATTAATGTCAATTGTCAATATTTAATAATATAGTTTTTGAATAAAAGTTTGATTTAATAATTGATTACCCCATAAATCAATTGTTTTAATTCAAAAATCAGTTAAGTTGAAAATCACTTCATTTATTTAATTAATTCATAATTATCTATGCACATCAAAGAGCAGTTAAACTTTAAATAAGAAAATCAATTCAAGTTGTTAACTTTTTAAAACTCAACATATATTTTGAGTTGAAAGTTGATCTAAACTTCTGATTTAAGTTAAAAAGCTATTTTTGCATGATTTTGTGAGTTGATCTATTTCTAATTTCTTGTTAACTCAAAAATCAACCCGAGTTTATCAAAAGTGATTTATGGCTTTTGCCAATGCATCCTTAAGCCCTAGATTTCTATAAAGTCAAGGCTCAGCTCTTCACAATTACATCTCTCAAATTTGCACAATTACTCTTGTGAAATTGCATATGAAGAATCAAGCTTTTGTGACAGGCGATTTTGTGAGATGAATTCATAGTTTTTCATAGCTTTGCATAGTTTTTCATATCAATTCATATCATTCTTAGATCAATTTTCATATCATTTGAATTCAATTCTAGCTTAGATTCATACAGTTTTTCCATCCTAATTGCACAAAAAACACAAAAATATAGATTAATCTGCATTCATTCATCTTTTTTCAATCAAATTCTTCATTTAGGTGTCACATTGTCACTGATCTCGGTCTAATCTAAAAATACCATACTCACACCTACTAGAAGGCAGTAAATCACCTGGTTAGCTTATTTCATTTATATTGTAGATTTCTTGATTTTCTAACCTTTAATGTTTTACTGAAGTGTTGTGTCCACCTAGGTACAATTTTCACACAGACATTTTGAGCACCCATCGTGGGGCCCTGAAATGAGTTTCCATTTCATTTCTAACATTTTCTATCAATTTTTTATCATTTTTTGGCCAAAACTGTATCTTTAATTTTTATTTGTACATTTTTTTTCATGTGAGTTTTGTCCAAAAGTCATGTCAGAACCCCCGAGTGTCGTACAACATTCGGTATTTTCAAGACTCATACCCATTCTAGTAAATTTTCATTTGGGAGCTACTTTTTCCTGTGGGCATACACCCAATGTTGTGCGAGTTTCCTGATTGTCGTACAGGAGGTAACTGATTGTCGTACGAGTTTTTCCATCACAATTCAATTGTCATTTTAGATTTTCAGGAAGTTTTCTAGATTTGATTTTTGGATTTGGACTAACAGCTAACCATAACAATGAGAGTTTCTATTTTTTATTGATACTTGCTGATTTGTTGAATGGAAAAGTGCAACAAAAATTGCTAAAACAGGTAAATTCTACTAAGCATGTTACGAGAAACTCAAGTATTCTATTGTATCTGATAACACTTCATTTTGGGACATAAAATGAACTCTCACGTGTCAAGCTTGTGTGATTTTTCCTACTTTCATATCACAGACTTCAGTTTTGGGCTATAAAATGAACATAGATTTGCTTTTTGCATATCTATTACACATAATAAATAGGCCCTATGAACACTATTTGTGGATGATCTTGGGAGAGTGGGCCTCATTTGTTTGTTTTACATGCGAAGCTCTTTTTGATGAAGGATCCCCTTGTAGGTAGGGAGATTACTATGATTATCTCACGTTCTACTTTGTTTCATCCTCAACTTTTGATCGATACGTTTTGTCTTCAGAGAGATTGATATACATAGTTGTTGACATCACAAACCTTGGTGAGATAATTCTAGTCTTAGCATGTTAGATTAATCTGTTTGTTTTGTTTGGGTAAAAGTGATAAGGCTAGAGGATTATGCTCTACTCCCTTTTTGGGTAGTATCAGAAACTTAAATCCTTGGATTTGGACCAAGCCCCGATGTGGTATCTTTTGTGAGTCACCTTTAAAGAGGGTTAACCATAGTGGACATTCCCTTTATTGGGTCAAACACATGGATGGCACTGAAGTGGTAATAGTCATTTTCATCGTGGTAGCAACGACCATTAGATAAATGTCTTTGTGGAAGAAATCTCCACAAGTGTGGTCTCTTGTTGGGATGTCAGATCTCACTAGCAGCTCCTAATTGATTAAATTCTCAGACTGTCAAAACCTCGATGTGCTTGGATTGGAGTTCACCCTCTTAAGATCACAAAAGTTACAAAGTTAGACCATTACTGAAAACCCTAATGAGGCCAAATTTTTCATTTTTTAGGAATATGTGCATTATTGGAAAATTTTTTGAGAACATACACAAGTAGCATTCCTAGGGTTTAGCACAATAAGTCGCTATTGCTTGTTCATGCGCAAGGTTTCTTTTGCCCTTGTTCATTGTTTTCAGATGATTTATTGCTTCCCTTTGCTTGTTGTTTTGTGTGTTTTCTATCTACTTGGTCTTTGGAAATTAAAAATCCTAAACTATTACATGAATTTGCAAACTTGTACCAAAAAAATCTTACAAACAAACTGATCCTAAAAATTGAAAAATTGCAAAATTTGATGCAAACTTCCTTTCTAGAGTCCAAAGTTGTCCCAGAGTCTCAAAAACTCATACGAGTTTCCACCAAAAGTCACATCAGAACCCCTAGATTGTCATGTGGGAGCTTGTATATTGTCGTATGAGTTTTGTTAGGAAAGGTCAAAGAAAATCAAACCCTGGTGTCAATTGTTGTACGAGCCTTGTTAATTGTCATTCCGGAGCATACCCAAACTCGTACGAGCCTAGACAAAGCCGTATGAGAATTTTGAAAAATTGCCAGAAAACTCCCAAATTTGTCAAAAATCTAGTTTTTACAGCCTACTTCCATATTTTAGATCAGCAAAAATCATTATGTCAGGAACAAAGCAAAAACTAGAAGGAATCCAATCTATTCACCAAAAGTGGTCTCTTGAGTCTAGTCTAGCCTTCTGATTTATCAGTTTGAGTCTTTTTCATCTTGTATCAAAACCTTGTCCAAATTATCTTCAATTTAATCTTCAAACAAAAAAATGGCTAAGTGTTGCGAGCTCATGTTTTCCATCTTTTGGGCGTCTATCTATACTACTAGGGCACAGTATCCTTCATTTACATCCAATCTATCTTCAATCAATCCAATCTTGACAAGGTTGTGTCATTCGATCTTCTTGAATCAAATAATTCTTCAGTTGTCTTCATCTTTCTCTTTTTCTTTAGCCAAGGTTAATGGTGGAAACTAGAGCTTCATCATAGCGAAAATAAGGAGAAAAACCCAAACTCTCTTCAGTCACATCTTCTGTGATTGCTGAGACATTTCATCAACCTTTTGACACAACTATATTTGCAAAAGATTCTCTTGGAAATCTTTACTTGATAGGTGGTTACTTCACTCCTCTTGCATCAATCCATAGAGGTCATCAAGTAACTCCCCCTACATCAATCCACGCAGGTCATCAAGCAACTCCTCATCGATCAATCCCTGGTAGTTCTCTTAACAACACTATGTCTGAAGGAGGATGTGCAAGCCAAGGTTCGCAAGGGCATCAATCCCAACATGGTGCAGAGTAGGAACCCACACCCACTGAAATTGCTCAATATCAAAATGATGATAACTTCAAGAAAATGATAAGGCATTTCTTGAAAGAAGAAAAGGAGACATACTTCCTAGAGTTGGCTCACCAAGGGGATAAACTTTCTCCAAACTTTAATGTTGAAGATATCATCACACATGAGGAAGAAACTTCTATCACAACCATGATGAAACAGATGCATGCCATGCAAGTCAAACTCAATAAACTAGAGAAAGAAAAGGAACCTAAGGAGTTATCCATGGAGGCTCTATGCCCTTTCCCATTTGATAAAGACTTGTATAGGCCACCATTCCCAAAAAGAGTGGAGATGCCTAAATATGATAAGTATGATGGAAACTCTGATCCTTAAGATCATGTCAAAGAATTTTGTACTCAATCTATGGAGTTAATGCATGAACCAACCTACCTAATGCATCTTTTCCCTCAATCTCTAGGAGGGTAAGCTATTCATTGGTTCTCAAAAGTACCTCCAACAATCAAAACTTTTGAGGAGTTGATCAAGCTATTCTATCAACAATACTGCTATAACATCTAGCTTCCAACCACTATGATCAACATTTACAATCTGAAATAGAACTCAAGAAAACCATTCCTGACTTTTCTCAAACAATGGAGGAAGAAGTTTTCTCTATATGCTAGACCCATTCCAAAAACTGAGAAGCTAGAAACTTTCATCAACAATCTTGTTCTAGAAATCAACTACCATTTGCAAATGTAAAATCATACATCCTTTGATAAAATGGTAGAAAATGCAATGAAAATTGAGAAATTACTTGTACAAAAAGGAGACATATCACTTCAAAAGGACAAGTATGAATCTGGATCTAGTTCTAAAGACAAAGGCAAAAACTAGAACAAAAATAAAGGAGTTGTCATAGATTGCATTGTTGATACTATCCATGCCCCATCTAAGGCACTTGCTTTTAATCTTAGTGTTGGCACCCAAGCTATCAAAGCCTCAAAGGAAAAAGCAATAGAGTCGAACAAGAAGCCATCTGACTTTAAACCTTGGCCTACAAATCCTAAACACAATTTTCCTCCTCTTGGATAGTCCTTGGAATCCACCATGAAAACTCTGTTGGCCAACAATATCATCACCTTGCCTGAGATCAAAGTATTTGATCCCGAACCTAAACCAAAATGGTGGAGAGAGAACAATTTCTATGACTTCCATCACAATAAGGGTCATAAAACCAATAACTGCATACACTTGAAACACATCATCCAAGACAAAATTGATAACGGAGAAATCATAATTGACAACCATAAAAGCAATAATTATCATACAACATTCACGAAACCATTTTCGAAGCATGGTCAAGGAGTTTCATCTTCTTAGCCTAATGTGGGTGCTAAAGTCAATTATGCCTACTCTGGAAACAATGTTGTCATAAATATGGTTGAACCATGCCTATCTAAGCATTGAAATGTCATCACAATTGTAAGAAAAGATAGAGATAATCAATCAGCAAATGGAGTTACTTGATCACAAGCTCAAGCGCTTCTGCAAGGACAAAATTCAAATTCATCAAATGTCCCTAAGGTGCCTTTTAATCTTTCATCTACTTCTAAATAGAATGCTACCTCCAAATCAACAAATCCTAAAGACATGAGACCTACATCATACAGTATTGTCCAACAACTCCAGCATACCAATGCAAAAATCTCCATGTTTGAGTTGCTTCAGATATCTCCAGCTCATAGGGCCATTCTAGACAAATCTCTGCTCAAATCCAATGTTCCTAACAACCTTGATTTAGACAGATTCTAGACTATGGTTGGTCATCTAGCGTCTCCCCAGTATATCTCCTTTTTGGAGGAAGATGATAAATCCTTGAGTCATCTGCATAACCAACCCTTACACATTGAATTTCTAATCCAAAACCATCATGTCAAACACATGTTGATAGATGGAGGTGTTGGTCTCAACATTTGTTCTTACAGCTTGATCACACAACTGGGATTATCAAAAACTACCATTGATCCTAAAAAGAAGATTACTATCAAGGCATATGATGAACAAGAAAGATCTTCCAAAGGAACAAATGTCTTACCTATCAAAACAGGTCTAGTTATCAGAGATATCACATGCCAAGTTATTGATCTACCTTTGGCTTACAACATTCTCCTAGGGATACCCTAGATACATAAAATGTGAGCTATTCCTTCCACATACCATCAATGCATGAAATTTCCTTATGAAGGAGTAGAGGTGATGATTCCAGCTGACCTATCTACAACTTGCAATGCATTGAAAGAAAGTGCTGATAAACTTTTTCCTAATAATAGAGAATCTTCCACTAAGCAACTAGACATTGCATCAACATCCAAGATAGAAGAAATTTCTAAAGAAGTCAAAATCAAAGACAATGGTATGGGAGAATACACAATGGCACCTATTTTATCTCTCACATCTCTCGTGTTGTCACCAAAATCTTATGGACAACCTTCTGACAAAGTGAAACTCGCAGCTAAAGAATCCTAGGTCATATTTATCAAAATCTTTGTCACGGAACAAGTATCTAAATAAGAGTTTGAGGAAGAAGAATCCATGCTTGCATGGTTGTACAAGGATGATTCCCAATCCCAATCAGTCCAGAAATGTGACTCCACTTCAAGAAAAATTCCTCATAAGTTATATGGACCAGGGGACAAATTAATCACAAAATGGGATACACTGGAAAAGGACCTCTAGGACTACAAGGTAAAGGTCTTCTATCACCTCTTGATCACCGTGGCTAAAAAAACAAAAATACAATAGGTCTAGGATATCAGAAGAAGCCTTTCTATCTTAGCAAAAACTCTCCACGTCTTAGAATAGATTGAACCATCAACTGCAATTCAACTAAAGGAAGAAACACTACAATCTGACAATGATGATTCAGACACCACTGATGAGCTCATTCCTTATGAGCATTTTCCCAAATAAATACTAGAAATCCTTAAAGATGAAGAGAAAACTAAGGAAAACATCAATGTAATAGACACACAAGAACCTACTATGGAACAAAAGATAGCTGGACCACAAGAACCAGTTGATCTTGAAGGAAACCAAATAGATAAGGAGGAAGGTGGTAGCTAGTCTGAGATAGATTCTCATCAGTATGAATTCAAATCAGACTCTAAGGGTAACCCTTCTTGGGGTATCCATCCTAAATTTACAGACGTTCTCTGATTTCCTAGAGGCATAGATGAGGAATCAAATGACTATGAATGGGGAATCATTCTAGAGGAAGATGAGCTTATCACAAAAAAACATATTGATGTTATTCACCAATACGCACATAAACCCAATGTAAGTGTAGAGTGAAATGACAAACTTAACGAGTCTAATCCACCAATGGCTTAAGTGGACTCCCACAATGACATTGAGCCTATTCATGAATTGAATGTTTTGTGTTGTAATATCACCTTCCAACTCGAGAGTTGGGTTAGGACCAATGATGATAGATCCATATCTGTAAACACTATTTCTCAATCCTTCCCCACTTTGACTATCCAACATCCTGAACTTCTTGACCAAACCTCCACGAATTCAAGCCAAGGTATCTATACCTTTACAAATGACTATGCCCTTTCTTGCTACCTCAATGAACTTGAGCCTATGATGACTTCCATCAGTGAACCAAGCGTTAGCATGATGAAGTCGTACATCAAGTATCTTAGTCAAAAGTATAAGAATAAAAATAAAAATAAAAAGAGTTATGAGGGTGAAAACCACTTTGTGGCAGTCTCAGAACCTATAAAAGTAAATAAAAGATGAATACAAAGGTGAAAACCTCTCTGAGGCACCTAGGAATGAGATATTTGATGTCCTTCTGAGTCATTTACAGGATAGATCTCTGGTACTAATTGAGCCTACTCAATCCATAAACTTGGGAACAACAGAAGAACCACAGTTGATTCATGTAGCACAATCCTTATCAGAAGAAGAAAAGAAAAAAATTACTACAATCCTAATAGAAAAGAAGATCAACTTTGCATGGAAATATTCAGATATGCTAGGATTGGATCCTAATCTTATAATGCACCATTTATCTATAGCTCTAGGAGTCAAACTTATTAAGTAAAAATTGAGAAAGATGCATCCACATGTTGCACTCTTGGTCAAAGCTGAATTAGAGAAACTACTAAAAGCCAGATTCATTCAAGTTATTGATTATGCAGAATGGATCTCTAACATAGTTCCAGTATCAAAACTAGACAAATCTATAAGAGTGTGCATAGATTTTAGAGATGTAAACAAGGCATACCCTAAGGATAATTTTCAATTACCAAATATCTACATGATAGTGGACATGACTGCAGTCTTTGAGATGTATTCTTTAATGGATGGTTTTTTCTAGATACAACCAAATAAAGATTGCTCTAGAAGATCAAGAGAAAATTGCTTTCACATGTGCGTGGGGTACCTTTTGTTGGAATGTCATGCCATTTGGTTTGAAGAATGCAGGTGCTACATATTAGAGATCTATGATGTCTATTTTTCATGAAATGATGCATTGAACTATGGAGGATTATGTTGATGATACTTTAGCAAAATCTATGATAAGATCTGAACATATAAATGATTTGAGAAAAATACTAGATTGAATGGAGAAGTTTAGTCTCAGACTGAACCCTAAGAAGTGTGCTTTTGGTGTCATTTATGGAAAGATCTTAGGCTACATTATTTGAAAGAAAGGAATTGAAGTAGATCCAGTAAAAGTTAAAGCAATCATGGAGATGAAACCTCCGAAGAATATCAGCCAAATGAGAACATTACAAGGGAGAGTACAATCTATTAGATGCTTCATATCTCAGCTAGCAGACATATCACAACCTTTCACAAAGACATTACATAAAGGTGTGATGTTTGCATGGAATGAAGAATGTGAAAAGAACTTTAATCATATCAAGAAATATCTATCAAATCCTTCTATTTTGATGCCTCCTATTCAAGGGAATCCATTAATCTTATATATCTCTACCATAGATACTTCACTGGGGGCACTGCTAGCATAGCACGATGAGTACAAGAAGGAAAGAGCTATATACTATATCAGTAGAACATTGTTAGCATATGAGAAGAACTATTCAATGATTGAGAAAGATTGTCTAGCTATGATCTTTCCATCCTAGAAACTGGGGCACTACATGTTAGCTCATACTACACATTTGGTAGCTAAGATTGATCCACTGAAGTACCTACTAACCAAAGCTGCCCTCATAGGTAGATTAGCTAAATGGGTGATGCTATTAAGTGAATTTGACATTGAATATTTTGAAAGAAAATCTATCAAAGGCCAAGTAATTATGGATCAATTGGTTGACACACCTTTGTTTGATGATACACCGATGCAAATGGAATTCCTAGATTCCTCTATCATGAATCATTCTTCTAGAGCATGGAAGTTATTCTTTGACGGTTCCTATACATAGAATGGATCTAGAGAAGGCATATTGTTCATCACTCCTCAAGGATACTCAATCCCTAAAGCATTCAGAATAAAGTTTTCTTGCAGAAACAATATTGCTGAATATGAAGCCCTTCTTAATGGTATAAAGATAGCAATTGAATGGAGGATAATAGAACTACACATTCATGGAGACTCCCAACTTTTAATACACCAATTCAATGACATGTATCAAATGAAAGATGGAAAGATAATCCTTTACAAGAGAATGGTAGATGATCTAAAGAAATATTTCATATCTATCACATTTCAAAAAATTCCTAGATTGGAGAATAAATTTGTTGATGCTATGGAAACACTATCATCTTTATTAAAGTAGCCCAAACATGAGCTATGCTACGAGTTCCTAGTGGAAGCACTATCTTATCTTGCATATGATTCCCCCAAAACTTGCATGATCTGCAATGTTGTTGGTCATGATTCATCCAGATACAAAAACCTTTTCTCCTATCTCCAAGACCAAATCATCCCAGATACCTTGAACTACCATGAGAAATGATACCTTCTTCGAAATGCATCTTGGTATGTCATCATTGGTAATGATCTGTACAAACGAGGTCTAGATGGTACACTCCTTAGATGTTGAGAATGGAAAGAGTCTCAATGTGCATTAGAGGAAGTCTGTGAAGGTGTATGTGGATCACATTCCAGTGGTTTAACACTAGATCGAAAACTTATTAGGGCTGGGTACTATTGGCCTAAAATGGAAAAAGATGCAATCAAGTTTGCTAAGAACTATCAAAAGTGCCAAGTACATGGTAACTTAATTCACGCACGAGGGAGAGATATAATTCCCTTTACTACACATTGGCCTTTTCAGCAATGGGCATTCGATCTTATATGAGCCATACATCCTCATTCTTCTAATGCACATACCCATATTATTATAGCTACAAACTATTTCACAAAATGGGTAGAAGCAGTCCCTTTGACTCAAGAAAGTGACAAACAAATATCAATGTTCATCTTGATCTACATCATATGTTGGTATGATATTCCACATTCAATAGTCACAAATAATGGTGGACAATTCAAGAACAAGGACTTAAATGGTTTATGTACTAAATTCAAGATAACACAACATTGCTCATCTATCTACTATCCTCAAGGGAATAGACAAGAAGAGGCTTCAAAATAGAATCTATTGAAAATCTTGCATCGCATAGTTAATAAAATAGGAAGAGACTGGCATCTTATGAGCAATCCAGCTCTCTGGGCCTACATAACAAGTATCAGAATGCCCACTGGGGCTACACCATTCTCTTTAGTTTATGGGTTTGAAGCAGTACTGCCTATTAAGGTTGAAATCTCATCAGTAAGAATCAGAATGCATTGTCTAGTAACTAATGATGACTACAGAGTGTCTAGGTTGCAAGAACTTGAACTACTAGATGAGCGCAAAAAAGTAGTGTATGATCATCTCAGAGTATATCAAAAAATAATGTCTAGAGGCTACAACAAGAAAGTGAGACATAGATAATTTCAGGTTGGTGATCTAGTCTTGAGAGAAAATCCTAAAAATCAATCACATAGAGAATGCAAGGGGAAGTTTGAACCCAACTAGCTAGGTCCCTTTGTTATCACTGCTAACTTTGGCTCTGGAGGCTATCAACTCTCAAAAAATAAAGGAGAACAGCTCCGAGAACCAATCAGTGTTCTCCATCTGAAGAAATTCTATGCCTGAGGCATTTAGTATTAAAAAATGTCCTAAAAAAAATCTAAAAAATCTAAAAAAGTCCTGAAAAAATGAACATTTTGGTGAAAACCTAGCAATGGGCACCTTGATGATTCAAAAAAACATTGAAAAAAATTGAAAAATATAAAAAATAAAAAATATATCAAAAGTACAAAAAAATTGAAAAAATGAAAATACAAAAAAATGAGAAAAAGAAAAAGTGCCTTGGTGAAAACCTGGAAACAGGTGCCTTGGTATCACAAATAGAATCTCTACCAAAATGGTGAAAACCTGGCAAACAGGGGCCACTTTTTCAAAAAGCTCCATCTATCAGCACAATCTTGGTCTTTCCCAGCTTTTAGTCTTTCTTTAGTTTGTACATATCTCTTGGTTTGTTTCTGCATTCCTATTTTCAATAAAGTCAATCTCTACACCAATCAACAAAGTGTCTATATCCTATCAATGTTTCAAACTTGGGGGCAATCAATGTCATATCCTATGGTCTCCAATATACGTCAGATGAGTCATATCCAGTTAGAGTCCTTTGAAGCTACATTTGAGTCAATCAGTCAGCTCCTTACTAGAAAGGATTTTGCAATCAAACACAAACAAACATCAACAACAAATTGAAAATAGTCTATGCTTCACACGCCTTTATCTCCTTGTATGCTTACTGATTCACATTGAGATTTTTGCATATTATGTCCTTTCAAGATCTTCGATGATGTCCTTTTCAAGATTTAGAGAGTGATGACTAGGGGCTTAATCTTTTCTTTGTTTTCTGCTTTGAGTGAAAATATAACAACTTTGGAAATTCTGAATTGAAATTGTGTCCATCTGTAAGAGTCTCCATCTCATATTGGATGGCCATGCGTACCTCGACCATTGATACCTAGAAAATTCAAGAAAGTTTGATCTAACTATTTTCTTTTTCAGTGAATTCTTACTCCTACTATGAAACGCTATCTTACCTAAGGATGTGAACGATAAAGGGTCACTACAGGTAATTCAAAATGGATTCAGAATCATCTCTTGATTTCTTGATGTGTTTCACCGCAAGGCATATTCAGGTCATCACAACATTTTTGTTCTAATGCTTATACAAATTGCTATATCAAAATGGACATGATATTTAGGTCATCCTAGCATTTGTGCCTTCGTCCTTATATCTAATTCAACATTCTGAAAACAAAATCAATATTCATATGTCCATGGTTGTATAGCCAGTGGGTGTTGTATTGTTTTTTGCACATACAAATCCTTATTTATATGTTCATATTTTCCTAACTATTGGATGTTGTATTGATTTATCTAGTTACCTAAAAATTCAATGATGAAAATGACCAACACATGATTGTGACTAGATCCTAGGTCTTAGATTTGCATTTCATTCTACATGTCATTTTGCATTTTGCATGATTGCATGATCTCACAGTTGCTGAATAAACTTGAATGCTTAAATGATTCTTCAAAACTATGCTTAAAAACTTGACACGAAGTGCTGAATCTCACACAAAGGTTTCTTCATAGAACAAAAAGGAGTCATCATCTTGGGTTAGACATCGTTTTTGACAAATGACCGAGTACTTGTCTTCATCAATACCTACAAAATATATCATGTCTATCATTGCATTTACATATCATATTCATCCTATTACATTGCATACATGTGCATTTATCATTGCATAGCATAATCAAAATCATACATTGTCATACATTTTCCATCTATCCATTACAGTTACATAAATCCATACATTTGAAAGGAAACATTGCATTGCATATTACATACATCCTACACTACACAAAGCATTTATATCACATGATTCATCATAACTCAAATCAACAAGTACAAATGAAGTCACAACCAAAACTCGATCTCATATATATATATATATATATATATATATATATATATATATATATATATATATATATATATATATATATATATATATATATATATATATATATATATATATATATATATATATATATAATTGAAATAGTCAAGGGTGTACTACAGGCATAGTATACAAAAGAATGTGCTCATGTGAGCTATTAGATCAGATCAGTATCTATGGACAAAATAACAAAAATAGAATATCAAGACAGATCAGCTGTCTGCCTGATCCTCTACATCTGGTGAAGGTGGTGGTGGTGCATCTAGCACTACGTCGACTCATGATGCTCTAGCTCCCTTTGAAGCAACCATGTATTGAGAATAGGTCAGAATCCTTTGAGGAACTGGAACAACAGAATAGTATGTCAATACATAGTAAGAGGACCATATAGTCTTATGTGTCACCTCTGCTTGTAATCACCTAACCTCAGCCTCTCGCAATAAAAGCTACCTCTCCAACTCCTTCTGATGTATCTCGCAGGTGGCACTTTGTAATCAAAGGTCTCTGACCTATATCCTAAGTCATCTAATGGTCTCCTAGGGAGTCAGTTCTCATCCAGGATCTACATCTACAATAGGCATCTCAGTATCCTCAGCTGGCTGATCAACAGCCTCTGCTTTGTGCACCTTGCGGTGTCTCACCTCAGCACCTAAGTTAAAATATGTATCAACCTATGTGGGATCAAGATCGGAACCTACATCCTATTGAGCACCCATCACCTCCTCAGCACTACCTATACTACCTAATGTACCACCCTCTCCTCTAGTGGATCTCCTCTATAAAACTGTATGCCTACCTGCTGTAGAACTACTAGGGCGAGGTGGTCTCATATGTCCTGCTGGTCTCTATGGAGTAATGACCACTCTCAGCCTCGGAGGTGTAGGATGGGGCATAGGTATCTGAGTATCCTATCATCTCTATCCCCTACCCATGGGAGCCCCTGTCACATCTTCTACCTTCTCCATAGAAGGTATCAACTCAGTAGGAACTAAGAGTCTGTGTATCAAATTCTCTGCAAGCCACACAAAGAAACCATCTGTAACACCAGTATCTAGCACGTGTGGTCTATAGTCCCACTCTCGGGGCACAATACCTGAATAATCCTAGCTACAAAGTGCGTATGATAACCTGGTAGTCCATGCAAGTCCTATCTCTTTGACCAATCGGGCATATGTGGCGTAATCCTGAGGGGCATCGTGGATAATGCCATAGTGCTGCCATACTATAGTAATAATGAATTGCTCAAGCACTATGGTAGACCACCCTATCAACACTCGACTTTGGAATAAATAATTGAACTATGCCTGTGCGGTAGGCTAGGCCTCTATTTGTAAGTATGGTTACCAGATAATATATGTCATATCATCTAGAACTCATCTCCAGTACTTGGTGATACCCATGTGAACCTATGTCACATATCCTGAATAAACATAAATCACGGGCTCTTGCAATTGCCCCTGACTCTGACATAGTGGTCTACATATGGGAATGTGCTCCCATGCCCAAATCTGTAAAATAAGAGCTCCAGATGCAAAAGACTTGTGCTCCTGATACATGATCTTGTGCATCTCTAAGAACATGTGGGCACACATACACTGACCCCGGGCCATCTCAGAAAGTCACTCCATCAATCGAGTAACCATAGGGGCCCAGCCCATCAAAAGACTATTCTGCTGATAGTCGAACACGATGATCCACCCGATCATCCCAACTATAATACACTCAAGTCTATGGGTCTTTCCATACCATGGAACTAGTGACTCCCATGAGATGGACTAAGTCAGTTGTGTATCAACTCTGAATAATCACCTAAATGCATGAAGACCAAAGTTCCCCGAACTCACATAGTCAGGACGAGGACCATGGAATGGAATGCGTAGGATACGGTACACGTCCTCAGGTGTGACAGTGATCTCTCCCTTTAGTAGATGAAAAGTTTGTGTCTTTGAATGAAAATGCTCAATCAAAGCAGTCAGTAGCCCATGGATCACCCAAATCTTAGGTTAACAAATAAGGTACTAAAACCCACACCCAACAAGATGAGCTCTAATAGGCCCAGGAAGTGAAATGTAGAGTCTCTGTGTGGCCGGATGTGAAATTCAAACATGTACATCAGGGCAGATGACCTACATAGCACAGAAATAGGGAATCCTATCAGTCACTTGGTTGAAAAATAGGCGAAAAGTATAGAAATTCAAAAGATGAACACTTCAGAAGGTACATTAAATACTACAGAATTGGCCTAAGAAATCTGAAAATCACAAAATTTGACCTAAAAGGGTGAAATAAGCTCGCTATTTTCCATATGACAATACAATTTGAGGCTAAAACTCATACGAGTTTCAACGTTTTCTTGTACAATAATCCATGACTACAAGACAAAGTTTATATTCTCGTACGACAATTGAGGAACCCGATGAAATGTCTTACGACACATGGGTCCCTCTCATACGAGTTTCCTATGGACCTGGGATGACACTCTACAAGAAATTTGAATTGTCATACGAGTCCTAGAGGACTACCCTATGAGTTTCTAAGCTAATGAAATTCAAAAACTTAAAAACGTATGAAAATGATATAAAAATGCTTGAAACATGCAAAAATGGAATTTACAAAGAGGCTCAGAGGTCCACTTACTAGGTGCCCATACTAGTGAGGTCCTTGATGTCACCGGCTATGCTCAAATCAGTGTGAAGAGACTGGAACCTTGATTTCCTCCATTTTTATGTCAGAGGGCTCCATGAAAGTTTCTAAAGTCAACAATGAATAATGATTTGAAAATGACCCTTTTGGTCCTTATATAGGTTTTGACCTAATTTTTCAAAGTGCTCCGTTTTCCATGAAAATTGCAACCCTAGCTAATTTGGACATTTTGAACCCATTTTCGGGATCAAAATTAAAATATGAGATCATTTACTATGTCAAAATCATGATTTAAAATTTTTGGACCTAGGATGACTGACTGCTTGCATAATCAACCTTCAATCATCATAGAAATCTAGAATTCAACTTAATTGATTATCTTACATCAAACTATCAAAATTTTAACTTGGTCACCCATGGTCAACTCATGGTCAAACTTGGTCACCAAGACCTTCAAATGATGCAGAACGTGTCTCCGGATGTGCACAACCACTTCTCAAATCAATTAACAGGCTTCTAAACCATTTAACACTAACTTTTCTTGTCATATTTCAATTTTTATCCTGAAGGGGGCATGGTATTCCACATCGTTAACTAATTTTGTCAATCAAATCTTTCCTCAATAATCAAGACAAAAACCATGTCTAGTTATTGATTCATCTAAACACCTTGTCACTTGGGGCACATCGCTTGGGGCATATCACATTCACCAAGTTCCATATCAATCTGATATCCTAATCTATCTTGTAAACTATATCATCTTTTCCCAACCATCGGTTCATTAATGTTATTTCCTTGGTTCTTTGTAACTGAAGGGTTTAGATGTGATATTGTTTCGATTCCTTTGGACAATCAGGTCTAGGATTAGGTCACTCGCTTGTTCGTAATCGTAAAGTTTAGAATTAGGCATTTTGATACTTTTTTGTAATCACCGGTTCATTGTTGCTATAGTTGACATCATCACGATTCTTGGTCAACTAGGACCTGAATTATCTTTTTTCCAATCTTTCAATCAATTTCTGTCTAGGAATCGGTTCATCTTTCAAAGCAGTCTCAACATCTTTATCAAAAACAAACTATTCTTTGAACCACTGCGTTTGACACAGTAATTCAAAGAGGGGCAAAATGTAATACCCCAAAAATGGGCTATAGTTTCATTAACCTCTTATATCAACAATTCGATTGAAATTGACATAAAGGTTCTAACCTAAGGCACATCTACACATCAAGTTTATCAAAACACTAATTAATTATCCTAATTCTACATCGGGGAATATTCCTTGAAATATTCCCACTTTACCCTAATTATCTTTGATTGAATAATTATTTGGCAATAAATGACATTATTTATCCTAAAATTGATTAATTGAATATTTTGAATATTTAATTAATTAAATTTAATTCTTCCACTTAATTATTTAATTAGATTGACTTACATTTATTGTTAAATTGTATTATTTAATTTTGACAATAAATAAAAAAATCTTATGACTAATAGATCAAATTCTTATTTAATTAATTAATGATAATTGTCAATATTTGATAATATAGTTTTTGAATAAAAGTTTTATTTAATAATTGATTAACCCATAAATCAATTGTTTTAATTCAAAAATCAGTTAAGTTGAAGATAAATCACTTTATTTATTTAATTAATTCATAATTATCTATGCACATTCAAAGAGCAGTTAAACTTTAAATCAAAAAATCAATTCAAGTTGTTATCTTTTTGAAACTCAACATCTATTTTGAGTTGAAAGATGATCTAAACTTCTGATTTAAGTTAAAAAGCTATTTTTTGCATGATTTTGTGACTTGATATGTTTCTAATTTCTTGTTAACTCAAAAATCAACCTGAGTTTATCAAAAGTCATTTATGGCTTTTCCCAATGCATCCTCAAGCCCTAGATTTCTATAAAAATCAAGGCTCAACTCTTCACAATTACATCTCTCGAATTTGCACAATTACTCTGGCAAAATTGCGTACGAAGAATCAAGCTTTTGCGACAGGCAACTTTGTGAGATTAATTCATAGTTTTTCATATCTTTGCATAGTTTTTAATATCAATTCATATCATTCTTAGATCAATTTGCATATCATTTCAATTCAATTCTAGCTTAGATTTATATAGTTTTTCCATCCTAATTCCACAAAAAATACAGATTAATCTACATTCATTCATCTTTTTGCATTGAAATCCTTCATTTAGGTGTTGCATTGTCACTAATCTTGGTCTAATATGAGAATACCATACTCACACCTGCTAGAAGGCAGTAAATCACCTGGTTAGCCTATTTCATTTATATTGCAGATTTCTTGATTTGCTTACCTCTAATGTTTTACTAAAGTGTTGTGTCCACAGCTAGGTACAATTTTCACACACACAGTAACCTGAGAAAAATAGAACAAATGTTAAATATAACAAACATGATACTTCCACAACCCATGAAAATGCTTGATGATTCAAAGAAAGTTCTATGCTCTCTTGTTCACTAAGCCAAATGACCACTTCTCGCTACTCCCTTACTCCCCTACCTAAGGCAGGGACTCCAGCTGCACACAACCCTTTTTGTTATTTGAGCTCATTCAGTAAAATGGTGAAAATATTGTTCTAACTATTTCACCAATGCTTTGTTTGATAAAAAAAGGAGACTTTCTCCATGTTTAGGTTTTATTATAGGATTCTTCTGTTCTATAAAAAATTTCAATTAAAACTACATGGATGTCTCTAGTCTTCTCTAACCTTTGTCAGTATACCATATTTAAATCATAAATTTGAGGTGATTGTAATTTTCTTACATTTTTTCTTCTACATATAATTTATATTAAATAAATCACACCTGAAAGTGCAATGGATAGCTGAAGAGGTGTGGAAGTTTTTCTTAAAAAACCGCTCCCTTTTTTGCATACAATTATGTAGTAAGTGGGATCAATAAAAAAAATGTAGATATATGGGAAGACAAAGTGAAAGAAAGGTGGAGATAACGAGATAGCCAACATGAAATGGAATAAGGGATAGCAATATGAAAAGAGATAGCTAAAGGAGGGAGAGAGAGAGAGAGAGAGAGAGAGAGAGAGAGAGAGAGAGAGAGAGAGAGAGAGAGAGAGAGAGAGAGAGAGAGAGAGAGAGAGAGAGAGAGAGATGCCAATATAGGGAGATATAAATTAAGTTTGAGATAAAGATTGAGAGATAAAGGGAGAGTCAAGAAGTAGTGGAGAGAGGAGGGAGATGGAGAGATATAGATAGAGGTAAAGGAAGATAAAAAGAGATAGGGAGTTAGAGGTAGAGAGTTATGTCTATGTCTATGTCTTCCTCTCTACATCTATTACTATGTCTATGTCTATACCTATGACTAGTTATCTCTTCCTATGTCTATGTCTATGCCTATTCCTCTGACTCTGACTATGCCTATTCCTATTTCTATTCCTATGCCTGTCTCTATGCCTATGCCTATGTGAATTTCTATCTCTCTATATGTCACATTCACTATCTCTTTGTTTCCTCCTCTTTGTTGTGCTTTTACATTGCTGACTTTTTGGTAACTAATAAGCCAAATATTTTCTTAAAATATTTTTTCATGGCTTCAAATTCAAATTCTTGGAGGTTACATTATATGACAAACAACTTAACCTCCTTTCTTTTAACAATAGAATTTGGGCTGTAAAGATCAGCTTCAATATTTTTCTAGCTTCTCCACCTCCTCAACACTTCCAGTATATAAAGAAACTCATTGATGGACCTCTTAGGGTTGTATATGCAACACTCTTATATAAATAAACTCATTGATGGACCTCTTAGGGTTGTATATACAACACTCTTCTACACCCATTAGATGCCTTCCCCCTAGCTTTCTCTACTATGTAGCTCATTGGGGCACACTCATACAAAAGCCTCAATTTCCCATTCTTTCTTTCCTTGTTAATAGGGTAGCCATACATCCCTCCATACAAAAATGTCACATATAAATTCCCCACAAGACTCTCTATGTAATGAGAAAAGTAGGGCTTCCCAGAAGGGCTTGTGTTGTTGAGATCCATCATATACTTTTTCAAGTTCTCATCCCATAGGTCATAGTTTTCCTTATTGAGAGAATAAATCTTTCCTTTATTTGAGATCTTTATGTCTTGATGGGTCAAATGAAATCCCTATACATGGGATCCAAGGTGAAACCATACACACCCTTCCCCACAAAGAGTACCATAATCATAGAGCTCAAATACATGTAGTACCCCGCTACCTACAGATTGCTATGCATCTGTCCGTTCTCTTATTGAACTACACAAACAAATTACAAATCTAATTTCTTTCCTTAATCACAAGGAAAAATAATTGAATAATTCTGATCATACATAAGTTTCATTGAAGTGGCTCACAAAAAAATGATAGGGACAACATCTAGAGAAATCTACATTATTGATTTAATTAAATGACTCAAATCAAACTAATTTCTCAATCAAGATTTAAACCATCCAGACTAATCAAAACTTATTATAGTGTACTGTTAGAATTTAAAATACTCTATTCAAGAATTGAGATATTGATTAGAATTAAAAAATTTGCATACCACAGTGGTGTCATCCCTAATGTTTGTGAGGCATTCTTCATTGGGATGGTAAATGCCAAAAATGGAACCAGTGGTGACAACCACATGAATGTTTGAAGACCCATCAAGCAGGTCAAAGATGATGACATAGTTTCTAGAGTAGGTCTCCTCCACTACCACAAGTATGTCTTCCTCTTATGATGCTATAATTCCTATTTCCCACTCCATCTCAAGAAACTTAAAAATACCTGGTCAACAACATATATATTTGGATTTCCTCTATCTTTTGGGCTTAAAAAATACATTTTTAGTATTTGAATTATTTAAATGTTTCATCTAAAACTACTTGGAACAATATACTTAAAATATAAACTGAAATGATCCATCTGAAACCACACTTACACTTTATTTTTTGTTGGCTTTGATTGTGTAATAAAATGTTTTGGATCACAATACATGATTTATCATCATGATGTAAGAGAGAGAATGAAAAGAAAAATTATTGCATCCTTTCATCTCTTTCATTCTGATGATGGCATGTAGTGTGATCCTAAACATTTTATTACATAATTGAACCTAGAAAAAGTAAAATATTTACATGGATTGTAAAAATTTGATAGCTTTGACATACTTTTATCTCAAATAGAATCCATTTATCAATGAAAGTAAAACCACCTAAAGTCTTCCCTATCCAAACATAACTTGAAATGGGGGTAATAGGGTTACAAATTAGAGCTTAAGGTGCAAAGAACCTCATTAGAGACAACATTGAGCTTATTTTGATCCTCGCCCTGCACATTGGTTTCTCCCTGAAGGCCAATGAGATTGGAAATGCCTTCTCTCTGCACAAGGGGAGAAATTTTCTTACAGGCCAAGGAAATACTACAAACCACAATCACCAGCTCACCATCAATGGCACCTCTTTGTCCTTACCTGAGAAACCAGGCAGTGAGATTCTATATGTCATACAGGCCCTACTTCTTTGTCTGCAACACTTGTACTTGTATTTTTCTCCGCTTAGAAGCCACTGCCCTTTTTTTCACACTCAACACATTCACATTCTTCCTCCCATCTGATAAATTTTAATGGGAAACTTTATCCTTGCCTAACACATCCCTTTTCCCAATTCCAATTTCTAGGAAGATTTCTTCCACATCAGCTCTATTATGGATATGATCTTGTTGTCTGATTAAGTGAAAATTTTCCTTGACATTATGTTTTACATCTAGGAGTTTTGATCTAGTCTTATTAGAATATTTTATTTCCAAATTTTCTAGTGACAAACACAAATCACAAACCGAGCCAACATTTTCATATAAAAGAAGTTGGAAAAATTATGGCTTGAGCGGGAGCGGGCATGCGAATGGGATGAATTTTGAATTAAAGGGTGGGTAGGATTCCTGGTTTGCAGGATGTGGGATACTTGGGGAATACCTATTGTGTCAATTCCCTTGCAGATCAGGACTCTGTAGACCCAGAGAACAAGGATGGGGTCCCACATGAAAAGGAGAAATACCTAAGAAAGGAAGTGGGAGTGAGAGCTGAGTACTAGATCTCCCAAACCCTTCTACGAAGACCTAGGCACGTGACTAGGAAGATCTCCCTCATCGATGGTCAAAAATCTTTGGGATAAAACCCTTAGGCAAGTCCTCCTTTCCTTCCATCAAGGACATTTTTGATAAGGAAAAAGGAATCTTTGTTTTTAGAAATACTAGATGAACTAGTAGACCAGAACATCACCTACATGGACTATACTTTGGTAGGAAAGTTCATTGGTTCCAGGCCAAATATTGATATTGTCAGGGCCTTTGCAAGGAAAAAATGGGACCTGAAGGGTCACGTCCAGATCTCTTCTATGGAAAAGGGGTTTTTGTCTTTTGAGTTCTCTGGCAAAGAGGACTTGGATAAGATCCTATGTGTTGGCACTTGGGTCATAGGAAAGACCACCTTAGCTCTACAAAAATGGAACCCCAATCTTGACCTAAATGATTCCTTCTTCGTTTAGGCCCTAGTTTGGGTGAGACTGCCAGTTGTACCCATGAAATTCTGGAATGAAGAGGTTTTTGATGGGATAGAAACATCTTTTGGCACCCTCCTTTCCATTGACCTTGTCACAGCTGCTAGGAGTCACCTTAACTTCACAAGGATATGCATTGGAGTGGAAGAAGGAAAGGATATGTTAGAAGTAATAGAGCTTTGGTCCAAGCTGGAAAAAGCATGCGTAGAAGTTGGACTATGAAAGCATCCCTTTCACTTGTTTCTACTACAAGAAGGCAGGACACAAAGCCAAATCTTGTCCTATCCTTCGAGTGAAAGAGGTTGAAAGGAAGGCCAGAATAGCACTAAAAAAGGAAAAAAAAGATGCCCCCCAGGAGGGACTAGAGCCCAAAACCAATAGAGTCTGGACAAAAAATGAACAACCAAATCCCGATCCAGAAAATAAGGATCCCAGGGATGTGGTGAAGCTGACTTTGAATCAGAATGATGAGACTGGCAGGGAACCCCTTTCCCCTATTTTAGGTCTGGATCAGGATTTAGCCAATCAGCAAGGATTGAAGGAAGAAAACAAGAGTAAAGATTAAATAGAAGGTGGAGACTTGTGGTTAGGCACCATCTTTGTTTCCTTAGTCCTAGAGTCCATAGCTCCCCCTGTGGATGCAACTACTAGCCCTGTGAAGAAGGTTTCCAGGAAGTATGAACAAATTGAGGACCTCATGGTCTCTGCTTCCCCAAACCAATTCAACTTTATGGTGGAACTCTTTGCCAAGCAAAAGGAAGATAAGGAGGGTTGGATGTCAATTCACAAGAATAAGAAACCAAGTAGCAGAGACCCATCTCCAATTTCCCCTATAGCCACTAGAAGAAGGCATAAGGCTAAAGGAAGGTGTAGAATCCATACCCCAGAAGGAAAAAGGATGAGCCAGAAAAGGAAAGAAGAAGTGAGCTTGAAAAAAATGGATGGAAAATGGGTTCCTATCCAAGCTAACTGCTCCTCCATCAAGAAATGAAAGTCATCCCTTGGAATATTTGTGGGCTTACTATCTCACACAAGTAGGATGTCATTAGAAATATGATTAGAGATCACAGATGAGACATTTTCTTAATCAAGGAAACTAAAATGCAGAAGGATAAGTTAGAGAAAATAAAGTTCAATAAAGCTATGGAGAATAGAGCCACTAGCTTAGAGGGAGCCTCTGGAGGCCTCATCACTATGTGGAACTCGCATCACTTCAGAGCTGAAGTCATACATGAAGGAGGTAATATTCTTCTCATGCATTTCACTAGAATAAAAGATAATGAAATTTGGTTCATTTTGAATATTTATGCTCCTAATTCTAAAAGAGAAAGAAAGACCTATTGGAATAAGATAATCTCCAGCATTGCCCATCTTAACTGGTCAAAAGACATCATTATGGGGGATTCAACACCCCTCTTAAAGAAGGGGAAAAAAAGGGTGGAATTTCTTCGAAACCTGAAAGTAGACAAGACCTTATGGATCTTATCAACGACCTGGCCCTGCTAGACATGGACCTTCATGGGGCTAAGTTCACATGGTCAAATAGGAGTATCGAAAGGGATTGCATACAAGTTCATCTAGATAGGACCCTGGTGTCTGCGGATTGGTTGACTAGCTACAGTCTTAATCTCTCTACCCTGGTTCGCATTGGCTCTGACCACTCCCCCATCGTGCTTTCTCTAGATCGAACCAACAAGAGAAGGAATTTCCCCTTCAGATTTGAAAAGATGTGGACTTCCCTTCCAAACCTACTCAATAAAGTCAAAGAGTGGTGGAACATCGATGTGGAGGGAACCGCCATGTTCAGAGTAGCAAAAAAACTAAGAAACATCAAAGGCAATGTTAGAAAATGGAACAAAGAGGAAGTCAATCACATCTTTACTTCCAAAGATAACACTCTCAATGATCTTAATTGTACCTAAGAGGAAATCTAGAAATAGGGCTATGATGACGAAAGATTGCAAAAATAAAAATCCATTCTCTTAGAGTACCATAACATAATAGGACAGGAGGAAACTTTTTGGAAACAGAGATCGAGGTCCAAGTAGCTTAGGGAAGGAGATAGAAACACTCATTTTTTCCATGTTTCCACCATGAGACACAGAGTAGCCAATAGGATTAGCACAATCAAGAAGGGAGACCAAGCACTTAAGGAGGACAAAAAAATTGCTGATGAGGCTATCTCTTACTTTTCTCAGATAACATACCAAGAATCATTACTGATCTTAAAAACAAAAACTTATGTTCTATCCTAGATATGAATTCAAGAAAGCACTAGATTCTCTCCTAGGGGACAAAGCCCCAGGCTTGGATGGCTTCCCGATGTTCTTCTTTCAACCCTTTCTTGGGATGTTGTGAAAGATGATGTGGTTCAAGCTATGCAAGAATTTTTTGGTTCAAAGAATCTCCTCAAAGAACTCAATGCCACCTTCCTGGTGCTAATTCCCAAGACTTCTGGAGTGGAATCCTTTGAGAAATTCAAACCCATAAGCCTGTGGAATTCTTTTCTAAAGATCATCTCCAAGGTGATCACTATCAGGATTCTTAGTATCCTTCCTTCCCTGAGCTCACAATGCTTTATGCCTAGAAAATAGATTTTAGACTCCATTATGATGGTGCATGAAGTCATACATTCGTTAGAAGAAGGAAAAAGGGAAGGCTTTCTTCTCAAACGGGACCTATCCAAGGCCTATCACCGGGTGGACTATTAGTTTCTTCTTAAAGTTCTGGGAGATTTTGGTTTCAACTCCAATTTCTGTAAGCTCCTCTTTCAAATCATCTTGACCCCTTCCTTGGTGGTCATGATTAATGGATCCCCATCTGCTTTCTTCAAACCCACAAGGGGTCTAAGACAAGGGGACCCTCTTTCCCCCATCGTCTTCATTATTCTTTTCGAATGCCCTGGGAGATTTATTTTGGCTTCCAAATCGAATGGGGATTTGAAAGGCATCAAACCCTCATCTGGCAACATCACTTTTACACACTAGAAATTCATGGATGATACCATTCTTGGGGGTCAGGCATTGGTGGGTGAGGTTAGAGTGGTGAAGGATATTATCAGGAACTATACCAGGGCTACAGGTCAACTTATCAACTGGAACAAAAGTGCCCTCTTCTTTATCAACACTCTGGAAGAAAGATAGAGGAAAATTGCTCACATATTAGGATGTGGCATTGATACCTTTCCTTCTACCTATTTGGGGCTTCCCTTAGGTGTCAAGCCGATTGGAACAAATTGATTGACAAATTTAAGAGGAAGGTCACTAGTTGGAAAGGGGTCCTCCTTAGTCATGCTGACAAGATCCAACTAGTAAAGTCTACTTTACATAATCTCCCCACCTATGCCCTTAGCCTTTTCCCCATCCCAGCCAAAGCTGCAGAATCCATGGAAAGAATCCAGAGAAGATTCCTCTAGTCTAGAGCTAAGGACCACAAGCGAATTCCTCTTATTGCCTGGGAAAAAGTGTGCTGACCTAAAATTGCTAGTGGCCTTGGCTTAACGAAGTTGAGACCTTTCGACAAAGCCCTCCAAGACAAACAAATTTGGATAATTTTTAATAGCACAGGTGAGTGGAGGGACACCTTTGAAGAGAAATACCTCTTGCATAATTCTATCCATAGATTTTTTGAAGAGACGGAGTACCCTAAAGGCTCAGTTATTTGGAACCGTCTCCTCGGTGCCAAGGAGTTGGCTAAAACTAGAGCCAAGTGGAAAATTGGAAATGGCTATTCTATCAATTTTTGGAAGGATAATTGGCTTCAGATGGGCAACTTGAGAAATATTGATACTTTTTACACTTAGAGACAAGCCTACTCTCAAACCTTCAGAACTTAGGTTTGTAATTACAGAAGGGATGAGAAATGGGTGGATCTTACTCAGATCTCTCAGGAACTAGCTCCTTTGATGACTAATCTCAATGCGGTTACCCTATCTCCCAAGTAGGACAAGGTCATCTGGGAGGACTCTTTGGATGGGAATTACACAGTGGCTTCAACCTATTCCTTGTTGACTTCCCAAATCAATGACTTAAATCACCGGTCTCACGGACAAAATCAATGTCTTATGTTGGCTTCTTCTACATAACCGTATCCTTATGGTGGATAATCTCATCAAGCATGGATTCTAGTTCACCAACAGATGTGTTTTATGTAAATGTTAAGAGGAGACTGTGGATCACCTGTTCATCCATTGCTCCTATGCTAGTCATATCTAGCATCTCCTCTTTATGGTCTTGAGTCTCTCATGGTGCTTTCCCCAGTCTTTTAGCGATCTCTTCTCCCAATGGGCTTTCAAAAGGTTTGATTAAGAGTTCAGGTCCCTCTACACCTGGATTCTTCCTCATTTTTGTTGGGGGATCTGGAAGGAGTGCAACAAGCGTATCTTTCACGATTGTTCTACTCCTAAAATTTTCTTTGAAAAAATTACTCATGCAGTTAAGGAAAACTTCTTCTAGTGTGGTAAACCTAACCCTTTTGCAAGAATTGCCTGAGCTGCTACACAAGATAAGAGAAGGAACTATGTGTGGACTAGTCCTCCGACTGAATGGACCAAAGCCAACTTTGATGGCATGGCAATAGGGAACCCTGGTCAAGCTGGCAGTAGAGGAATTATCAGGAACAACTTTGGAATAAGCACTGCGGTTGTTTGCTTCCCCTTGGGAGCCCAGACGAATCACTATGCTGAAGCCAATACAACCCTTCAAATCACCAAACTTGTGAAAGATCAAGGAGTTAACTAGCTTTGGCTGGAAGGTGTCTCGATGAAAATAACCAATTGCCTCAACCTCACTCAACCTCCCTCCTAGTCAATAGCCAACATCATAGCTGAAACTCGGGCCATTCTGATCAGCTTTGACAAGGTGTTCATCTCCCACGTGTAAAGGGAAGCCAATGGTGTGGCTGACTGGTTTGCCAACTTGGCAATCACTAAGGATGCTAAGAAGATATGGAACAATGGAGATGACTTTCCCAAAGATGTGAAGAGCATCCTTAAAAAGGATAGAATCCAGTGCATTGAAGGAGAAATTTTACAACCTTAGTTCCTCGCTTGGTGGTCGGGGGTGGTTGCTTCTCTTCCATCTCTCTTTTCTTGGCCCTTCCTTCTATTCATTTTCTGGGTGGTGCCCTTACTGTCTCTAGCTTTGCCTGTCCTACTTTGCTATGGTTTTCCAGCCCTGACCTTTCTGTGGCTTGCCTCTTGTTTTTTCTATTTGGTTCTCTTTCTTTTTCTCTAGACTTGTGGGTTTCAGATACCCGGTAAAACCTGTTTTACTTAATCAAAAACATTTTCATATAGAAACTTTTGTATCCATAACCTAATTTTTGACAAGATCTTTAGATATGAAGGGAAGGGTTTTCTTGTGTCCATCAGTAAACAAACCCTAGGAAGAAGGTATGAAATCTAGAGGAAGGGGTGGTCAATTGAAAAAAAAGAAAACAATACTTTGTTCCCTATAGCTTCTAAAATTTCTTTCCTCCTATATTGATGAGGGGGATTGGGAAGTTGAACATAGTAAAGAAGAAATTTAATATTGCCATTGGCTACTGAGAAATTAGGGGTCCATAACTGCATGTGAAGGCCTGAACTATGATAAAACCAACATTTATTTTTTATAAATTTGGTCTCTTCCTTCTTTTGAATTGAAAATTACAAAAAAATAACCTTGACCATGGTCTAATAGAAATATATCACTAAATTCTAACCTATTCTAACCTTGTCCTTGCTACCAATAAACCATGCCTCGACCTTTCCATCACCAAAGGTGCTCATATGATTTAAACAAATTGAAACAAGTGTTACAAAGTGGATAATAATGTCTTTTCGAATTGTGATGAAGAGGACAATTAGTTATCACATAGTTTTGTTTTAAATTGAGTGTTTATAATAATTTTATATTGTAAAGAAAGTGTTTTAAAAATGTTCAAACTATTTAATAATGACTGTAATGAAAAAAAATGATTAAATAAATCAATATGAATGTTAGCAGCTCAAACTCATTAAAATTTTCCATATTAGTGCTACAAATAGAAAAAAATAACAAAGTAAAATCATAAAAAAAATCTATTACAATTGGACAATAAGAACAAGTTTGGTAGTCTAAGTTGAACTCTAAGATTCCTTTATTAAGATTTATAAACACTGACAAGTTCAGCCACTGGTATCATGTCTAGAAATGAAACAAGTCTAGTATTTTAGTAAATATACATCATATTTTAAATATGAAAGGATTAATGATAGATGATTATGATAATTTATTTAAAACAAAAAGTGACTTATTTTATTTATTTATAAATATATTTATTTTTAAAATATAACAAATGTAGATTTATTTTTACTAATATTGATAATTTTTAGTTTTAAAACAAATTATTTATTTATAGTACAAATATATTAGAAGACAGAATATAAGAAACAAATGGATGTGCAAACTAACATTGATTATTTTTTCAATTTAAAAATAAGTTATTTATTTAACAAATGGATATGTACAAACAACTACACCCTCCCCAGTGCCCACAATTTGTCAAAAAGAAAAAACACAAAGGAGCGCTCACACCGATGCTTTCCTTTTCAAAGCATCTGAGTTTTCCCAGAAAAGGCGTGATTAATCAATTTTAGAAAGATTGGTATTGCGTGATTAATCAACGTTATAAAGATTGGTGTCGCGTGATTAATCAATTTTAGAAAGCCTCGCATACCAATCTTAAGTTTTGTGAAATAAATTTATTGAAATCGGTCATCTAAAACACCATAGCGAAAGCAATTTAGACTAATCAGCGCCAAAAACAAAGCGGAAGCAACAAAAATAGGTGAGGGAGGGAGTATCCAAAAGCGGGTGATAATTTGTAAGATCCAATTTTCTGTTCATTCTCTCCAGCCATTTTTATAATTTTAACTATAATGTCGAGTCAACGGCGATTCCACGTTCAATGAGCATGATGTTTGCCTGGAGGCTAATAATAATAGTCATTTTATGTGGGTTGCGGATGTCCAATATAATAATAAACCCATCTTTTCCATGATCGTGTGGGAATTCCTTATACAAGCAAATTTTCCAGGGAGGTTTCCTCAATCTCCTTTCCAGACTCTCATTATACTGATGAAGATGAGTTCCCAAAAATTATTTCAGTTTGATGAGGTGGGAAAAGAGGGAAAAATTTGGAGGCAATTGATGGAAAATATAAAGTTGATCTGGATTTTAATAAACAAGAGAACGGGCAGGCACAAAGGAAGCAATTTTCTTACCGGACAAAGAAATACTTGAGAGAACAATCACCAGCTCGCCATCAATGGCACCGCTCTGTTCTTTCCTAAGCAACCAGGTGGCGAGACTCTGGATGTAATACACACCTTGCTTCTTTGTCTGCTACAGTTGCACTTGTGTTTTTCCCTACTCAGAAGCCACTGCCATGTTTCTCACATTCAACACATTCACATTCTTCTTCCTTCCATCTGTTAAATATTGATGGTAAACTTGATCCTTGTCTAACACATCCCTTTTCCCAACTCCAATTTCTATGAAGAGTTCTTCCCTATCAGCTCTATTATGGATATGATCCTGTTGCCTGATTAAGTGTAAATTTTCCTTGACATTATGTTGTATGTCTAGGAGTTTTGATCTAGCCTTATTAGAATAGTTTATTGCCAAAATTTTCTAATGAGAGACATGAATCCTAAACCGAGCCAACAATTTGATATAGAAACTTTTGTATCAATTAGTAATTGCAACTCGTATGCAATTTTTACGCCAAATAGATGTTATGTTTTTTTTTTTTGTTTTTAATTTTTTTTTCTATTTCTATATACGATAGTTCATTAGATGTTGTTATTAAGTTAAGTAGATTTATGTAATCGTAAAGTGTAATATTTCAATATAAATATGTGTAGTTTTATATAATTTATTTATATTATTTTTTAATTTAAGTATAGTTTATTTTTTGTTAGTTAATTTTAAAATGATTTTGGAAATATTTTTTTAATTTTAAAAGTTGATAAATTAATAACATAAAAAAAATTAGCAGTAACTATACTATTGATTTTTTATTTATAATATATGAAGGATAGAAAGATAAAATAATATTTAATAAATATTATTAATATTTGTTTTTATTAAAATAATCAATGAATATAGTTGTTGTGAACAATTAATTGTGAAATGGGTAAAAAACATTTAATGGGTGAAAGCAGGTTTTGAAGGTTGTAATTAGTATATTGAAGTTTCAGATTTATATGTGAAGAGTAACCGTATCCGACATTGTATTGTGTAGGATTATAAGTTTTAATTTTTGAAAACTTATTTGTACACTTATCGAGTAGAAGTGAAAAATAAAAATTTCGGATTTAGTAGACGTGAAGAGGTAAATCCGAAATGTAAAAAAAATATTTAATGGGTGAAAGCGGTGTTTGAAGATTGTAATTACTAAATGCGATTCTATTAATTGACGAGTATAGTAGTGATCAACATATATATCTGATGATGGAAAACATTGTATTCAAAACATATATTTTACTGTCTAGAATTTGGAAGAGTAATAATTAAAAAAATCATTGACATAAGTCATCGGATTTATATGATATTCATTAAAAATCACAATTTTTCATTTTAAGGTGTTTTCCTTATTCATAACTAAATGAAAGTAGGTTTCAAAAGTTTTAAATACTAAATCTGATGCTATTTCATTACAGATTTTGACATAGTTAATTTGTAAATCCGATATATGAAACAGATGAATTCTCCATTACTTCTGTTACAAATCAAAGTGTCATCACTTAAGGCGCACCACCGATGACCCAATTGACAGTTTGGATGGAATACAATCGTTAGATGGTGTATCTAACAGTCAATATTATTTCCTTTTCCAGAGTTGACCTAAGGGAAGACATCGTGGCCTTGATAATAGATCAACGGTGACCGCATGATCGCAAGTGTTGCTAAGATTCTTAGCAGAGACACAAGAATTGTTAGATCTATCATTCGTTGATGATGCCATAAGTAACCGGAGATAATATTAGGTGAGAAGAGTTAGAACATTTAATGCAACATCAGTGCTTGTACCATTTGTCACTAACTTATTCACTAGAGTCTTCATCCAGACACTGATTGTATCTATTTTGACATGGCATAACGCTGTCACTTGGTGTGTTGTCGCATGTTCGTAATTAGGAGTCTGTCACTGTGAAGATACGACCATCGTCAAATCATTCCATATATCACAGAAATTAAGAGGGGCAGGTTTCGCATCAGACGAATCGATTTAATAGATAATACTAGTTGAGGAGGGTCAGAACATTTAATGCAACATTAGTGCCCGTACCAGTTGTCACTCACTATTTTGGTTGGGGTTCCATTGACATGACACTAGCTTGTCAATTGTCGCTTTGGTGCACGTTTGCGATGGGTGACTCCTCTCATTGATAAGATACGACCTATGTTAGATGGTAGCATATATGACATAAATTAAGAGTGGCATGTTTCACATTATATGAATTGATATTATTGTTTATATTAGCTGAGGAGAGTCAGAACATTTAATGGACATTTGTGACAAATCTTATAAAGATTTTGTTAATTATTACTTTTTGAAATGGGTCATAAAGTAAAATATTTTTATTAAATGTTCAAGTTTTGATAATGGGATTTATATGGCAGTTATTACTAATTTTGGTTTTAGTAGTCATGAACAATGATTAGTGATATCACAACAAAAAGCATTTAAAATGAAACAAAATTGAAAAATTAATAGAATAGTTATATATAAGAATTTTCTTATCAATTTATGATCTAAATGAGATATCAGATAAGTTATTTTTGTTACAATTTTATTTCGATCAGATTGATATTTTATATAACTCTAACTGACTTTCATGACAAGATTTAATTTTCCTCCGTAAGAAATGTAATAAATTTTTTGTTATAAAATAATATTAAATTGTTTTTGAAATTTTAGAAGATGTCGCATCTGATATGAAATCTGAAGTGTAGTTGTATCAGGTTTCACTTAATATGGCATCGATATAAGCCATTTAATTAAGTTACATCAGTCTTTAACAATTAAAGCAACTCCGTAGGAAATCTACTAAAGATTTCATTAATTAATAATATTGAAATTTTTATAGAGAGGCATATATGTGTAGAAGTTAACGTAACTATAAATGGATGAACCAGAAAATGAATTGGTTGTAAAGATCATTGGAGTAGATAATATAGATTACTTTAAAACAACTATTAGTAATGCAAGCTACATTTACTTTTCAAACAAGCTCACAACAAATTGCTTTCTTTGGTAGAGTAGAACATTCATATTTAAAAAATTTACTGCTCTGCAAGACTAGGTCTATTGTGCAAGCAGTTCAATGGACATTAGGCGAAGAATTTCATAATGCTACTCATCAATGGAAAGTAAATGCTGATATTACTGCTATGTTAATGGCTTGGGGTTTAGAAATTTGAGAAAATGTTGAGGCTGTTCATTTTTTCATGATTTCTCTTTTTCCTAAAGATTTGATTGACGGACTTAATTTTTTGTTAGAATATGTACACAACCAGGTCAAGATTTTGTGTACAACAACTATTTTGTAAATAAAAAAGGGAATGAAAAGATACCTATTTTTCCATTTATGCGATGGCCAATGGCAATATACAAAGAGATTTACAAAAAAGATATCAGAAATCAATGGGTAAATGTACGTAAAGAAATCTAGCAATATAAACAATTTGAAGGTGGTTCAATATTTCTAGTTGTCTTTCCGCAAAATTCTCATTCTGTCTATGTAAAAAAAAATAAAAAAATTTGGAATAATGAAGCTTTTATAGCAAATCAAGTTCCATTGAGGATGCCAATCATCTTTCTGAACGTCATCGTAGTTTTTGTCAACTAAGATGAAGGATAGTTGAAAATTTTGAAAGATGATTAATAACTAACGTAATTTCTATAATATTTATATCTTATAAAAGTTTAAATTTCATAACATTATTTTTTGTCATTTTTATCTTCTTTTTTTTAATGTTTTAATGTAGGTACCCTAAAGATTATAGTTTTGGAAACTAAGGTTAGCCAGAGAAAAGAGTTAATTTGTAATTAGATGCAACATCGAATGATTGTATTCCATGCAAACTGTCAACATGGTCATTGGTGTTGCGATGCAAGGTTTATTGTCAATGCATTTTCAACAAACGGTTGTCATATGTTCGCAAAGAATCTAATTATTTCTTGTGAACATGTGCCATCTATTAGATTATATGTTAGAAATAGGGAATACTAAGAGGGTGGGGTGAATTAGTATTCTACAAACTTTATCTTTTTCCCAATTATGGATATAATAGATTATCTTTACACATGCATAACATAAGAAGCTAAACAACATGCATAGCAATAAAACTAAAGAGCTTGTAACACATTATTTATTCTCAAGGAAACCCTAGCCAAGGGAAAACCCTAGTGGGGATGGTACCCACAAAGATCCACTAATTAAAAGTATCTTGTTAAGGATGTTGACCCTGTTAGGATTCTATTACAAGCATATAGTGTATCAGTCTCGATTAAGGGACTATAGGCCTTGTTAGAAGCCTCAACCTTGTTAAGAGTTGGCAATAAAAAATGTGATTACCAGATGTGCCCACTTTCCAAACAAGTAATGTACAATATACACTGATTAAAAAAGAAGGTTAAGGTACATAACCTTATACTGCTTTCATCAATATCTCTTCGCTACTCTTTCACTATCACTATTACATATGCATCATATATTTTGCATCATGTCACTACTTCATTACATCTCATTACTACTATATTTTTCTTCTTAAAATTTACAATTACATTTATAAAAATAACTTTATCCAAGGGTTAACATGTAGGATGTCATCCCTTTATATTTCTAAGTCATTATTTTGATAAATAAATAATCCCTTAACTCTTTACCAATTTTGTCTTCATATTCTGTCCTGTTGGCTTGACACTATCTTTAGTAAAACTGTCATAACTTCTTCCGTACATGCCGTAATGACTTTCCCTCTGAGATGGGTCTTCAATAGTCATCATAGAGTCTATGTTCAAGTGCACAAGAAATGAACTTACTCCAATCAACACCGCAAACAAAAACTATGTCGAGGTTCACTGGTAAAAATACTGTCTCATACTTAGACAATTTTGCATTGCGCTCTGTCATATTAGCTCTCTGACCTATGCGATCTTCATGAAGATAATATGTTTCCATACTGACAACATCTATGTAATCAACTTAGCCAAATTGCCAACAATCTCCCCCTTTGTCATTGGTGGCAACATACAAGAAAATTGGGTAAGTCTGCAACTTCAAAATCTCAAAATTGTGGCCATAGTATAAAATATATATTTTTCTTATAACTCCTCAAAAATACTATCTCTAATACAATACTCCCCCTAAGAGTATCAATCCTTATCTTATTCTTATCAATTTTCTGCTATATATCTCTCCCCCTTTGACAACAATGACAAAATAAAGGTAAGGAGGGTTACAAAACTGTATTCTCAAAAAGATTATACCTTAGTTCAATTATTGAAAAGCTGGTAGGCTTGCAACACAATCTAAAAAATCAATCTTCATAGCTTCTAACTCCTTCTCCCATGATTTCTTAATGGAATTTGCCACATTGAGTAATGCGCTTAGTCCATAAGATGCTATTTCACATGCTTGGAGGTTTTCAAAGTTAAACTTTTGAAAAGATGTCTTAGCTGAAAGACATTCTTCCAATTGCTCTTTAATAATGCTTAACTTCATAGAAGTGTGCTCTCTTAAAAGAGTGAATCTTTTCATTTTCCTATCTCTTTCATCTTGCAAAACTCTGATTTCATCATATAACTTACAAATTTTCTTCTCAACATCAAATACCTTCACATTGGGGCTAGAAAGAAAGTTGGTTTCATTCTGAATTTCTGCTTCCTTCATCTTCATCTTCTTATCTTCTTCTCCTGTCAAGGTCTCTGATTTTGTACAGTGGATGTACAAAGATTTTCTTGTTTCCAAATTCTTCCTCAAGTCCTTTATACAGAGATCAAGATTGTTGATATCATTCCTGATATTCTGGCTAATGTTCAAAAGCATTTTAGCCTCATAGGCTGCTTGAGCTTTCACTTTTGCTATATCAGATAGATTTGTGAATTCACTATCAAAAGCGTTCATTATTTTCTTTGCTTTCTCCAGAGGGTATGCTTCTACAATTTGTGTAGTTACACTGCTTTGTAACTTCTGAGTAAGTTCCTTCAGACATACTTCAAGACTTTTTACTTTCTTATTCTTGCCAATGATCTTGTTAAAGGATGTGATCAATTCCAACTGATCATGTCATCATCTACTTCCTTTCCCAAATGCTCAATCATAGATCCAATATGATTCTTCTTTCCAGTCTCAGGAGTAAGACTAATATCTTCTTTAGTGGGACTGGGTACTTGTTTTTCTATTATTGAAGGTTCTACAACTGTGGTCTTTGTTGTCTCTTCTCCTTTGGTAGTTTCCTACTCTTCAAAAGCCGAATTGTCAACAATGTTTTCCAAATTCTTGAATACATTATCATCAGTATCCAAGGTGATCTTTGTTCCTTCTACATTCATGACTTCATCTTCAATATTAATGGCTGGTGGAGAGGGAATATCCTCTTGTTCTATTACACCTTCTTGATCTACTGCAACTGATGGTTCTGCAACATTTTCTGACATAACCTTGATTATTGCTTGCTCTGTTTCAGAATTAACTTCTTCATATCTGCCTCCCATAATTTGAATGGTTCTCTTCTTGGTTCTTAGATGGGTGCTTAAGGTTTTCATGATCTGACCAAAATGTGCTTCATCTTTTACTACACAAAGCTTCCTTACAACCTTTTCTCTAATAATTGTGTCTTCCTCTGATGCTCTCTTCTTCCTATTCACAAGTTTATTGTACAAATCATTAGGTATCTTACCCTAAATTGTATCAAACTTCTTATCAGACAAAATCATGTTCTTTACTACTGCATTTTCCAGATTTAGTCTCTCTGCATAATCATAAAGTTCATAATAATTATTCAATCTTGTAAAGTCTTCATCCTCAATGATCTGCTCATTAAGCTTCTCAACTTTGGGTTTCCAAGCTTTCTTCTTAATAGAAGCTCCATCATCTTTGATTTCTGCAATTTTCCTTGGAACTAGTTACACTAATGTTTTCTATCCTTTTCCTAGTCCAGTAGCACTCTCTTTTACTCTTTTTCTAGGTGTGGAGGAAGTGGATCTAGTGGATATCTTTTCTTCTTGATCTTTCTCAATTTCTTCCACTTTCACCTTCACTTGTGTTACTTCTTGTTGTGCTGCAATTGATGATAAAGGTGGAATAGACAAAACTTATTTTTTTCCAATATATCTGATTTTTGTTGATGTTTTCTTTGCTACTAAAAATTCATTCTTAGTCATCCTTGTATATTTTAGGATTTTCTTTATAGTACTCTCAACTCTTTTCTTTGACTATTTCTCTTCAAGTAAGGTCTTTGCGGAGTTGAAGTTCTCCTCAAAGGTTCCAAACCTGTTGCAATGAGTGTCCAACTTACACTTAAGTAACTTGATAACATACACTTCTATTTCTATCTCAGATATCTCATAGCCAAGAGGGTCTATGAACTCTGTTCTAGGTTCTACTACTTCAATGTAGGTAAAGTCAGTATCAACCATGAAACATATGTCATTTTTATACTTCTCCACAAGGGGTTGTGGGATCCTTGATCTACTAGATACTATATCCTAAAATGTCTTGATTACCAGTACTGCACTCTCATTCACTTTGTCAATAACATGCCTTCTGTATACTAGGTTAATCCTTTCCATTGTAGTTTTTCCATCATTCCAGTCATTTCCAATGGTGTAAGGAAATATTCTCAATAGATGAAAAAACATATAGGTGATTAAGGATGAGAACCTAAACTATGTATACTTAGTTTTCTTAATCTTTTCCAAATTCTCAAACAGTGGAATTCTCAGAATCTCACACATATAAACTTGTACCTTGTCAACACACATCAGATGAGTTGCATGCATCATTCCAACTACCATGTCATCCTCTCTTGAATTTAGGATCTTGCATAAATATCTGACATTGTCTTGTTGAATCTTACTAATCATTATTCCTCTACCATTATAGGATGAATTTGTGTTGTCAATGACTATTTTCCTTATGTTCTTCTCATTTAAAGGAATGGTTCCAGTTTTAGATAATCCAGTGACTTCATGAATCAAATTAGCTGTGATATGTATCACTCTATCTTCTAACCAAAACTTCCCATTATGAATTTTTCTTAAGATAATCTTAGTACATTCTTCATTGTCAAATTCATACTGTAATTCATACTTAATAACTTTATTATCTTTCAAATGTTCAAATCCTTCTTTCAATGTCATGTCCTGATGGTAGATTTTTTGATATTCCTTGGTGAAATCACTATCACTAATAGTCTCTAGTTTGCATCCAAGATAACTTCTAACATTCTCTAGATGTAAAACTCTATCTGGTACGAATGATAAAGCTAACCTAGGATCATCTTCCAAGAGCTCTACTGGTTCCCTTTTCAACTTAGGTCTATTCTTATCTCTGACATTATGTATTAAAAAAACATCCATGATTTTTTCAAATTCCTTCACTGATTTAAAGATCTGTTAATTAAAATACCTTGATTTCATGATTTTAGGGCTTGCGTAGATTCTGCACAAAATTCTTCTCCAAATCCTTGGAAAATGCTTCCAATCACTTCTCTTTGATCTCCTTAACACTTTAATTCACTCTGATGATCAAATAATACCAATCATGACCTTTTGTTAATTCAATCTCACTTAGATCTGACATTGCATTCAATTATTTTGTCGTTTCTTTCCAAAGAGTTGTTTCTACTAACCTGCAAAACTTAAAACTTCTTGTGATCTCACAAAACATAATATTTTTATTTTCGCTCTTAACCATAGCATTAAAACATCATATAATACCTTGCATTAATTGTACAAGACTCAGTTCATCATAAATCTACTTCTACACTAATCTAAGTTCCTATTCTACTGCAATTTTCATAAATTAAGTACTTTCAGATGGCTCAGGTAAAGATTCATTCTTACCTTTTAATACTTCACCTTCCTGATTACCTTCAATGTTGAATATGTCTCCTTGATCTGTGCTTTTCATAAACTTTACTTCATCTGAATTACTACAACATCCTTTCTGACTGTTACTTGCATCTTTATTTCTTCTTGCATGATTTCTGGGGTTAGGATTAGGATGAAAAACTCTATTTTTCATTCTGCAAAACCTTGCTATATGTCCAATCTTGTTGCATATTTGACAAAAAATTTCCATTGTTTCTATATCTTGGTCCAGGCTGATTGATTTGTGATTTGTAGTTTCTAGCAATGTGTCCAACCTTGTTGCATCTATAACATATTACTCCATTTCTTCTATTCATATCTTCAGTAGGTTTCTTATCTGCATTGTTAGTATTCCTAAACATTCTACTACCATCATTATTCTTAATAAATTTAGGTTTCCTACATTCAATAGCTCTATGTCCAAAACAATGATAATTATAACAATAATCATTAAGAGGTTTAAATTGCTTACCTGTGCAATCTCTCTTCATATGACCAATAGTATTAAAAGCAAAACATCTACCTTTGAATTATCTTTGCATACCTTTGGGTGATCCCTCCTACTTAGGTGATTCTTCTTCTTTAGGTGTATCTTCAGACTTGTTAATATCATCAGATCTCTTCTCATCTATGCTCTCAAATATTTTTAGATCATCTGGTTCCTTGCTATCTTCAATTGCTTTAAAAGTGTTGAATCCAAGACTAGTCTTATCATAGAATGGTTTTTGATAAGATATTTTTTCATCAATCTTCTCACTAGTTGAATATAGCCTTTCAAGTTGTTTGGATTGAGTCAGTTCACCTTTTACAATCTTATTATATTTTTCAAGTTCAGCATACTACAAATTGGCTTTCTCAAGTTCAGATGTTACTTTACCAAGTTTAGATTTTAGTCCTTCATTTTCAGTCTTTAGACTTTCATTCTCAGATTTAAGATTTGCTTCATTCTTACCATTTCCATCTTTCAAGATAAGCTTTAGATTTTCTATCTCCAGTTCATGCTTAAGGATCTCATTTTCTTTTTCTAAATTGTAATCACAATCTTCAATAAAAAACTTTAGATTCCTTTTCAGATCTCAGATCTTCCAACTTGTTTTTTCAGTTTCTCAATGGGGTTCTTTGTATCATCATATTTCCTTTTCAATGTGTCTTTTTCAATAGTAAGCAAGTCAATCTATTCAAGAGCTTCTTAAAGATTCTTCTATAGTTAATCCATATCCATAGAGATCTTAGTCAAGCTGCTAGGTTTTCCTTGAATGATTTTTTTTCGAGTATCTAAGCTTTGATACCAATTGTTAGAAATAGGTAATACTGAGAGGGGGAGGTGAATCATTATTGTACAAACTTTATCTTTTTCCCAATTATGGATATAATAGATTATCTTTAAACATGCATAACATAAGAAGCTAAAAACATGCATAGCAATAAAACTAAAGACCTCATAACACATTATTTGTTCTTGAGGAAACCCTGGCCAAGGGAAAACCCCAGTGGGGATGGTACCCACAAAGATCCACTAATCAAAAGTATCTTGTTAAGGATGTTGACCATGTTAGGAGTCTATTACAAGCATATAGTGTGTCAGTCCTGATTAAGGGACTATAGGCCTTCTTAGAAGCCTCAACCCTGTTAAGAGTTGGCAGTACAAAATGTGATTACCAGATGAGCCGACTGCCCAAACAAGTAATGTACAATATACACTGATTACAAAAGAAGGTTAAGGTACATAACCTTATACTACTTACATCAATATCTCTTTGTTGCTCTTTCACTATCACTATTACATATGCATCATATATTTCGCATCATGTCACTACTTCATTATATCTCATTACTACTATATTTTTCTTCTTACAATTTACAATTACATTTATACAAATAAATTTATCCAAGGGTTAACATCTATGATGTCATCCCTTTATATTGTTAAGTCATTATTTTGATCAACAAAATAATCCCTTAACTCTTTACCAATTATGTCTTCATATTATGTCATGTCGGCTTGACACTATCTTTAGTAAAATGGTCATAACCTCTTCCGTACATGCCATACTGACTTGGGCTCTGAGATGGGTCTTCAATAGTCATCATAGATTCTATATTGAAGTGCACAAGCACTGAACTTACTCCAATCAACATCACAAACAAAAACTATGTCCAGGTTCACTGCTAAAAATATTGTCTCATACTTAGACAATTTTGCATTGCACTTTGTCATATTAGCTCTCTGATATGTGTGATCTTCATGTAGATCATATGTTTCCATAATGAAAACATCTATGTAATCAACTCAGTGAAATTTCCAACATTATGTTCTATAAAAGGTCGATGGGTCAGTTTCAATCTTCAGCAATAACTGGTGCAAAATAGTTTTTTCCCATTAAGTGATGACAATTAAATTTGTAATTACTGGGAATTTTATATGGTGGGTTGTTCATATTTGGAGCAAAGTACATTCTTGTTAAATTATTTGGTTTAGATTTTGTTTTGTATAAATGTTATTGTATAAGAATATACATTTGTGTATATGAATTTTTTATAGAGAATTAGAAAAGTTTTAAAAATGGGCAAATGGTATTTAGTGTTTCGAGTGAAATATAGGTAATTGTTATCGATTATGTTTTTTTGATATTCTACATTTTATATATATCTACTCTTTCTAGATAATATAGTATAGCGGTTAGTGAAGATATATGGAGAACTGGAGATAATGTTGGTGTGGAAATGTCCTAATTAAATTGTTTTAGTCACAAACATGTCGTGGATTCGAGTAGAATTGGTGAATCACAGGTTAGTGTATTGGTCTAGTCTTTTGGGCTTCCGCAAGACTACAATTGTGCAGAGAATACTCTTTAGATGTAGTGATCATGCGATCACCATTGATCTTAGTTTATTACCAGGCGTTTGAAAAAGGTGGGGCCGGTGTGAGCTATATAGAGATGTTTATTTTTTATTATGTTTTTTATTTGATGATGTTTCTTTTAATTTTGTAAACATTTGTATGTGCTGTGTGTTGATATTTATCATCTATAGCGTATTTCCTTATTGGTGGAAGATTTATTATTCAACCATAGATTAAGCGACTGTAATGAGTGTCTTAATCAAGAAAGAAGATTTATATGATACTCATTGCTAATTAGGACTTTGCATTTTCAAGTGTTTTCCTTGTTCAGTAATAAACGAAAGCGGGTTATAAAGGTTGTGTTGGTGGTTCCCTTTGATCTTCAACTTGCAAATTTATACTTTGATGGATAAATTAAATAATGCTTTGACTCTATCACCACTCCAAAGTCCACAAGGAAGAGGGCCAATTAACAAGGATCAAAAGAGATCCTCCTACACTTTGAGCCTTAATGCTTAGGCAGGTGTACCCTTGATTCACTTCTTCAAAGGAATCATAAAATGTTATGCCAATATACTCTTTACTAACTGATTTAAGGATTTGATCATTTGAATGTGTGTGTGTGTGGTTCACAACAATGAAATGCCTCCAAAGGATGGACCAGTGCCTTAACCTAGGGCAAAGAGTCACCCAATTACATACATCAACTGAATACCTTAATTCAAACATGATTGAATCCAGGATAAGTGCTTTGCCTATTACCCTTCTCCCTCAGACACAAGGACATTAGATTCTTACTTGGTTGCAAACTCACTGAACCCACCTAAAAGACTTTAATCCTAACTTTGTTAGGAACTCAGAGATGACTTCACAATACTCTTTGTTTACCATATGCTAATGCACTTTGTGACACTAACATATATGAGCTTAGAACTAAAACAAGAAGACATACACAAATGCTAGATTGGAACTCAATAACATTCTCATTAATATATTCAAAATCAATACACAATCAGCACAACACAAGGATAGGAAAAGACACAAAATCCAGCTCCTTTATTAGTAAAACACCATGAACAACCAGCCTGGGATCAAAGAAAGTCTTGGAACCCACACAAAATAAAAAATTCTACCACTTATACTCCCTAGTCATTTTGGAATCCTCAAAGAGAATGTAACAAGCTACAGATGACTTAGGGTTAGGGTTTCAACCACCCAACCAACTGGAAACGGCTACAAAATTATTACAGGGGAAGAAAACTAGTCAGCCATGCTTGAGGAAGATCTACACTCATGATAAATCTCTGGGAAAGTACCATAAATCATGAAAATTTGAAATTGCTAGCCCTTTGTGGCCACCTAGAACACACCTCAAGCACAAAACCACATGGTACAGACCCAACAAACAAACACAGCACACCCTAGAACACACTGCAATGACAAACATATCATCTCCCACTAGCACCAGTCACTTCTGGATTGAATTTTAGTCCTTTTGGTCGCAGGAAACCCTCTGCAAATTAAAATTTGAAAATAAATGGCTACTTTATGGTGCTTGTAGCAAATCGGCAGTTGAAATTTGAATCTCCATCAACTTTAAGTTGTGACTGTCTGATTTCTCCCTCTCGTGGGCTTTAAGTCTTTAACTCAACTGCCACCCTGGGTTAACTCCCTGCGACCACGTGACAAGGCATTTCCAATTCATGAAAAGAAAACTTAACCCATCACTTAACTACGTGACTTGGTGACCCAAAGAAAACTCTAACCTCGGTCCCACATTTAGCGAACCACCGCTATTTCACGTGAATGAGCGAAGCATTGGAAATTTGTCAGACCACCAAAACATTTATCAGAACTGCTAAGCCTTCACTTGGAAGATCAACGACCATCTCATCTTTGCATACCCATATGAGATTCTATCAGATTACACACCCACCATCGGATGAAGAATCTCCTTCTTACCCTGACAACCCTCTAACACAGGAAGAAATCAACAACCACCACAAGATCTTAAGCCTTTGACACACTCGATGAGATCATACACCGTCCATTGATTTATTGACAGGATCAGGACCCTTTGACAAGCCCAGGAACCAGGTCCCACTGAAAGCTACCATGGTGTTAATACTTGGACCAACCAAAAGCTGCCAACTATGCATACATGTCAATGGACCCACCTGCCCTCCTTATGAGAATCAATGGCTGTCACTATACCGCTGCATTAAAAATCAAGCATGTTATATCAACAGTATAACGAAAGCCACAAAATTAAAATGAACTTTAATCCACCTGAACGCCAAGAAGACCAGTCCCACTGACAACACTCCATTTCATACTCCCATGGACCAATGAGATACTGCCAAGTTAGCTTACCTGGTAGGTGGACCCGCTCGAAAAGAAAGGCTATGTCATGGAAATGAATCAACGATCGACGCAGCTTCACGTACCTCTGACAAAACCCTTGCACTTTAGCGACAATCATTACATGGAGATGGTGTCAAAGAGGGGCCCAAGAAAATATTAAGCCAGAACATAGGAAAAATTAAACGCTGAGACTTAGGCTTTAAGGAAAATATCAGGTGTAGGGGACTATAGGAAAATATTTAATTCACCGGGGTATAGAGACTTGGGGAAAATTAACAGCCGACCCCACAAGGTGATAAAATATAAAGCACATGAGAATTAGGACCTTTAAGTGACCCAAAAAAGGTAACACAAAAATAGAACAAGGCCAAGGTTAAGACAAAGGGTTTTTGTATGCAATGGCTATATTTTCAAAAATTTGAACTAGGGCCAAGGGCAGGGACCTAAAAAATAATTGCAGAGACCAGGGGAAAAGGGTTAGAACCATGAAATTTTTTGTGCGTGCTAACAGGTTGTAATTACTATTTTTGATGCTATTTCATTACTGATTTTGAGGTATTTTAATTGTAAAGTGGATATGTCAAATAGTAGAATTGTACTAAAATATTAGCAATAATATAATGATGAACAATGATGCAATATGTTAATGATTATTTGATAAAGCACATTTGTACTTTCTGCAAAAGTGAGGACTCACTCATTTATGTTTGTGGTATTAAATTATTCTATTTAGTGGGCATGACATCATAATCGATTCTCAAAAAATTTATTACTTTGGCAGTATTTGGAAAAACACACTAATCGATAGAAAATAAATAAAAGGTATATGGCATTTTATGCACCATTTTTAATAATATTTGTTATATTCAATACATAGAGGGATTATAACTGCACACGAAAAGAATAAATTTTTAAAATAACAAGAACATTAATTGATTTTATATTTTACATGTTTTATATCTATTAAATTATAATTTTAAATTAATAAAGTTGCATTATTTATGATTTCATTGTTTGAATCGCATATATCTTTATGAGCAAATGGTTACCTATCTATAATCTTTTAGAGAATGGGTAGAAAAATAAATAGTTATGATCATCTCGATGAAATAGAAAATGTATGGAAATATATCACAGATACAAACCTTTATGTTTACAATTTAAATAATCTACACAGAAGGACTAAATCAGAACCAGTTCATACCATTACAAAAAGCCTCATTAATAGTGGATTAATAGAAGCTGCAAGATTCCCAGTTGCTATTCAAGTACCAGAACTCATTGTGGAATGCATTAAAAGATTTGATTCACATACTAGAGAAATAAAGAATGAAAACAATGAAGTAGTCATTTCTTTGAACATAGAGTCAATTCAGAAGTTCTTGTTGGAAATATAGATGTAGTAACTGAGAGGGCAGGGGGGGGTGAATCAGTTAACCACAAAATATTGCCATTGATCCCTTAGATGTCCCATTAAATTATTTACTGCTGACATACAGTGAAATGCTGAAACTCGGTAATTGCAGAGAGTGTTAATTATAACTGTTCTTAAGCATTCATCAGTGATTAACATGGATGAATAAAGAAAATACCATGAACACAAGAGATGCTAGATTTAACGTGGAAACCCAATATGGGAAAAACCACCAATGTAACTAGTTACTGATTTTCACTCTTCTGAAGTGATGCCCTGTTAGGAGCCAACCCGGTAAAAGGTTACAAAACACACTATTAGGTGTGATCTTGTTAGAGGATTTAATCACCCTGTTAGGAGTGGCCTTGTAAGAGGTCTTGAAACAATTCAATAGAACTGTCACCTTGTTAGAGGATTTACAAAATGGCTATTAAACCAACTTGGTTAGGAGATTTTGAAATCACTACTACAATGGTAAGAAAGTAACAATGAAGTGACCTGAATAGTGATGTAACTGAATTGCTGATTACAAATCTCTATTTTGCTTCACTAGATCCTTCCTGATCAAATATATCTCTGCTGCTCTTCAATGATATCTAATCATCCTTCAAAATTCGCTCATACTATTCTTCTCTTTCTTCTCTTTTCTTGCTCATAATTCACAACTTGACCTTCTATATATATACCATTCGGATTGTCAAGTCGGCACTAATAATTATTACAAACATCACTAATCATTACAACAGTCGGCTGGAATAAACCAACTTTATTTCTCAAATTGACAAAATCCTTTACTGGGCCGACCTTGCTCGATAAGCATTAATCTGAAAAGGATTTCCTTTGGCGACCAAGAGAACTCGGTGAGTACTATGAATTCTTCAACATCCTTTGGAGACTGAGTGAAATCGCTAGACACTAACTTTCCTTTGATAACCGAGGAAGCTCGGTTAACACTATTTTCTACCATACTTTTCTTTTGACACCCGAGAGGTCTCCGTAGACATTGGGAACTGCTTTGCTAACCGACTGAGCTCGGTAGACACTGGGAACTGCTTTGCTGACTGACTGAGCTGACAATTGATATGACATTTGTGTGACATCAAAGACAACACATAATCATTCCAAAAATCTCCTTCAGACAATTGTATCCAATAGTTCTTTGTTTTACCTTCAAGAGAACAATATTTAGAATGGAATTTCTCTCTGTCACAATCAAATTTTAACCTTAAAAGGTCATGATGACAAGCTGTAATTTCAAAAAAATGGTTTGAAAGCATTAGAGCAGCCAGTTCAAAGTTACCAAAAACCCTATATGAAACTAATTTAAAAAAAGAGATTCTTGATATACTAGTACTTCTACATAGAATTAGAGGCAGTGAACAAGCCCTAAATTTTGAAGAATGGTGATTTTTCCTTGTTCAATGTATAGGTACAAATAGTATTTTTATAGATTGGGCTCAACTCATAAGTGATAGACTTACTAAAATGCTTGTTTCAGCAAAGCATTCATACAAATTTCCAATGTCATCTTACATAATCTATACACTTGCATGTGAATATATAGGGAACAAGCTACCTAGTGTTGGTGAATATGATGCACATATTTAGGTTTATGATTTCTATCCATGTATACAACTTGAAAACAACAATGGAAATTTCAGAAGGGTTAATGATTTTTTTTCAATGAAGTTATGCTGTGAAATTCAGGGTTGTCCAGAATGCAGATTATTTGATGCAGCTACACAAATAATTATGCAATTTGGTAGCTATTATACACAATATCGTACATTTACATATATTAGGATTGGAGGATTCGATGGGTTTCCATACAAATTGCCTAAATATGTAGATGATAAAATGGCTTTGATAGAGTTATGCAGACAAATCATTGAGGTCAATAGTGGATGCAGCGAATACCATAAAGTAGGTATTCATTTTTCTATTTCAATAGGTGCTTATACATGCTTTTCTAGCTATTGTGCAATGAATTTGATCAAGTCATCTAGAAAAAGATATAAATTTGATGAATATAATGTTGTTAGGCATCATTTTGACCCTTCAAATTATGTAAAACAAAACATGTAATTAGGTCCTAATTTTAATCACATTGCTTCATTAGAAGATTTCTGGGCTAATTCTAAAGATGACTTTGAGATGAGAGAAATATCATGGTCCCGACTCATAGTTGAATAGATTCAACTTTATAATGTTGATATAGATGAGAAAGGATATATATGATGATCAATCTAAATTGTTTTCCAATTGTTATTTGTCCGAAATAAAAGGGACACCTTTGCAACCTCTACAATTTGAAGAACCTAAATCAGACAATCTTGAAGAAAGAATAGAAAAGATAATGAAGAGACCCAAAAAATGGGTTCAGTACAAGCAAGAAGCAAAGGAGACATCAAACACAGAAGGACAATCAACAAGCGAAGGTCAAACAACAACTTCAATTCAAGTTCTTTTATCAATAATACAGACAACAGTTGAGTCTAGTCAAGAAATGATAGGAGGGGATGATAAACCACTGGATAAAGACAAAGCCATAGGAAATACTTGTGGTAGTGGTTCACTTGCTTTGATTAACATATACAATTTAGAGGAAGCAGGAAAAATAGAAAATGAAGATGAAATAGGTCAATTAGAATAGAATGCAAGAATGCAATCTTTTGAAGAACAACTAGAAAATCAAATAAGAGATTTAATTGAAGGTACTGTAACATGTATTCAAAATATAGTACCCAAATTTAAAATTTTAGGTAAAGAAATAGAAAGCCCTAGAATAGTTAGGAAATTGTTTGACAATGAAAGTTTAGAATCTGCCTCAAAAGTTCTAGGTACTTGTTCATGGTTAGAACATACAAAGAAAAGAAAAAGAAAAAAGAAAGAAGATGGAATTCCTTGTGAAGATTTAGTTTCTCAAATCATAAGTGAAAGTACCAGTTCGAGGAAAAAAAAGGAAAGAGGAAAACTAGCTTCTTTGCAAAAACATGAAGAAACAGGGCATGTAATAATACAAGTTGCAGAACCAAAAAAAGAGAGTAATTTTGTTGATCTAGATGCAACTGATTTTGATGTTAATGAAATTGACATAGGACCTGCATTCCATGATTGTACTATTGATATGTGGGAGTTTTCACATCAAGAGGTAAGAGAGAGATTGGAGCAATTGAAAGATGAAAAAACCATTCTAAAATCAACTGTCAAACATCTATCTGATTATATTCAGAAAATCTTAGTTCCTATCTCCTCTCAAACAACAAGTCAGAGAGAAGATATTTTTGATGCATCACTCTATTCAAGTGAACAAATTGTGAAGCAGATGCATAAAGATAGATAGATGGCATGAATCTCATGAGAATGGATACAATATCTCAATTCAAGAGGTGTGGGTCTTATTGACTGTGTAGATAGGTATTATAAAATCTATTCTGAGCTAAAAGGTATTTTGTTTACAGATTTGCAGATGGCCCAAGAATAGAAAACAATAGATAGTAGATAGGAAAAGGTATTGCAATCTATGATAGATATGGATAGCGAAGAAGCCCTGAATTTAAAAATTATCAAATCCATTGACACACCTTTACAGAAGTGGATATTTTCAATCAAATTCAAAAAAAAGATGAGCATAGATAGAATTCATGAACTACAAAATCTGATTGAAAGTGTCAATACGAGCATTAGTCATATGAAAAAGATGTAGTCAATGCTGAAGATGTTGTAGATATAGAAGTGAAGAAGGAAAAACTTGAATTGCATCTTCAAAGTATTATCAGGAAAGAGGCATATGAGGAAGGAGATATATACAAATTGAGTGCAATTGCAGACTTATTAACAACTATAAATGAAGACACATGAGGCATTTTTGAACAAATAAAAACAATAAAAAGGGATTATGAATATTCGATTGTAAGAAATGACAATATTATTATACCACAGGAACAAGAAATGGTTGATGTAGTTAGAGCAATGGATGAATATAACAGTAAGAAAGTTGAAGAAGAAAATGCTTGTAGCAGATGACTGTTGACTTTTTTGATGAAGAATTAACAATTCAGTTGGAAATTTGACACCTGACTTATGAGCAGAGGGATGGTAACAATTTATGAAGAATGGTGTAGGTTAGCCTGAAATGGCAGTCACCATATCTCATAGTAACTCAAAGAAGTTATCAAGAATATTTGTAGACAAAGGTGTCAATGATCAATTAAGGAAGATCAAATGAGTCCAAAAGTTTTTGGTCTTGTGATTGGGTGATAGACTGATTTGTTTTTAATTTTTTGTAGTTTCTTGGTTTAGGGCTAAACATATTGGAGGCTTGTTATATTCTTCTACTTAAAAGGATTGCAAGATGTTTTAACTATATATTTTTGAATTGTAATTTGTTATATAAAACACCTTTATTTAGTTAGTTCATGCATATAACTTGTCTATTCATGTAAATGATTTCTCTATTGGCTTACAAATTTTTGAATTTGACTAATTGTTAATAATTGATGAAGCTGAAATATAGTAGTTTAGATCTGCTTTTTTGTTAGATTTGTTTGGTAAACTTGGTACTCTCTGTAGTATTCATGGAATTATATGAAAACTGGTTTTCATTGAATATGTTTTAGATATAGGATATTTTCTTTGTTAAAATTGTTTTAATATGGGATATTTTTTAGATATAGGATATCATA